>VZSZ01010267.1:1527001-1590514 GCA_013398815.1 Ibidorhyncha struthersii
TGTGTGTGTTTGTTTTTTTTTTTTTTTTAAATTTAAAAGCTGTGATGCTATACACTTTCATGCAAACCTGAATCTTGAAACAGTGATTTTTCAAGGATTGCGTCATGTCTTCCCGTTACGAATTCAGTGTCAGGAAACTAAGAGAAGAGAAATTAATCTCAACTGCAGCTTTTTTATTGTCAAAGAGATTGCAGAAACTGCTTCTCGCCATGGTAAGTCCCATGAGATGGATCTTTGAGGGTGATGAGAATGATTTGCTTCAAGCTCTTCTACCTCAGCACCAGATTTGACTATTGGTTACATGCTCCCTGGTCCTTAGTCTGTTTTCATGATAGAACCAAAGTAAGGAAATCGTGGCTTCTGTCAATCCCAAATAAGTAGATGTGCACTACAGATGTAGTCATCCAGACCTTTCCGGAAAATTACAGGTTTTCTTTTTCATTTTTTAATTCCCCATATTTCTCTGTAGTGGTGAATACTTTGCTGTCCTTAGGCTGAAGGAAATCTCCTACCAAATGGTGTCTGCCTGTTGTATTCTGATTCCTGTTCTTAATAGAGTTGTGTGATGTAAGAGCTATTTTACTTCAAACTTAAGCAGTTATGCTCACCTGAGATCAAGTGGGCTGTTTCTGCTTTTTCCCTTGACTTAGTTTATCATGCAGAGACATCTTTGCACTTGAGCATTAAGGCGTCCCTTCTGAAGAAATCCATACAAATGCTTACGTCCACCCAGTGTGCCAGCCTTCAGTGATCGTTTCTGGTTCACAGCCATGTAGTTGGCAAGTTCAGTCTTCCTCTTTCTTCTCAGAAACTTACACTTTGAGAATGTACATTAATATCTTCATGGATGAGGTGGAAATGCATGTGTTTCTGCACACTTTGAGTGCTGTCAACATAACCTCAGCTCGGCTCTCTTTGGGTTGATCCATCTGGCTACAAAAGCAAAATCTGCCATTCCAAAATTTATGAAGTAAGTGAAATGTGTGTCAAGACATACTGAAACCTTAGCGTGCACTGTAAGATGTTCAAATCTGCTGGATAATTTGTCTCCACTGAAAAGGCGTTTTCAAGGTTTCAAGATCAGCGTTTTAAAAGCTGCCCATTGTTCAGAGAGCAAAAGAAAGAAGGAAGTTGACAGAAGGCGCTTGCTGGACGTAGGTGTTGCAGAGTTAATGCACCAGACCTGGGGCAGGGTTTTGCCCTGTCTGTGGCACTCCTGGAGGTATAATTAAAAACGGTGATGTGCTGAAACCGCTTTCCAGCCTCCTGGCAGTGTACCCCTCAGCTATCCTGGCAGTCCCTCGCTTTCCTTAGACTACAAGGTCTCTTGGTCAGGGGCTCTTCTTGTTCTGTGCTTTTTGTTCCAAAAGCACTTTGATAATACAAATAATAATAATGCCACTACAGCTTACCACAGAGCTGTACAGATTCATCACCGCACTAGTGGCTGCTGCAAGGTTTATTCTGGGTTTTTTCAGATGACAAGTTAACCATCCAGTTCCTGCTGCTAACAGAACTGAATAAAGTATTCACAACCGACAAACAAATACACACTGCACACAGAAATTGAAGCAATTAACTGTAAAACATGATACCAGAATTGGGCCTACCTCCTTCCCGATCTTCAGTGACATCAAGAAGGTGCACTCTGGCAAAAAGGAAAACAAGGGTAGAAGTGGGACTCTATTTCATTAGTTTCTTTTACACTACAGCTGCATGGAAAGTGTCCTTTCTTCTTACCTGTCATTCTGGAAGAAGTCAATGCAACTGCGCGACCGATTCTTGGTAATTATGCTTATAAAAACAAAGTAAAAGAAAAGCAGTTGCTTGCCAGTGTGTATCTAATCCCATGTGGCATAAAAATGCCCTATCTGTTTCCAGTTCTAGTTCCTTTTTCTGTGTAAACTTCAACACTTGTACAAGGTAGAAGTGTTACTTTCTATTTAAAAATTATGTTTGACAGAGCATAAAAAAATTACGACCAATTTTAAAAAATATTTACTGTTTAGGAGATTCCTTCTAATACTTTATGGCCCTGAAGATGGGTTAGTATTGCTCCATAAAATGTAATTTCATATCTGGAATAAATCATAAATGAAATACCATTTTATATTGCAAAAATTATGCTGCAATACACTTGAAAATACAAATAGTGGAGAGGACAAATAAAAAGTTGGTGACTGTGCACAGTAAGGCTCCACAGAATTGTTCCAGCCCAAGTCAGTAAATTCATGCGACAAAAGCCGTGCCATGCAGTACAGAGGTAACGGGTTAGGGCTGGGAACACCGGTTGCATCTTTGTGGAGCTAATAAGCCGCGCGGCTCTACGTCAAGCTCCCATTGGCTTGCCCTTTCAGTGTTAGCACTCCTGGGAATAACCCAAGTGTCTCCACTCCCATTTTAAAGTGAACTTCGACTGAAGATAACTCAGAGTTGCCTTTGATGGAGGTCTAACGGAACTGGAAAGGAGGCTGAAAAATAATTTTGTGTTTATATAAAAGGTGGGGTTTTTTATGGTGCAAAACGTTTCTCTTATCCCTTGTCCTTTCTCACTGCCTTCATTAAAGGTAATAGAAATGTTGAAAATGGTAATCCTGAAAATATCCCAAACCCAAGAGGAATACTAAAATATATCTGAATTCATGAAGTAAGTCAGTTTGAAATTTAAGCTGACTATGAAAAATATCATTTTACATCAGGAGAGTACTTCATCTTACTGAGTGAGGAGGTTTCTAGAATATTGTGCTTCGTTCTGCACCACTTAATCAGAAGTATTTAGAGAGTGCTTAGAGACACCCGAATAGCCAGGAAATGTCTGAGCAAAAAAATGAAAAAGTAAAGGCTAAAGAATTCTGTACGTAATGATGACCAAAGCAGAAAGCAATAGGCTGCATGTGTCTGCAGGGTATAAACAGTGAGGATGGATAAAAATATTTAATGTAAGGCACAGAGACATTTAAGTGTAGGCTGAATAGCCAATAAAAGTGGCAGAATAGAGGCTGATATCCAAAAGGAAGTAACAAGATTATGCAAGTCTTTAAAAATCAGATTTGGCAACAGGGTATGAAATATGCTATTGGAAGGAATTTAATATTGGCAGGGAATTTGTACTAAGATGTATTCTCAGTCTCTTAGAGTATAATCAAATGCAGAGCGCAATTTGGATTCCTGTGTGTCGGTCTGAGTCTGCAAGTGTAGGATTTGGCCAGCTGGGATATTTATCTTATGTAGATCTAGTTTCTGTAATCTTGTTTTTAGGAACGCAAACACTCATGCAGAAACAGGAAAGGTGTGTTTTAACACTTCTGACATCCCCCTGTGTTTCTCTGACTAATGTCCCATATTTCACTAAAGCCTTAAGGTTTTCTCTCCTGAATTCTATCCCTTAGACTAGGTACTATGTAGGAGTCAATGAAACTGTCCAAATTTTTATTAACTTGAAGTTCTTATCATGTCTTTTCTGTGTTGACTGCATACAATCATAAGAAATACGGCTTGAGAAAAAAATCATATCTATTATTTTATGCAAGCTTGTCTTGCTTGCTTGCTCTTTTTCTGTCATTTCTTAGATACCGATGCTGATGTAGCAGGGGAATTACATTCAGCAACTTCAGAACTACTCATAAAGAGAAGGAAAAAAAAAAATATTTGTGACCCTGAGCTGGTGAAGGCTGAATTCCCAGCTGTTTCTAACATGGAACTTTCAGGCAGAAAGAGAAAATGAAAATCTTTTTGGTCAAAGATTTTTCTTCTGTCAATAAAGGTGGAGCATAGAGAAAAAGAGCTTTTGGTATGCCTCAGCTCACCCCAAACATAGGGACAAACGTAGACAGATATTTTTAATCAGATACGGTATTAAGAGAAGCACAGGAATCTTTTTGCCTCTATTAGTTGGTTGTTGGGTTTTTTTTTCCTAAGAAACATTTGTGAATGGATTGTGTCATTGTTGCGTTGCCCAGCCCACGGAGTAGTCAGTTTATTTTTAACGTGCCAGTGATGTGGTAACTCTGCTGTGCTTTACTAAACAGGGAGAGCAACCAGCTCGTGTGTTTTTTAGGTAAATTAGAGGGTTTGAATCTTCATTTATTCGCATTTATTTGTTCTCTAATATGTAAAACTAAGCATTAACACAAATACTGTGCTTGTCTAGAAGCTTTAGTCTCACTAGAGGGGAAAAAAAGTATAAACTAAGTGAACAAACCCCGAAATGTTTCTCTTTGATTGGTACCAACATTTTAGATATAGCTTGTAGTGTCCAATATTTCTTTCACGCTACCTAAATAGCAGTTGTTATACCTTGGTCTGTGGATGTGAGTTTTCCTGTGATCACGTAACAGATTTATATTGTAATTGTAGCCACTGTTACTCAGTGTGATCTCTTTCTAAATGCTGGAAAAAATACTGTAAAAATATAAATGCTTTGAATTTTGTGTGCCCTGGAAAAACAGATAAATACCACCCACTGTTCAGCTGTGATCATCTACATAATGATGTAGACAAAACTTGGAAATCTTGTTTATTTAAAGTTCTGCTGAGCAGGAAACACAGGTTTCGGGCTTACGGAGACAGGTGAGTCTTAGTTTATCCAGGCTTGGGCATTGAGGTCCAGAGAATACTGACGTGGAAGAAAAAAGTAAGACTGAAGTTTTTTTTTGGAAGGCCATATTCACAGACTGTTGGAGGTTGATGTGTACAACACTGACACCCTATTTTTACTTTTACTTCCTAAAGAAATCAGGTAGTTTTAATGTCCCCTTTTGCCCTTGTCAGTACAGCAATTATACTGAAAGAGGGTAGATTTAGATTGGACATAAGGAGGGGATTTTTTTATGATAAGGGTGGTGAGACACTGGAACAGGTTGCCAGAGAAGCTGTGGGTGCCTCAGCATTGGAAGTGTCAGGGCCAGGTTGGACGAGGCTTTGAGCAACCTATCTAGTGAACGAAGTTCCTGCCCGTGACAGGGGTTGGAGTAGACGATCTTTGAAGGTCTCTTCCAACCCAAACCATTCCGTGATTCTGTGATCAATCTAATGACGTTTGAACCTGCTGGCCAGTTTCAGTCCAATGTGGCAGATACGGGCAGTTCTCAAATTCCTGCTGGCGTCCTGGAGTTCAGCGTGCGGTAAGACGTGTACGCAAAGCAGTGCCTGCGCTGAAGCAGAGGTTTCAGAGTGAGCTCTGCGTTTGTCCTTCACTTTGACCTGCCCCTGGCTAATCCGCGTGCATGTACTATCCGCGATAGCATGTACTGTCCCTTCTTCATCTAGACAGGGTGTGTGGGGCAGAGTGGGAAAGGAGGGAGGTGCTTTGGAGACCTGATGGGGAGGGTAGGTCCCAGGCAGCAGTGCGAAAGGGAAAGCAGGCACTGCGGGAATAGCAAATTGGGAAACATCTGTAGGAAACTGGGTTTTATGGAATAGATTTCTTGGTATGTATGCAGGCCATGGGTATAAAGATGAACCTGAAATCTAAATTGCATCTCTAAAAGCCTTGGCATTTTGGACAGAGTAATGTAGCCACTGACAAACTCCTCGGAGTGGAGCAGAGGTAGTGACCCAGCTGCAGCTTCCTGTGCGTTCAGGTGAGGCCACCGTCGTCTCTGCTGCTGAGAGATTAGGCCTAGAAATTCTTCCGGTGTTGAACCTTCTAGATATCTTCAGCATTTGGTGGCTGTGGAGAGCCACATGTTGCCAACAGTGGGGTAGAAGGGCCGTAAGCGGTGTGCAGTGGGTAAGGGAGCACAGGCTTCGCCGCAGGAGAAGCTCGTGCCCAGCCCGTGCAGTGAAGGTCTGCCTTGTTTGGAGTGTAGCCCTTGGTCCTCCAGCCAAGCTCTGCCGGCTGTGCCTGTTGGCTGTAGTGAAAACTAAAGCTGGAGCTGGCGTCTGAGGAAGCATTAAATAAGAAGCAAACGTGCTGTCGATGATGAATGTGGGCCTAGGAGCTTGGATAATGATCTCTGTTCTGTCTGAGCTGGATGACTCTAAAATAGATACGCCATTAGACTGAATAGCCATGCCATTTTTTTAACTTCTGTGACAAAATATTGTGCATCCTACCAAACAGGATCTGAGTTTTTGAGGCCTAATGTTTACTGGTAGCTAGACAAGTGTCTACGTGAATCAGTGAACAACTCTCACAATTTACCCGCTGCTGATGGGCTGCAATGGAGACAAGCCAGACTAAGAGGGCACAGCGAGGTGGCCCAGAAGTGAACTGGAACAGGATTTGAACTAGTCACCCCGAGAGGTGGCCCGTTGGTCTCAGAGCTGAGGCAGCTGGGGGGGCGCGTGACTTTGCAGTACAGCTACTCAAATGCTTGCCGTGTGGCTAACAAACCTCAGTTTCCCACTGTACTGGCTCACCAACAATCACCAGATCGCACAAACTTAACTGATTAAATATGAAGAGATTTTTAAATGCATTTTAGAGTCCCTTTGGTTTCACTTTGAGCTCTGTTATACTCTGAGAACTTACCTCTTCATACTTGGAGTTTCATAAGCAGATAAAGCGTTAGGCAAAAATGCAAGAACCAGCAAGTTTTATATTGTATCCTGCGTGACCAAAATCCAGGGAAAAATATCATGTGCGTCAGTAGGGTGATTATTTGTTCTTTTTCAATTGGCCCGGGGGTTTTTTGACCTCTAATTAAAAGAAATGCAGGATTTTATTTATTAACTGCAGAATAATGAGATCATTTAGCTGTTTAGTAATAGTAACCTCTTTCACCAAAGCACAATTTAATTTAGAGCTAATAATACAGAATTTCATATAGAATCCTGAAAACAGCATGCTAATTACTTTACTTTATTAAATAGTATGGGCACCAAGTATTTAAAACCGTCAACTTACCTTGCCGTAATTAGCTTATTCTCATTAGCTGCTATCTCAGCCTCCAACAAGAGAGAAACTGGTGAAGGAAGTTAGAAGTATTTCTTAAATTGCTTGGTTATACAAATTATTTACCTAGATGAAAGACCCTAATTACTTGAAAATATATAATTGGACCATCATCAAGGTCATTATTGTACATGATATAAAAAAACCTCCAAAGGAGGACCCACTAACATTAAAACAGTGTGTTGTGATGAAAAAACTTTTGACTGAAATCATTTGAGACGTTTTCCAAAGTGGCTGCTTATAGTTTTGGTATCTTTTAGTGGACGTCAAGTCCAGATACCTAGTGGCAGCATCTGTGCACATAAAATACAGTTGTGGCACCTGGATTTTTTGAAAATCGGGTCCAGTGTGTCTTGTAAAACCAAGATGCACGTAGCTGAACTCCAGCCTGCTATCTCTTACTGTCACTTTGAAGATAAGCTGAGTTACCCAGTTAATGGTGCTTACTGAATTTATTGGGAAGACTCACACTGAGTTCTTCGAATGCTGAATATGGGCCTTAATATTATAGGAAGTCAGGTAAGATACGCAGGCGAATGGATCTGGCAAACAATCCAAATTAACACAAGCAATCGATGGGAGCTTTGCGTGTCCTGCACATTAAAGAGTTGGGCTCCAAGGCATCCCTGTTTAAAAATTTAAACCCATGATTGCTGCAGGTAGAATCTATCTGTCAGTAAACTACAATAATTTTTAAATAACTGAAACCAGGTGCTTTGTTTTGTCTCCAAGGAATTTTTGCATGCGTTTTCTGTTTTAAATTCTACCATGTTACACGGCCCTTTGTAAATTGGCGTCCCACTGGCTTGTGGTACTTTCAAACTGTTACATCTTTTGAAGGACTTGGTAGACTTACCAAAATCCATGTTTTTAATTGAAAGAATAATGTGTTTCTTGAAGCTGCTGTATCTTATAAACAGGTGTCTCCATCTGTCCCTGTCCCCCCGTTTTAAGTTTGTTGTACAAAGTAGCAGGAATAGTTGTCTTCAGCTCACATGGAATCTAATATTTTATAAACTTGAACATAGGTATTGTCAGCAGTTTGGCTTTTCCATCCCTGTTTAATCAGTCTTTCTATTTTTGCTGGATCGTGTCCTCTTGGACACCTTGCTTCCACCAAACTGTAAAGCAGTGTCCTTTCCCCACTTACACAGTTTAGGGTCTATTTATAATTTGTGGTCTTTGCCAGCTAAATACTGTGCTGAAAAAGCTGAAGATTTTCTTCATTTTCTTCTCTTGTCCTCTCTGTAGTGTCAGCTCTGTTAAGAGCATGCACAAAGAAAATTTAAGCGTTCTTCTCCTTTTGTCTGAAGGATATTCAAAATATTTTTTCAGATACACCCCGTATACCCAAAGCAATTATTCTTTCTCCTGCAGAGATTAAATGTTTATGGTAATGGGTGTCAAAATGCTAATCTTGGAAATCCAGAAAGAATAGACATTGAATTTTAATAATGTTCCAAAATACATAATTTATCATGAGGGAAACATTTTTCCTCAGAAGCAAAATAGTCTGTCTAATAAAATAATGATTCCCAGCCATTTGGGACGGACCTTCATTGAGGCTGTCTTCTGTTTCTTCTTGCCATTCTGCCTCTCGCTCCCTCCAAACACCCCAAATTCTTGCCCGCTGCCTTCCCATCCCCGATTGCTGCCACGGTTTCATGAGCGCCTGCCATCACGATCTCGGTGCTTCTCGCTTTCAGGCCCCTACCACGCTGCTGCTGCAGCATTTCTGCTCCCTCCCCCTCATCTCTCCCTTCCCTGGGCAGTGTGTCCCCTCTCCTTCCTTTTCTGCCATCAACCTCAGCAGTGCCAGGACAAACCTGGGACCGATAATTGGGCACAGCTTGTTTGCCTGGCCTCTCTTCTGTGCTACATATTACCTCTAATGGTGGGCGCTTTGCCAGCACCTCTAAGCTTAGGGACTGGCATATAAGGCATGATAAAGAGAATCTCAAAATATACCTGGGGAATTTCAAATACTGATTGTTGAACTCTGAAGAGAACCACAGTGCTCTAAAAATTGTAATTTTTGTATGCGTCGTAAATGCAAACTTCAGTCACGTAGATGTTACGTTCCTCAATTCTCCTTTCCATTTCCTCCCCAAACCCTTTTTTTTCCCCTTTCTTTTTTTCCCCCTTATAAGCAAATGAATTTGCAATGAGGATAGAAACTTTAGAAAAGGTCAGGTTCTGCAGAGAGGGAAGTTCGAGGGCGGCAGGTGGTGTGTGTATACCTGCGCAGGCAGCTTCAGCTGCAGGACTCTTTTCTCAGAGCATGGACGTGCTCAGGAAAGGAAGAATGATGTCACAAAAAGTGCAAAGTAAAAAGGACATCACATCAGTTACAGCTCATTAAACGCCTATATTAAGAACTCCACTCAGAAGTTAAAATGGCTTTAGTTCTGCTTCTTCCCTTTCTTGCAGGGATTGAACTAAAGAAGAAATATGGTACAGAAAATTAAAGCTACTTCTGCATAAGAGCAGAATAAGGGCCCCATAAAGGGGCTTCGCGTGCTTAACCGCGTGCTTTCATATTACCCTTTCTATTAATTTGTTTTACCTTTTCAGAAGGCCCTTGCCTTTATTAAAGAGCCAGTATGGCATTACAAGTTTTCCTCAAAAGCAATGTAATTTCTAATTTAACGGCTCCTTTTATAGTATTGTTAGACGGAATAGTAAAGCAAGCGTTGAGAGATGAGATCTGCTTCCCGAATAAAGGGGGAGGAGGTACACTTTTTGGAAAATTATGAAGCTGACCTTTGTTGCTTTTGTTACTGACATGAAAGCGTGCACTGATTTGAAGTTTAAGATACTAATGCTGCAGCATTATAAGGCTATGTCTATCTGCTTGCTAAGTTAGTTAAAATCCAGGTGATTACAAGGAAGAATAACAGCATTTTGAACTATTTTGCTTTTCAAGTGGCTAAGTTCTTTAGCAGCCTTTGAGTAGGAAAATTGTCATAAATACGTTGGTATGACTACAGAAAGAAGTCATAGTTCCTCTTTGGTAAGCAGAGTTCAACAAAGCATTCTTGATTTATTAGTTTGATCAGCCAAGATGTTTGGGTCTGAATATTTTTGTTGATGCTGAAGAAATTACTACTGTCTGTTTACCAAAGACAAGTTGACACTTGTGACTTCTCTGTGACAGACTATAAAGTGAGATCATGGTAAGAGGTGTTTGAGGACAGAAAGCAGGATGCTTTCCTGGCTATGGAAATGGAAGCAAGTTTGGCGATGTGAGTTTGGCTTTACTGCTGATCTACATGAGCAAGAGCTTTTGACAGCCCTGTCATCTGCCTGTGCTTCTGTTTGTCCTGTCTGTAAGATGAGAAAAAAGAAATAAAACTGTTTCCTTTGTAAACAAAGTTGATATTTCTGAATGAAAAGTGATGAAAAGAGCTAAACGTTATGATTGTCAAGAAAGAAAAAGGCTATCTATACAAAGGCATGAATTTTCATACATTTTCATTGCATGAATATTTCAATTAAAGAATAATTCTTATGGTTCCTTCTGTTCCATTTGGGATCTTAGAGTCCATTTTCTCCTAAATTCTTAGTCAGCTGAGATCCCATCGGCAATTACAGCAGCTTACGTTTGCTGACATGATTTATCAGAAATGAAATAGAAATAACTTAAATGGGATGATGCTGATTAATCATCTGAGAATCTGGCTTTATTTACAACATACATGATTTCTTACATTCCTTTCACTGCACTCTGATCTTCTCAGATGCGAGGATTGAAAGAACTCTGTTGTTTTGCTGTTGGGATAACTTTGTCTATTCCTTGGACTGTAATAGGGCCTTTTTCTGATATTATTTTGGCCTGCTGGTGAAGAAGGTGGTCTTTCATCACATACTGAATTCTCACATTTGGTTTCTGGCACAAGGAGTTTCCTCAACCTGGTTGAAAAGAAAGTACTCCACTGTAGCTATGTACATGAAAGTGATTACGCAGCTAGCAATTTATTTTTCTTATAGTACCAGTGGAAGTGTAACATATGCACTAAATAATTATTTATAAACATGTGAAGGCTTTACTAAACAGTTTTTAAAATATAATCTTTAGTACTACTGTATTTATATAACATCTCATACAGATGCCCAGAGGGACTGTTTATAAACCAATCATAAAATATACAGAAAATATCACCAGCTTACCTTCAGCATGTAAAACGGCACTTACAAATGAAATTTCAGGTTTTTCCTCCCCTACTTTTCTCTTTTTCTGTCTTTCTGATAGAAACTCACAGTAATAGGCCCTGCCATCTGCTGCTATATATTTTTCATGAGTTTTAACATTTTGGTTTTAGAACCTGGAAGATGAGTAAAATGCCAAGTCACCCAGAAAATAATCATAAGCACGACAGCTCAAATGCTATCTCAGCTTGTCGGTACAAGCAGTGGTTCACAGCAGGTCTGTGCCCTCCCTCTGCAGACGGAGCAGGTACACACCGTTGGTATTAGCTGATACCTTTTCGAACACCACCGCAAGGCTTTAGCAGAAGATCTCCTCTTGATTTTAATGAGAGTAACGTGGCCAAAAAAACCAACGGCGTCTCTTTCAGAGTTTTTTCTGTAGAAGGTGAACTTCAGATTTCCTTCAGAGTTTCGTGTTATTTATTTGGAGTGTCTTACTGTGACTGCTGGCCTAAATAAAATGCAGCCACCGGGCAGTCGTTGAGGCGAGAAGGTGGTAACTACACTAGCAAAATTAATTCCCAGCTTTGTCATAGAAATGGCACGGGCTTTTTGCTACCCTTTTCCCTCCTCCCATTCGAAAGCCTGGGTTTGCGACTCTCCTGCCAGCCCTGCAGCTGCAGTGTGCCAGGGAGGTGCAGCAAAGATCTTCCAGGTTGTGTTCCTCTGGTGTTTCCAGGCACTCTTCAGTTTTCCCTTTCTGTTTTTCCATCATGCTGAGACTAGACTGCAGCTGCCAAGCTGAGATGGTGTTGGAAAGGTACAGGATAAGACCTTTAGCTCAAAAAATGATCACGGTTGTTAACTTAATTTGGAGGGAAAGAACTGTGCAGCCCATTCATGCCACCTTGCTGTCAAGCTGCACTCGGGATCTCTTTCATTCGACAATGTGTACTATTAATGTAAGAAGTGTATAGCCATATCATTTGCCTCCTACATTTTTAACGGTGCAAAGATAAAATTATTTCATTGAATAGGTTCCCAGCAGCTCAAGGATGGTTTTCATAATAAATCCTCTGCAGATTTGCTGCCTTTCATTAGAATAAGAAGTCTCCTCGGTGATCTTTGCACTCTCAGACTGTGCAAAAGCCCTTGTTACAGTGTTGCAAGATTTTTCTCTTAATATTCCACTTCAGAAGTTTCGAGCTTGTTTTCAATTATCTCTATTCTGTGCTTCATTTTACTCATTCCTTTAGAAAGTCCCTTGTTCACAAGACATTTTTCAGGCTTGCCAGTGAAAGAAGATGATCTTTGCCTTACTAGTATTGTTCTTTGAAACTGCCTGTGCTGTTGTTGCTGGAGCTACGCTGCTGAAGAAGACAGCAGGAGAGGCAAGTTAATTCCAGATCTCAGAGGGCCTTACAAAATAGGAGGCAGAAAAGTGATGGTTCTTTCACAGATTTAGTTTTGTGATTAATATATATTTAATAAATATGCTTAGGCATAATATTCTGGTACAATGAAACGGTGGACAAAACAAGTACTGCAGATGACTCAGAATTGAAACCACTCATGTTTCGTCAGCCATGTCAGCAAAACTCAAATTTGTAACCCCCAGGAGAGGGACAAATGACTCTCTGTCCTGCTGCTGCAGATCAGCTCCCTCGAGCACCAGCTTCCCTGAGCCAGCCGGAGCTACAGAGCTCCTGAGCTCGCTGCGGCCTCGGATGCAGGGTAGCAGAGGGCTGGAGAGTGGCCGTGTCATGGTTTGGGCTAGGCTGGCCACTAAAACCTGGTCAAGACTCACACTGGGTGACTAATATTACTGAAAAAAGCATTGGTTCTGTTTTACCTCAAACCAGGACAGGCTGTGTTCCCGCTTCGGGCGGTGCTGCCGTCTCTCAGTGGGGCCAGGTGAAAATGCTCAGCTCTGGAAAGGGAGCGTTGGGAAAGGAAAGCACAGAGCAGGGACAGACGCACCAGCTGTGGCATGGGGCCACCTCTTTACTGGGAACAGGAGCTCTGCTGGGCCTGCTGTCTTGGGCCTCTCGTGAGGTTGGTGCACAGGGGAACCCCTGCTATTGTCACCCTTTGCCTGATTTTGTCACAGGAATGTTTGTTGTAGGTGTGACAGTGTAAGGAAGCAGGCTTGACAGAGTTTGCAGATGAAGGTTGTACTTTTATTGGAACCGATATAGATGAGCCCTGGAAAAGACCTGAAGAAGAGCTGATACGCCAAAAAGTTTCTCTGATAAGGTGGATGTTGTCTCCGTCTGTAAAATGGGTCATCTTTTAAGGAACTGTAACTTGACTATGCTATGCCTATGTCTGAAGCTGGACTTGACTTTCATGCTAACATTTTGTTGTCATTGGTCATTCAGGTTAAAAAATGAAAAAAGTAGACAAAATACTCATATAACGAAAACATCCAAAGGAACTGTAATTAAAATTACTGGCTCATATTTATCAGGACATCAAATTGTCATTGAATTTCAATAGCGGGGAGCCTTACTACACCTTTAAAACTTTGAAAATCTCCAGTGATTTAATATTTTTGTACTTTTAAATACATTCCCCTTTCATAACATGCTTAGAGTTACTTTATTAAAATTGTTGTGCTGTAACGTGTGTTTACTTGGAAAATTTGATGACCTTTGATGTATAAATATTTTCCTTTCTTTCAAAGGTAGTGCATGAGTGCTTGTTTCCAAGTGCGTGTGTGTGTGCTGTAGCTGGCTGTACACTTCCGATGTGCTGTCTACGGTGTCACAAATCTCTGAATCAGAGTCCGCTGTGTTCCTAAATTACCGAGTATCAAGTGCTCAGTTGAAGGCGGGCTGGTTGGGGGAATGTGAACTCCAAGTCTCATTTTGGAGGAGGCTTTTTGCTCTTCTGTTTTGTTCTTGCTTTGCAAAGTTTTATTTTGCATTGGAGAGCTAGGTGTCTTTGTTACGCCGGGAACGCTGCAAGAGCGACAGCAGCAGTGTTAACAGTGTGGGAGATAACTCCTGAAAGTACTATGTAAGTCTTGGAAGTGACAAATCAAGAAGAGCATATTGAAATCAAAGAGTGAAGCTGTATCTGATGAATAATAGCTTTCTCCTTTCTTCCTGCATGCTGGTTTTTTGTTTGTACTAATTTAGTGGAAGTACGTGTATGCTGACAGCCAGTATGCTAACTGTTTGAGAAATGAGTCAGGATTTGAGGGAATTTAGGATTAAGGTCTTTTGATGTGGAATAGGCTTCATTTAGCTTCTTTGTCTTCCTGGATTATTTTTTTCATTGCCAGTAATTTTGAAATCTGACTAAAATGCTGTGTATGTACTTGACCTCATCTAGAGAAACATTATTCTAATAGGTGCTGTGCAGCCCAGTGAATGGAGCAGTGGTCGGGGGCACAAGAGATCTCAATTTCATTCCTGACTGTGTCCCAGGCTTGCTAAGTAATAAGTGGAAGGTCTTTTCTCTGGCGTGTACCTTTGTTTTCCTGTGCCATTATCCAGGGAGTAAAATGATATTTAATAGCTGGTCACCTTTATGAGGAAAACGATGGAGTTTACATGCTGTCTTTAAATGGTAGTGAAAATATCTGTGACTTCTTTTTCATATATAAAGAGCCTTTTTAAAATAACAAAACCCCTTGAAAATATATATGCCTGTAAAAGTATTTATATCGTTGTATTAAATTTCTGTGCCACGTGTGATTTTCTACAGGTGTGTTTATATGGTGGGGTGTCTTTTTTTTTTCAGGCCCTGCTTGACACTCAGAATCTTTTGAGAGCTCAGATTACAAATTTTACTTTCAACCTGGGATTTTCAGGGAAATTTTATCACACAGGTAAGAATGAAATACTAAAATCACTTTCATTTGTTGGTGTTCTTCGTAGTATGAGGAAAGTAGGAATGATAGAGACTAAGGGTCTGTATAGAGAGAAGAGTTTCTTTCATAGTAGGATAACTAAAAAATCAAATTGTTCTTTCTTCCAGGTTTCTTTGGGACATATGTTTGTGTGATTTGCCAAATCAAATTTTTCTCCTAAAGCTATTATACCAGACTAAGCTTTTGTTTAAGCTGTAGTCTGGCTGGAAATAACCACGTAGGTAGAGTCTATAAACACGTCTTTGCAGCAACATTTCTCTTTTTTTTAAAAAAAAAAGGGGGTGGGGGGGAGAAGGTGGTGCTCCTTCTTTGCATAATAGTCTAATAAGTAGAGCAATGACATGGAAATAGGAGAGCCAGGCTGTAGTTTCCAAGAGAAAGGACAAAGCCTTTCAGAAAAGTGTCCTGTCAGACTACTAAGTTTTCTGAATAAGAGGAATGTTCCTCCTCCTCCTGCAAGCCAGGACATGCAGAAATGGCAGACACAGCGCCAGGAGGAGGCCTTGCAAGAGGCACTCCAAGCTTGGAATGACAGCTTTCTGTAGGAATTATACATGTTACGTATGTGTCATTGGGTAACAGTAAAATCAATTCTGAAGGTGGAATAAAAACATTCCTTACTGTTTCTTTTTAATTTCATTCAATTTGAGCTAGCTCGGTTGCTCGCTACAGACCCTCTCCCAGGAAGTGGAGAGAGGGAGGCACATAGAATCGGTGAACTGGATTTTTCCCTGCATCCATTTCCTGAACACACAGAGAATTTTGGTGGTGATTTTAGGTGGGCTGGAACATCTCAGGGTGAGGCATCTGTAATTCTAGTAAGCTGCGGTGCCTGCATTAGGTGCTGGTGTGGAACAGATTGAATTTGTCCTCCCCTTTTATTAGAATTCAGTTCCTTTCAGCCTGTTGTTCACTGGTAAATTCCACCAATGAAATGAAATTTTCTATTGACTTCATTGAGAGATCTATTGAGGTACCACAGTTTATCCTTTTGGATAGTTTAATCTCTACAATAGAGATATAGCAATATATATTACCCATTAAAATAATTTAATACTTAAACCACTGTAGAAATAGGGAGAAAGAAGAAGGTAAATTATTACATAGGATGGGATATAGAAGAAAGAAGGTGTTCTCTGCTGACAAACAGAAAGAAAAAGACGTGCATGTGAAATAGGGGCCTGGAAGAGAGAGGCAAAAGACAATACAAGATAATGTCATAGTTGAGGGATATTAATACGTAAAGAGGGAAGTGAAGTGACATGTTAGCTGAGACTAGGAACCAAAAGCAGATTTGTTCAAAACTAAGGAAAGATATACAGAGCTTGAATATGCTCGACTGCTGTGCATGTTACATAGCAGAGGGATGAGCATTCCTATTCTTACACTCAGCTGCGCACCTTGGTCAGTATTAGTTGTCATATTAAGGAGAGAAGTGGCAGGGAAAGAAGTCTGTTGTTTAAAGCTGAAGAGCAAAGCAGCTGGGGCTGCACAGTCCCTCCACAGGTCTCTCTTGGGCTCAGGAGATTACAGCTACACTTGGTAAAGGTCCCCTGCAATCCAGTTGTCACCTGCACAGTTCAGAGAGACTAGAGATGCCTTAACTTTTTTCACATTCAGGACATCACTTGCTCCATCCATTCCCATCCCTTCCTCCCCTTTCTTTTGCCTAGAATGGCCCAGCAAAATGGTCCTGACTGCCAAGTTTGTCACCTGCCGGTGTCTCAGCAGGCAGAGGTACTTTCCAGACCATTTCTTTTGCCTCGGTTGACAGTTCAGGTGCTCTGGAGGGAACACGAGCGTGGGTTTCCTGGGTTTGGCTGAGTAGGATTTGGCAAAGGTATTGCATGGTTTGTAGTACAAACTGACACCATTACTGGCTGTAAACTGAATGAGTTTAGCCCATCTCTGTTACAGCCCATCCCTTGCTGTGGCTTTCTGCCTTGCTTGATACGGTTTCCCCTCCCCGATCTGGCTATATGACCTTCAGGCACTCCTGCCGCTTTCTTTGGTAGCATGTGAACATCGCACAGGGCCCCACGGACTCACGTGGAGTCCTAAAATCTAATGATCCTACAAATATTGACGCATCATTACATATGCCTGCCCATATTTTTCATTCACTGCTGTAGTTTCCTCAGAGGTAATGAGGAATAAAATCACCACAGTGAAGGTATGTCAGACGAGGTTTGCTGAAGGAAAAAGTAAAAGGCATATAGGGTTAGGGAGAGTGTGGCCATATGTATGCAGAAAGCATCGGAGCTGAACGTTTGGCTAAAAGGCTGAAAAAGGAGAATAGATGTTGCAAAATGCTGAGAGAGAGAAAGGATTTGTCAAGTTGTGTTGATTGTTGGGAGTAGGAATGACCAGAAAAGCAGGAAGCAGGCACAGCGTGGAGATGTGTTATGCTATAGGCTGTCAAAGTTCAGCTCATACAGTCTTTATGCGGCAGTCCATGAAAGGGTTATTGAAATTTGGCTGCCTTTGACAGGACTTTGTCATTAAAAGTGCACTGGGACTAGGATAAATGTCTGGGCTTGGGGGTGGAAGAAGGGGTCTCCTGATCTGCCAGCTCCTTAGACCCTGACACTTCCCATCCCGGAGGTGCTGTCAGATACTCGGGCTGAGTCTGTGCGAGTAGGTTATAGAGAGCCGAGGCACGGGCCTGAGCACCGAGAGCGGGCTGTCATTGCCCTTGGATTACGCGAATGGCCTCTGGAGTGCTGGGGGTCCCTGCCAGCCCCTGCTGCCAGCACCCGGGGGGGCGGGGGCCTGGCCCGGCCCAGGGGGAAGCTGGGGTGCAGCTGCTTCTCTTGCAGCCTGGGAGGATTTATGAGCGTCAAAGCAGCAAACCGGCTCAGGGTCTGAGGACAGGCCCCGCCACTGGCTTCTTTACCGCTGTAGCTGCAGCACGAGAGGTGTGGGAGAACGGCAGGGCCGTAGGCTGCTGCTCGAGTGATTCCTCTTCATCAGCGCCGCAGTTAGAAGCGGCTGCAAGGCCCGTTCCCCACACCGCATCCTCAGGAACAGGCAGAAGAGCATCTGAAGAAAGAGGCCTGGGGCCTGAGAAATGTCTCGGTGAGCTCCAGCCACCCTTGAAGTCTCTTCAAAGATGCAGATTTCTGGGAACTCCTGAACAGGCCATGATCAGAAAGGCAGGAATTAGCAGGGAAGAGAAAAATAATTGTATTGTGCACAATATCTTGAAAAGGCTGCTGGAAAAAATACTTCCACATACCATAGGTGTCATAGGAAAAGGAGTTAGATTGGGGAGTGAATTTACTTTGGATAAGGAATACCAGAAGAGAGTTGGCAACATTTTCATTAATACTCTGTATTAAACTGTCTTGTATACAGTTCCTCTGATTCCGTCCCTTAGCTACTGATGTTACTGATTGGCACATGCATGTGAGGACAGTGTTGCACCATGCGTTCAAAATGCTGTGAAAACGGGGCTCTCAGTCTTTTGCTTGGCTATAATCACTTCAGGAAAAGGAATATGTACTTGGAAACATTTAAAATCTTCAGTACTTTAAATGGTCACATTTTGTTTTGCTAATTTCTTTCTTATATTTTCAAACATTTGTAAAAATATAATGAAAGAGGCTTTACTTCAGAGGTGGGTTTTTTTTCCAGGCACTGAAGAGGAAGATGAGGGTGATGACCTGTTGTTGAGATCTGTAGATGAGTTTTGGTGGTTTCCCCATATGTGGAGTCACATGCAGCCTCACCTCTTCCACAATGAGTCATCACTGGTGGAGCAGATGATCCTCAACAAAAAATTTGCCTTAGTAAGTTATATTTTTGTGTTTTATTTTGAATTTAGGTATTCAGAAACCATTATTCCTATTTTGTTGGAAAATCAATCCTTGTAGAATTTGTTTTAATCTCAATGAATTAAAAAAAAGAGTTTTGATAAAGTGCTTCTTGCAATCACTCTGGTTTGTGCTCTGAAAATTCTGTTTCTCTACAGTTCGGATTTCCTTCTCAATTGATGTTTGATTTTTTTTTGTATAACTTCATGAAAAATTTTGAATAGAAAAATTCTTTCACGATGAAGAGTTAGTATGTTCCCATCTTGGAAAGTCAATATAGATAAAAATTCTTCTATTTCAATATTTTCCTAAAGAAAATTTTGTCCAAATAATCCATTGTCGAGATTAGAAAAAAAATCCCAGTTTTCTGAAAGAATAAATACTCTATCAAAACACGTTAAATGACTTTATGAAAACACTGCATGTTAGGATTAATGAAGTGTGCCACATATTCAAAGGTGCTTTTCTGCGGTGATACCTAATAGCATCTTATGTATTTCCTTTGGATTAGCTATAAAACCTTGTTTGGAAAAGCATTGCCTTTACTATTTATTCACAGCAAAGCTCTGAAAAAAAAATGTTTCGGTGAGAATATAAGAAAAAATAAAGCCAGATCTTTAGGTCTGAGGATACTAGAGAAACAGACTTACCTTTGTTCTCCAGTTAATTTCATACAATAAAACCCAGCCAAACTGCCATATGTAGTACGTATTATTTGTCTGAACAAATGGGCCAATGTAAAGACATAAAGTGTTATATTGCAATATCTCAGCAAACCTAACTTGTTTGCTGAAATACATCTACTCTTCCAACAGCCTAATTTTCCTTCTCCCTTTTCAAACCACACTGGTGGCTCCTCAGCTGACAGGTAGTGCCTTTGTTCCTTGAAAGAGCAGGGGGATTTGAAATACCAGAACAAAGAAGAGTGCGCTGATGGTCACGTGTCAGTGAGTGTAGGAGGAAGGTATAGACCTAAAATATCAAGCAATTAAAATTTGTATTTGAAACTTTGCTTTTAAGGAAGTAAGGTATATGCCTTCTTATAAGCAAAGATTTTGCCAAGTTTACTCTAAACTGTAGTTGTACAGAGTACAGGCCATCTCAGTTTTACTGTTTTCTTTTAAGAAAGCATTTCAGTAGAAGTTAGAACCATGAAAATTTAAAAATCATGTGTCCAAAATTCCCATTTTTCTATGATCCTGTGTACTGTTGCAAGCTCCGCTGGAAATTAAATTAGTTCTTCTAGTTCTAGTGTGACCTAAGACATCCTCTGGGATTAGTCTACAGTATGTAACCATTAAAGTATGTTATTGGAATAATTCATACTCAGCCCTGTTTTAGGTAACTTCATCAGTTTCTGTTTTCTTTACTACTTTCAATGCTCTTAATACTTACAGATACCTTATACTAAATGTTTTTAATGTCCAGAGCTATGTATAGACATACGGACATGAAGCTACTCATTATGTTTCCTTTCATTACAACATTTAAATTAATAACAAAGATAAGTATCCTGCTTTTTTTAAAGAGGCTGAAATTGGTGATGCCTCATGCATGATCAGACTGAATGTGGATATTGTGTGTGAAATGCTCAACTTGGGAATTACGCTCACTAAGAAATAATGGAGACACTGATACATTGAAGATGATAGGCTCATAATTAGAATGAAAGATTTTAATTACATATTTATTACTGCATATTATAAAACTTGAGGAAAAAACACTTAAAAATCAGACATTTGTTTATAGCTGAATGGAGATTAAATGGCACATTAGGCAATGCAATTTCTTACATGTTGTGTAAAGATTTTTCTTTCTGATGTTTATGTGTGCTTAAGGGAAGTAGAAAAGATAAAATGAAGAGGAATTGAAATATCTGCAATGGAATTAAATAGTGTAAAGCTGTGTAACTGATGGCGTATCCATTCTTTATCTCCCCATGCAGTAAAACCAGTAGGCCAGATCTTACTAATTCCTACTTTGGCAGATTACGTATGGTGGGCCCCAGCTGTAAAGCAGGAGCTGACGCGCTCCCTGGGTGCAGTGGGGTTGCTGAAGGGGGGTTTGGATCTCACCCAGGAGCGGTATGGTCTTACGAGAATTCCAAAAGCTGCATCAGGGTGGTAAAATCTTATGCCCTGTTATGTGTGCCATAGGTTGCTAAAGGGAAATAATAATTTCACCAGTTTTTTAGGTATAGAAAAAGTAGGGTTCTCAGCTGTGATTAAACCATACACGTCTGTTACACATGCCATTGCACTAGGTTCAAAGTAGCCCTTTAATGAGGGAAAAAATAGCTTTCCTTCCTTGCAGGCTTCACATCTTTAATGTCTTATTTCTCGTGTTCTTTCAGAGCAGAAGCAAATGCTGCTTTTTGTGAGTTTACTTTGTTTTGAGCTGTTAGTAAAGTTGTCATACTCAAATTATTACAGATACATCTAATACTGAATCCTGCCTATTTAAGATTTTAAGTCCAGTACATTAGTTTTCCTGCAGTAGTCCAGTCCTGCTCCAGAAAAGATGAAGAAATGTGATTTCACTAAGGCCACACACCCATTTTTCTTTGAGATAAGTTTTAGAGTTTTTCATATTCCTTAGTAAGTAGTTTATTCAAAGGAGGAGACCCAGTTATCAACCAACTCTACCTTTGCATGCAAGTATGATTAGAAAATATGGTGGAGATGACCGGGACACCATAAAAATACACACCATATAAAAAAACTCAAACAGAATTAAAAAGTTGTGCAAAGGCAGTTTTCCTAGATCATTGCGACACAACATCTTATGGAAAGTGTACACTGCTCATCAGACTACCAAATAAATATCTGCTATATACTGTTCTTTGAAAAGTAACCTGAAAGAAAGGAGAAAAGGTGTCAAAATTCATTGGAGTATGTTGGAAACCAGAAACTGGAAAGAAAATATATTGAAAGTCAAGAGAAGGTAGTATCAGCAAGGTCGGTATGTAAACAAGATAAAGGAGAGGAGTCTGCAAAAGTAGAAGATGTGTTACAAAAGGGGTTAGTCTACAACATCTGCCAGTTATCCTCAGAATTTTACAAGTCTTTATCTTTTCTCCTTTTTTAAAATGACACCAAAATGGTGAAGCTGTTTTTTAATACGGTTTTATGTTTCAGCTGGACTAGAGAGGCAATGCAGTGTCTCTGTGAAATTCCGCTAACAATCCCAAGTAATTGTGTAGGCACATGTAGTGGAAATCACACTTTTGTTGTTGTAACTGCCAAATGCTACCTGTTGTGTTGACTATGTGCCAGTAATTTTCACTCTGAATTCTTAGTTTGTGAGCAAATTCCTTGCAAGAACTTGAAAGAGTGCAGCTTTCTGTTTAATGTTGATTGAAGAAATCAACATAAAATACATCTATATCACTCTTCCCACCATACTCATAAAATTATTTATTAAAAAGGCTTTTGTATTATAATCCTGCGTTTCATCTTCACCATGCTGCCTTCCATCTCCCTTACATATCAGCATGTTTTGATATCACCATTATTTGCATTTCAGACCCGTTCTTGATCTCTCACAAACAAAGGATTTGAAAAATGCCAAAACATCAAGTTTCTTAAATTTTTGAAAGCAGTTATTGTTTTATGTTTTAGGAACATGGTATTCCAACCGATTTGGGCTACGCGGTGGCTCCACACCATTCTGGAGTCTATCCAGTACATGTTCAACTTTATGATGCCTGGAAAAAGGTCTGGAATATCAGAGTTACCAGCACAGAAGAATACCCGCATCTGAAGCCTGCAAGGTATAGACGAGGCTTCATCCACAAAAATATCATGGTGAGTTGTATTTATGATGTTCATATTGCAACCACTCTACCATTTTATGAACAGTTTATTTTTAAGCAGAAAAGTACAGTATCCTGAAAGTTTGCATTGTGAGAAGCACATATTGCTATGCATAAGTAGCAAGATATATTTGACAGTATCTTGTTAATTAAAATCAGTCTGCTGCTGCTGTTACTGCTGATGAAGGTGGCCTCCAAGCACTCCACTGTTAACAGTTAACAGGCTGTTAACTGTTCTAGTCCTACTGATGATACTGGTTCAGAGGTCTCAAGGAAAGTCAACTTTGCATCTTTTAACAGAATATTATGGGTTAGATTTCTAGCAGGTTTTAAATTTACATAGGACCATTAACTGTGAAAGAGTTTTGCCAGTTTATGCCATCTGAGAATCTGGATCTTGGTGGATAAATATTTTTTTCGTCCATTTGAATGGTGCACAGTTGCCCTCGTTTTGCTTTCTGCCATATAGAAACGCGAACTGTGCTTTGTGCTGGGGCTTCACCCCACCGCTAGGCTCTGCGCCCAGGCCATCCGTCTGGATGCAGGGCAAACACTCAGAAGGTTTGAGGCAAGGCAGACACGCGCACACACCCCACTTCCCCCACCAGGCTATGAAACTGCAGTGTTGAAGCAGCCTACAAGTCAAATCACACCGTTTTTCTGTATTCAACAACTCACAGCGTTGTTCGCTGACAGCAGTGTTTGCCAAAAGGGGTTATACACAACTGACAGGGAAGGCGTTATGCTAATACCATCTGGTCACTGGGGCGTTGGCTATTTCTGATTCACATATTGTCATTATTATCTAAGAAATGTTTCAAAACAACTTTCCAAGATACTTGATGGTATGTTCTCGAGTAACTCTCTTTTGGAGTGTGTAGGAGAGCAGTGAATGGGAGAGATCCTAGTGTGTGTACTGTGTTATCCCTCTGGCTGCGACAAGCAGTTTTGGAGGGTCAAGTTCCTTAGCGCAAGACTGCTACTTAGCTTATAACAGAATTCTGGTATTGTCCTCAAGTTGCCATGGATACCACTTTTCTAAGCAAAATAATAATATTTAAGTTTTGATCTGTTTTTGGATGAAGCAAACTAAAATGATCTCCAGACGTCCAGGAAAAAAATTGACACCATACAGATTTGAGCTACAGTTTGTTCTACCCAAAGTGATAGCTGCCTGTAAAATAATGGGGTTGTGGATATGCTCAGGGGGCGTGAAGTATTTGAGGAAGACTGATTGACTCTCTGAATCTCCAAAAATCTCTTTCATAAATTTTTGTAAAAACATGTCATTTGAAGACACGTAATGAGATTTAACACAAGGACACTGGGGCCAAAAATCTATTTCCAAGAACAGTCATATAAAACCACCTGTTTTGGGAGTCTCAAGCTTTCAGTTCTCCAGGGCAAAATGCATTAATATTTTACATCTGCAGGCTTATAGTGATGAATACATTCAGTAATAAAATCGTTGGGTAATACGTGCCAGAGCATTTTCCATCCAGTATGGCTTCATTCCCTGCCTCGGTGAAGAATTGTTCTCATATTTCATCAGTGAAATCCAAAAGTTTTTAAAAGGCATATGCAAGTTTATAGCAAACGTACAAATTCCATCCATTTTCTGACAACACAGAATTTACGATCTGTAGTTACAGGATTACATTACAAAAAAGATCCTGAGAAATGAAACTACAAGAAATAAAGAGTATCTACGAAACCACAGTCTGTGTCAAGTAAGGGATTTGTACGCTTTAAAAGTTTAAGCTATCATATAATAGATGTTCTAAATTGGATTAAAATGTTTCAGAACAATCCCAGTTTAAGAATTATACATGAACATCAATACTCAGCTGTTGATTTTTTCATAAAAAGTAGACATAATTGAAATGCTCTCCAGCAAATTCTTTTCTGAAATTGATGGAAAATATTTTGAACTTCTGGAAAACCAAACTGCATTTGTTAGTTCTTCCTATTTAAAAGACTCATTCTTTGCATGGTTTTAAAAATATTTTTTGATGCTACTTTCTGTTGCAACTGGTCTCACAAAACTAGCACAGTTGAATGAGAAGCAAATCTTTCTTACAGCGTGAGCATTATTGGCAAAATTCATCATGTGACAGTGTAGAATAATTATTGGTGGTGATGCTCAAGACCAAAAAAAAAAAATACTGAGTTTCAAATTCCAGTTTAAATTTGCAACAAAGCCATAGTTCAAATAAAAAGTGGAACTGATTAATACAATACAGACTGATAATATTTCAGATTATGTTTCAAACTATTTTAAAAGTTTAGAATTCTTTTACGACCAGACTTCAAATACTTGCTTTTAGTATCAGGTGTTACAATGAAATTAGTTTGAGGAGGTTGCTGAATTGTAACTCACTGATAGAGATCAATCTCCAGTTTCAAACAAAATGTGATTAATTTTTGAACGTTATGATTTCACTGATAATAAAAAAGTTGTTGCTTTCAGTAAGCACTGTTTATTGATCTGTCAGTGTATTAATTCAACTAGATCATTATTGACTTCTGGCAAAGTTGTGATGCCAAATCTACCCAGCAGTTATCACAAAGGAACATTATCAGTTACGCGTGTTACTTGTCTGGCATTTATTATCTTATTAAAGTATAAACATTTTCGTTTGGTGAATTTCTCTTGAATTTTTTTTAAATGTGCTTTTTTTTTTTTTTTAATAAACTCAGGTGCTTCCTAGGCAAACTTGTGGCTTATTCACCCACACAATTTTCTACAAAGAGTATCCTGGAGGCCCAAAGGAACTAGACAAAAGTATTCAAGGAGGAGAGTTGTTCTTCACAGTGGTTCTCAATCCAGTAAGTACAATGTAATTTTGAAACGTTTTAAAAAAGTTAGTTAAAGGAGGAGTTACTGAATGCTTCTAGGCTACTCAGCTGGGTCTCCCAAATAGTAGTGATTAGTCACAGTGAGCTCTTCTGCTTTTTCAGTTAAGTAATTTAAGATCTAATATTATGTATGTTCTGTTTGTTGTACAAAGATAATCTCTGCTTTTCTTTCTGACAAGTGTTTTGTTAGTAATGCAAAAGTAGCAACCTGTCTTGTTCTTCTTTACCTTTGCCTGAAATCAGAACCCTGAGATTTAATTTTTAAAAGAATTCAAGCATTAGAAAGTGATATCACTATGAGACGTGTACCTCAGATGAAGTCCATTTTCCTGCTCTGCCAAATTCATAATCAGAAATGGTGGGAATGCTCATGGGTTTGAGAAAGTTGGAAGCAAGGAGTGCTTGCGATTAGATCTGTTCTGAGAATTTTCAGTTGCTGATTGATAATAGCTTCACAGAAAAGATCCGAGTAAATGAACCACGTAGTTAACACATCTGCTTAACCTTATCTTTAATGGAAGAATAAACAACAAACAAGGCTATGAAGCTACTGACAGAAGAGAACAGTGTAGTACTTCAAAATGGCCCGGGATTAGGTCAGTTGCATCAAAACTGACCTTTTAGACAAGCTTTTAGGTGAGTTTTTGATCTGAAGTCCAAATGAAACATATAAATAAAATTTACGTGTTTTATACAAATAGGACTCATTTTTTTCAGAACACCAAAGGGAACAAAACATTTCCAATCAAACCCTTTGGAATAATAGCCTAAATATTTTTGTGCCCATTTAAAATCTTCCATGATTTAATGGAAGTCCAAAGGAAAAAAGCCTCTGTCAGCTACTTCAGCAATTTATATGCAGGTCTGTTTTTCAAGCCTCAAATTCTTTCAGACTATAGTTTTGGTTCTTTGAGAGCAGTTAGTGTGTTTTGTTCTCCTTTTTCGTGTTCATATAGCCGAATTAGGAAATAAAAACTTCACTTCCTCAGCACACATGTGGTCTCCCTTCTAGAGCATAGCAGTAGTCCCAGTCCTGACTTTGATGATATATATCATTTCAGGCACAGCACATTAACAGAGGTGAGACCTGGAAAATTCCTTGGATTGGAGGGTATTGGTACCATAGCAATATATGGATTTTAACTAAGATATACTAGCTTAGTGAATGAGACTTAGAGGAAGACATATAGTAACAACATTTTGAATTAGGACAAACTGTATTCCATATTGAAATGCAGCCACAACTTAGCCAAAAATATTTTACCGTCTTACAACGGTAGAGAAACAGCAAAATTTAATATGGTTGCTCGAGGCATAAGCCTGTCAGATTAAAAAATTAAGAGAATGGAGGGGAAGACAAGATAAGCAGTGAAACAATAATGATTATTGGTATTAATCATAGAAGTTTGATCATGCCTGCCTAACAGCCTTGAATGTGCAGTAATGTCTTTTTATATATTACAATTAGGTCTTCAGTTTATGCATTGCAAAGTAAACTGCATGATCACCTAGTTCTGAGAAATAGGATATCCCCAATACAACACATACTTAAAGAACAGAAGTTAAATGCACTGTTTTCTCAATACAACTGTACATGAATATTAGGCCAAAATTTGCCCAAGACAAATTGTTGCAATCCTTTTAAGGAGTGGCTTTGAAAAGATGATGCATCTGGTTTTAAACATCTGCTTACAAATGGTTTCTAAAGTTCTGAGCATTAGCCTGGCATGTAATCAATTTAAAGATTAGGGTTTGCATCTTTGTGTTTTTTAAGTATTACATGTGTTTATACCATAATTTGCAAGTCAGAGTTGGGCAAAGATTAGGCATTAAAATGAAAACTAAGTAGCTTTAGGAATTTGTCTAATTATGAAGTGGCATTTTGGATTTCATAAGCTTTCCTCTGTTTTCATGAAAATTGCTAGGATTTTTTAATGTGGAACACCCAGCTTTTCACGGGATGCAAAAATTCCATTATGAGGCATTTTCTAAACATTATTTTTCACTGATGCAAAACTAAGAAGAGACGTTACCTAGGAGTCATTACAATGGCAGCTAAATAATATTCTCAGTAATGAATACATAAATATTTAGTTTCCAAAAATGGAAAATGTACATGTGAATTAAATGTAAATCTTAACAAAGTCCTTCATTCCATTTCCTGGTTTAATTTAGATAACTAATCTTAAGTGAATATAGTTGCTGAGGTGTAAGTTACTAGGCTGAGGCTTTAGAAACTGAGTAGCCTACACTGAAATAAATGCCTCTAAGAATAAAGCCCAAAATTTCTTTGTGGTTTGGCTGTGTAATGGTAGCTATTCACAAGAGAGGCTCTGCTTCCTTATAGTATGCTAGATCAACCACAATCTGCAGAATAAACCACAAAAAAACAGGGGGCCATATGTGCATCTGTAAGCTTTTGACATGAGAACCGGCACTATTGCCCTGTTCCCAGGGCATTGTGCAGGCAGGAGTCCTGCAGGTAAGAAAAGCATCAGGAAATCCTGCTCTGCGAATGATCTCTGCTAGTTACATTTTATATGGGAAGTGAGAGTTGGTTTGTTGGAGTAGCTAATCTTGTGGTCGGCAAGCTGTATTTATTGCCTATGCATTTATGTCCCCACACTGCTGGTTTGATCGCGATCCGATGGTGGCTGTAAAGTGATCTTGACAGCTATGCCTGTTGTGTTCATAAGGCATCGAGAATGCTGAAGTGCCACCAAGCTGAAAAAGAGCCTTAGTAGTAATATAACACACTATCTGCTTTTCCAATAATATTTTCTATGTCTGTCCTCTGTTAAAGATCTTGCTGACTTCAGCAGCCCTTAGGCAAGACCATACTATATCAGGATCTTGCACAAAATGTTTTACAGGGGAAAAAAAAAAAAGAAAAAAAAAGAAGCCTTCAGCAGCCCTGCAGTATTAGTATACTGGCATTATTTTCCCCCCATTATCGGTTGGATAATGGACTTAGAGGGAGGCTGTGTGACTTGGAGTAGTTTAGCTAGGGAATTTTGTAGCAACGCCACAAGGAAAACATGGACTGTAGAAGTCTTTAGTGATAAGTATCTTATTCTATCAGACAGCTCTGTTTTAGTATTTCTCATTGTTACTTTTCTTCCACAGTACTTTTTAGCAAGTATTTTTCCTGATAAACTTGTTAGAATCTTCAGTTACTGCAGATTCGTCTATCTCTGTCTGCAATATTCAGTGAAGTTCTTGGATTAATAAAACAAATTTCTTTTAAATGTCTCTTAGAATGAAATTTTACCAGTCTCCTAAATACGTCTTGTCAATGAGAAGGTAGTGAACAATTAGACTTTGAGCTATATATAATGATGAGATAGGTATAGACGCTGCCGTCAACGCTGTCATTTCTTGTCAGGTTTGCTAATAAATCTCCGTCAATACTGACAGGACTCTCAATATTTCTGAACCACTCTGGAAATAATTAGACCTAAGAACCAAGCCAAACTAAACACAGCTGAACTGGACATGCTTTTATAAAAATTATTTGAATATTTCTTTGTCTGCCACTGTACATTTTCCTCATCTGCAATTAGGAACGTACATACATACTGCTTTTTTAGGAAAATATGTACTAGTTACCTGCCTGTGCCATAGCCATTGTTTCTGTAAGTAGTCCGGGTGGAACGTGTACAATAAAATATGCTAGGTAAGAACTGAGACCAGAACAGTTCAAAAAGCACTGATAGAATAAAGTCTTCAGAGACCTAAGTTACAAATAAGCTTCTTTTAGTTTGTGCATGTGCTGCAATGGATTTAAGTACCAAACTTTGATTAACTGAGTAACTAAGGCTATCTATTGCGAAATTATTCGTTTGATATGTAACAGAACTGTTCAGTCATTGACAGGAACTTAACAAATCTGACTGTCTTGGTGAATGAGCTATACATGTTATGATAATACATAAACATAAAGGCTATGCACCCTTCAACTTTCCAGGAAAAGTAAAAATTGTGACTGGAACAGGATTCTGCCAAGGACAGCACGGCATATTGCAGCATTTTCTCTAATGATGTGCATGTTCTCTCATAAGAGCAGCTATTAGAAATGAGCTATTAGAGCAGCTATTGTCAGATGAACACTTGAAATTCACTCACCTGTCCCACCGGGCTGATGGAGGCTGCAGAGTAAGAGGCAAACATGTTGAGCAGCTCTTGTTCTCCTTGAGGCTGCACAGCCAGCGAGCTAAGTTGACACAAATGGTTTGTTAGCTTACTCTGTGCTACACAGACAATAGGAAAATGAGTTCACTCTTCTACAAAATAACTTACTTATAGTTAAGCCAATTTCAAAAGCCATTATTGTGAACAGTGTGTTACATCCTAGTAACAGAAGAGAAAGGTTCCTATCTGTGAGTTTGTGTATTTGGATTCTGTGGAACATACACGAATCAATAAGCTTAATGTGGATCTGCACATTTTGCACAGCAAAGTCAGTGACATTTTTCCCCTTTCCCTTCCCATTGTCATTCCTCTTAGTGGGATAATACGTAGATGTATCCACGTTCCTTATTCGTTAAGGCATTGACACACTGTGGAAGGAATAGAGTTGAAAATAATGCAGAGTTGTATAATGAAGTTGTGGAAATCCATGGTACAAGTTCATCCAGAACGCTCTGCAGATCCAATCTTACGTGCAAAACTGGAAGCAGTTTACTGAAGAGGACTATGAAGGACTGAGAACGACTCCAGTTGGAAGAGAAATCAAAATGATCAAGATTGTTTATATTTGAAAAGAGGTGAAAAACAGAAACAAGTTTGAAATTGCATGAAGTACCTGGGCAATGAACTCCTGTTACTTGTCTTGAAAGAGAAAACCAGAGGATAGCCAATTAAATGAGGATGAGAATTTAAATGAGAATTGTATCTGGATCTTCCTCCACGGTAGTGTTTTTGACATCAAGAGCTTACCAAGATTTGAAATACAGAATTAAATTTGATTGGATATTCATGCCTGTAGTCACTGGTAAGACATGGATTCCATATAGACTTCCATGCTTTATGTAACCCTTGAAAGCAGGGAAGACTTTCTTAGGGGATTGTTTTTCACACATCTCCCAGCTGTAGAGTATCCTGTACTTTCCTCATACATATCTCTGGTGCCATCTGCTTCTGTAGACAGCATGCTGGACAAGACAAACAGGCCAAATGCAAGACAGACCTACTAGTTCTAGTCATTATTTTTTTTAATATGGAAAAGCTTACTGTTTTTCTAAGTGCAAAGTTTCAACAATAATTAAAAAAAAATCACGAAGCAGGTAAACAGTACGAAAAGGAGTGTATCTCATCTGCTTTCTACCAGTTCTTTAGATTTTCTTCTGAAAGTTTATTCCAATAATACAATTCCATGTTTATGTTTGGTTTAGTTTTCAAATGATGATGTGAAAGGTATATTTTGATTCTAAAATCCAGGTAATCTAGTAAACCCAATATTTCTTAATATAAGACTGCAACTTGGATGAGAGGCATGGTCTAATATTGTATGCTGCTTCTTTTCCGGAAGCATAAGTAAAAATTAAGGTGTCTCAGTTTAACTTCATAGAAGGCACACATTACCCAGTCCTAAAATATCCTTTGAACAATGGAAGATACAGACTGGGGGCTTTGCTATCCTACAAGATGAATATTTAAGGAAAAGCAACGGTTCATGAAAATCTTCTATACGTTTTCTGCCCCCAAGAAAAACAAACAAAACAGAATGTAGTATTTGCATTACATGCAGTTACATGCACTTCCTTCCAAAGTACTATGTGTCTGCAGATCTAAAGAAAAAGGAAAATGCCCTGTGGAGAGGAATTTGGTGAAAGCCTTCAAGTGGTTGACAGCCCAACAATGAAACTAATGTGTAGCCAGCTGTGATCTCCGTATGGTTACAGCAGTACTGATCAAGAGGGAAGACTGTTAATGGTTTAGGCCCTGTGTCTGATTGATCTTAAAATAATTGTAATCTTTGTATGCATTCAGTTTTAAGTATTATTTTCCTCTAATTTTTACCTCTCCCAAGTTACAGTAAGGAGAGCTGTTATTAAGCTAATTGACTTGCAGCAAGGGAGAAATTATCTCCTTTAGGACTGAAAATGAGAGGATTTATATGAGCATCAGCAGAACCTACTGTATCTTATTGTGACCCTGAAAAAGATGAATAGTCAGGCTTTGGGACTACAGAGGAAAATACAAAACCAAAGGCATTGAGGCTCAAATCTTCCCTTTCTGTCTGTCCTACTTCGCACAACCTCATATTTAATCGTACAGAGCGTGAGAGGAAAGATGACAAACGTGTTGAGAAGCACACTGATGTGCAGGTACCTCCCTGAGCTCTGATGTGTGGGGTTTATTGTCGGCATCCCATGGTAGTGCCGCTGGGAGCATGGCCTGGCCTCTCCGGTGAGCTGGTTCGCTTCAGCAGGCTTGGCCCGCTTCATGGGAGAGTGAGAAAGGCAACAGTTTCATCTCTTCCCTGTCCTCTGATTCCCATTTTAGGAACTCTTGGGAACTCCAACAATAGTTTGGGGAGTTGCCATGAACTGGGGCAAGGGGGAAGGTCAGTTTTGCCTAGCATTTTGGTTGACTGCAAAATGCAAGTATTCCTTGCCTTCCACCCAGAAAAGCCAGTCTCTGGTATTTTGTGCATGGAATAGACAAAATAAAAAAAGCCTTAAGCGAACAGGCGGCATGGGAAGGCTGTGGAACAGACAGGATTAGCTATCTAATTAGAGGTGATTCCTTGTAACAGTGTACAATAACTGCATTGAAATTGCAGGCAGTAAGAAAACTTTGCCGTTCTTCAAAGTTCTGACATGGAAAGCCCTGTCAAAGTGGTTTACAGCTACTAGTGAAGCATGTCGTTTGGACAGTCCTGCCAATTGGGAAACTGACTCACAAGGGTAATGCGCAATTTGCGGAAAGGCAAAAAAAAGTTTGTGCAGTAGCTGAAAATAAACTCGGGTTTCCTGACTGTCAGATGAATAATTCAGAACTACACCAAATATGTAATTTTGTTTGATCTTACAAATCTTCCCTGGCTCCGTCGTATTTCTAGTGGAGACACTGCTATGTAAATCAAATTCAACGAGTTGGCTTGCCGTCTCTGCAAGTGGACAGATCCATGGCAGCTGTGAAACCAGCGGGACAGCCTCGGAACACAAAAGGGAGTTGCAAACTGGAATCTCTCTGAGGTGGAATTGAGCACAGCTTTTCTGGTAGCATACAGGTCTAAAAGGAGTGTCTTTCAACTCTTAAAAATATATATTCAAGCATAGACTGCAATCTAATTCATTATTCTATCACTTTGTTAGTCTAATGGATAAAAAACAGCTGTTACCAAGTCTCTGAATACATGAAACAGAACTCTTCTGAGTAACATGGAGACAATACCAGAACTGCAAACACAGTATGCACAATGCCAAATTAATTGGAATATGGGCGTTCTGAGAGTTAGACATACTCTTGTGGCATGTAAACATTTGTTCAGTAGCTAAAATATCAGCAATATACTAAATTGGTCATGCATCTGCTTCTAGTGCCTAGCAGCGATCACCTAATTAATTGTCAGTCATAATTTAACTTCATGTGAAAGTGTTGTGCTTAACTTCATTGAGTTGGGAGGCTTCAATGCTGCCTTTTAATGTCGTTGCACAGACTGGAGGGTGACACAGTGCCCATGACAAAAGTACCTTGATGATTGGTTTAATAGCATGAATTTATTCAAGGTGGATTTCCTGCAATAGATTCGTATATAGTAAAAAAATGACAGATATGCCCAGTCCATAAAAGATGGTTATTACTAATTTTTTCTTATACCAACTCATCTAGTTCCAGATTTGAAATGCCAAAATAATAATAAATCTGTTTAACAACATCGATGTCACTGCAAAGTCACTCCACTTCCCTGATGCTTGCCAAAGAGGGTACCGCTAACCTCTGAGAAGGGGCTTTTCTCTCTGCGCTGGGGTTACAGTCTGATCTTGACAGCTGAGTGCAGAGGTCTCCAAAGTGGGGTACGTGCTCAAAAAATTATTACTGATAGGTGTGCGTCATCAAAAAAGTTTGGTGACCACTGGCATAGGGGACTACTGTTCTATGGGCATTTACTCTTCTAGAGGCTTTTGTGCTTAATTTGTTTCGGTCTGCTGCAGGCATTGCCACTCCTTTTCTTTCCTGCTTTATTACTGTAACTGAAACCAAATCGGAAGGTCCTCCTGATGCGGTACACCATTAAGGAAGTACAAACAGAAAAGGAGTATGAAGACGACTAATAGTGCAACCTATTCATCTGCAAAATGTTTGTGTAAAATAGAGTTTGAATATGAAGCAAAATACAGTTTGCTTATCAGGACGTATGGAAAGGAGTGGGAATATTTGCAAGTTGCCCAACACAAAGATGCCCACTCTGCTGTTTTCCATCAGAGCAGCTAGTGTTGCTTACCATAAATCATTTCTGTCCCAATGTAGAGAATACCAGGGAGCTTGGCAAGGAGGAAAAAAAAAAAAAAGTCGCCTTTCCAACTATCCTTGAATGGTTCTTCTCATCCCCGTCTTTCCAAAAATAGACACCCCTTGACTCCAGGGGGAAGAAGCCAGGAATGCAAACATGGCACAAGCCAGCAGGTGTAAGAGAGGCTTCTCAACTCTTGGGAATGAAAGGGTATTGTCATTCCTTTGGGAGGCAGGCACCTCTGCTTTTGTCAGGGAAAACAACAACTGTTACCAAGACTGTAGAAGCTTAGTTACTAGTATCCTTATTGTATAATTTTAATAGGTGCAGCATCCTAATACTGTTGATTTTGCAGTGATCAGTTTTTTAAAAGATATCCAGCACACTGACATAACATCCATCGCTAGAAGCTGGATAACGTGGGTTTTTTCATTTTGTGTAAAATGTTTGTCAAGCATCTATTTTCTCTGTTCTTGATACATAAATTAGATCATGCTGGTTCATCTTTTCCTGATACATGTGATTTAATAGCAGCAACTCAGTCTCGGTCTCAACTCTAATTTGTTGACCTAGAAGCTATTACCTCTAACTGGGAAATGTTGTAGTAAGGAAATATGCAGCACAGAATGAGCATTCAAAAAGATAAAAGCCGTTTCTCTGGAGCGCTTGTCCTCATTTCCCTACATCTCTGCAGTAGTAAGTCAGAATTCCAAATAAAATCAGGGATTGGGAAGGAGAGCAGAACAGAAATAGCCCTCTGCCCTTCCATTCTGGGGAAGGAGGAGTGCAGAAAGGCAGAGGAGAAGCTGAAAGGAGCAGGTCATACAGCTGCCTGTAAGGCTCTGTGAGAGGGCAGAGTAAAGCACCTTTGCTGCTCTGATCCAAAGATGGGTGGGAGCAAGAAAGGAGCTGCTGCCCAGAGGCTAGATTTAGTCCCAAACCATCATTTTAAAAATTGTCTGCCTTCCATTTCAGTCCCCTCGTGAAAGATATTAAATCCTGTGGAGAGTGTGCATTGAAGTGCAACCAAGATGATAGTTTGTTTATGAGGAACAGCTAAAAAGGACGATCCTTCTTGCACTGAGATAAAGAAAATGCTTAGATGCCCCGAAAGAAATTATTTTAGAAGAGGGCTGGGAATAATAAAATCAAATAAGCTCTTTTTAACTGAAAGGGAGGCTAAAATGCTTGTTAGAGTAAATATAAATCCATTCACAGCTGCTTCCCTTTTGAAGAAGGAATAAAGAAATATATGAAGCTCTACTTATATTTTATAGCATTTCCCAGAGGTGCGAAATTATTGAATAAATAGTGGTATTTACTAGATCTAGTCTTCTGAGATGCCCACAAAGGATTCCTTTTATATCTCCTGATCTGTGTTTTTAAGAGAATAAATCTTTAATAACATAGCACGCTAACTATTAGCGGGCACAGAAAGAGTAATCATTCTCATTAGTTAGAACTTGTTTGAATGAAACAGAACGTGATATGATACAACAAAGCCAAGCATCATAATTCAATATGGAAGGCAAAAAGTAATAATTATATTTTGTCTTGGTGTGAGACTGCACACCTGCAAAAGGAAGGGTAATGATACCAGTGTCCGTCCTTCTGCGCAGCTTGGTGGGAAAGGAGGGAAGTGGGTAACAACACATCATCCCCGGCAGCTGGGCCGCGCCAAGGTGAAATCCCTCAAAATGGCACTTGGGTATCGTTTGCTCCTTGTAGCCGGGGAAACTGGAGGATCACCTTGTAGGTCTCTCCCAGTGCTGTGGCTGTGTAGCTGTGGTCGACAAACTCGCAGGAACGCCCCCAGAGCAGGAGAGCGCGGCTGGGGGGTTGGCATCACGTACTGTACGGCATCTCTTCTAGGGATCCCTGGTGGGGGAGTGGTCCAAGATCCTTCTCGGAGAAGTGGGAATGTGGCCGTTGCAGCATCACACTCCTGTTAGTTACACAGGCTGCTAGCGTAGCCTGTAAAGACAGTTGCAACCGAAAGGAAGAGTAAGTAGTTCTCAGGTCAGATCAGGTGGGTTAGGCCCTGGGTCAGCAATATTTCATTGTTCTATGAAGCAGAGGGTTGTAGTTTGCTAATTTTCCACAGTAATGGTAATGATTTTACCAGGAATTTGTGCAGTATCAACAGGAGGGGAAAAACCTTTGTTCTGATTTTCATGGGAGGTAGTCTCAGCTGATCTGTAATATTTTGGTGCCATATAGCAGTAAAAAAGATCTTTTTTTATAATGTAAGGTAGTATATCAGATCATGTATTTGGTTACACTAAGCATGGACTTCTTTACAAGATTTAGTCATTTATGTTTTAAAGCATCATTTGATCATCTTTCTTTTTGTTGTAAATAATTAACCATAAAGTATTTGACATTAAAAAATAACTGTAAAGTAGGAACTAAGATCTCTGATATATTTTCTACCTTCATCGACAGAGTTTCATATGCTGGAAATTATTTATGATTATATGTCTGATCAATTTTTCAGCCTCCACACTGACATTCTTAAAATTACAGTGATATTCCCTTCAGGGGAAAAATAATACATATTTTCCCCAAACTAGCAGTCTTTTCAAGTTCTCTTGCTTTTTCTTCCAGTTGTTGGCAGGTGAGGAGTTGCCAGGAGGTGAACTGACATTATAAATGTCAGAGGTCAGCCCACGTGTAGGAAAGAAAGAGGCTGTCAAGAAAACAAGTTAACCTTTTTTATGGAAACCTCCTGATTGTATCTTTGTTGAGAACAACATAGTCCTATGCCTGGTCTACTCCTGCTTTGAGAACGGAAATAAAAGAGGAAACTTGAAAAGGTTATATACATTTGGCAAAACGGTTACTATTTGTTGCATAAAGGGGGAGGGTTGGTTTGATTTTTTTTCAGTCTCAGTCCTATCTGAAAAGAAAGATTGTATCCTTATGATTTAGCAGTGTATATCTTCAGATTTTTCTTGAGTCAGACCAACTGAAGCCCTCAGCTTACTTTATAAGGCAAGAGGTGTCACCAAATGACACTATTGATAAAACACATTTTCTGTGTACTGCAAGTACTCTGTAGTGTTACAGTTAGGTGTTCAAAAATAGCGATTCAGTAGCTTTGAATGTGTTATATCAAAGGAAGGCAGGGTTTTAAATACTCTGAAACAAAAGAATAAAGCTGTACGTTCAAATTTTTCATTCTTTTCTTCTTCCTTTTTTTAAATTGAAGGCTGTTATTCCTTTGCAAAAGATTAATTTCAGTTCCTGAACTGGTTTCAGAATTATGGTCATGATAAGCCTTTTTCTTTTTAAAGTGGCTTACATCAAGTTTTACTTTAAATAGAAATTGCCCGTTCATGGCATTAGCAGATTTATTTATAAAAAGTCATGTTTCTCATTTTTTAATGGAAATTAGTCTGGAGAGTTTATCTTGGGAGAGTTCTCCTATTTTAAAAAGCACGTCAAAAAACCCCACTGCTTAGAGAGGCGAGGGTTTGCAGATTTTAGCGTAAGAACAGACTGTTTCATCAGTGAAAAATTACTTCAAAAATGGATCATTGTGCAAAACGGAGGTTTCAGTCCTCAGCCCATCCTCAGTCCCTGAGAGACCATCCTTGCCACCTGTGTATTGCTGCTCCACTCATCAGCAGGGTTTATGTGCATCCAAACACGCGCGTCCTGTCAGAAACCTTCACGGCAAGCATTGCTTCTGTTGGGAGGGTGACAGTACAGTTGGACCAAGGGATGCAGCGGGGAGGATTTATCTGAGTAGCAATTCCACAGTAAGGTTTTGGAAGAGCAATATACAAGCAGCCTTACAACTGATGGGATATTGAGTTTTTTTTATTTATTTATTTGGGAGTATTTTGTTCGTGATTATTTGAAAGTACTCAGTCAGGTTTCAGATTTTTTGTTGTTTGTTTCTGTGTATGATTTGACTGTCTGCCCAGTGCTTGCAGAATAGCTTTGTAGAAGAGATGAGCTCCTTATTCTATAAAACTTACAGCTGGAGCCACAAGGTTTAAATCACAGCAACAGAGGTCAGCTATCCTCTTGGTCTCTGACTTCCTTACTCTTCCACAAAAACGGAGTTCACATTTTTAATACTGCATTTGTGTTCCGCTTGAGGTAAAACTGTGGGTGTTGTTTTTATTGTATTCTTCATTAAGTAAATTTATATAAAGCTCATGTAAATATTGTACGACCCCAGGGTAGGATTGCATATCCTAGTTCACGCAGAGCTCATAGTACCTATTCCACAATTTTCTTCATTGATTGCATTGAGTTGACTCGAGAAGAAGGATGTAATTCAACAAAGAGTAACAAAGGTAGTAAGATCTGCGTGAATGTGATCAAAGTCTTGCAGCTCTAAATAAGAGCAAAATGCAAATTAAATTTGTATTATCTGTGGTTACACTGCCATCTAGTGATACAAAGAGTCAACGTCTGCTTGCTTTATTTTGTTTTCTAAAGATTAGCATCTTCATGACACATTTATCTAATTATGGAAATGACCGCCTGGGGTTATACACCTTTGTGAATCTGGCCAACTTTGTTCATACCTGGACAAACCTGAAACTGCAGACTCTTCCTCCAGTTCAGCTGGCTCACAAGTATTTTGAACTATTCCCTGAGCAAAAGGACCCTCTCTGGCAGGTAAGCAGGCTTGCTGATGAAGAGACCAGAAAAAAATCGTCTTGATGGTGTATTTTGTGAAGTTCTTTGTTTCAGTTTCCTGTAGAGAAAAGCAGTAATATTTGTAGATTGGCTAGCTGGTTCCATAAAACATCTTACTGAAGCTGCAGCGTATGTGATTGTTTTCCCTGTTGCTTACATCTCCATAGAAAGGTTGTGAAATAAATGTGTATTAAGATGTATACCTAAAATTATCTTTAATTCATTTTATTTGTGACTTTACTTGCTTTTAGAAACGTGGGGAGTGCAAGAAAGGCACATTGTGTTATTTCTCTTCTCCTTTTGGAACTAACAAAAATGAAGCATTTGACAGGGAGATGTATACGCATGTTTTAGCAATTGGCCATTAAACAAATGAACTTTTCTCCAAGTGTGTGAGGAGAAGAGGGCATCCAAAAAGAGGAAAGAACATTAAAACCATGGCTACCTTAGTGCTAAAACTGACTAGCCAAGTAGAAATAGATTAGGTAGATTAGAAAGTTATTCACAAATAGGTGACAGAAGTTTACCAGCACTTCATACGTTGATGTTATCAACTCTGCTGCTTGATTATCCCACTCTCGTAAGTGAGCAAATTGAAAATACCAGCAATGTGAAGACCTGCTAAGGCTGTAGCCTGCACTGACCTTGCTTTTGACACGTCTTCAGCCCATCACCCAGCGCTAAGAGCACAGTCCCTAAAGAGAAACTGCCACACCAAGTGGTGAACGCTGTCACGTGCACACGCTGGTGACATTCAGCCAATTCAGTGGAATGTCTGAGTGCTGTAGGTACGTGTCCCTGCAGTGACAGTATATATCCCAAATATCATCCTTTTGAGGTGACTTGGTAGAACTATTCTAAGGAGCAAACTTTACTAAATCAAACAAAAATGTATTTAAGTTTGCTTACTCAAATGTTTTCTATCATTGGATATTGAATTGCCAACTTAGAATCTGAGTATGAGATTGCGAATTTGGACTTAAATATGCATCTTGAAACTTATGCTGTTATTGAATAAAACATTGAACTAAGGGGGAAAATGTCAAGAATTTTGCATAATATTAAGAGAGAATGAATTTAAGAAGTGGAAAATAGCCCGTAGCCAGATGACTTGAAAAGTTAGAATTACTTAGAAAAGAAATTTGTAAGTAACAGTGACTAACACATACTGAATGTGGTGCCTTTTGTCTATAATGCACGTGAATCCAAATACAGTTAGATTTTTTAAGCCGGGAAGAGTGGTAATTCCCTTCATCTCTGTGCAGCAGTGCCAAACAGCAGTCTCAAAAACTGTTTGCAAGTAACGTTTCTAAAACAAATTTAAACCTCTTCAGTTGTAAAGCAGCACATGAATAAACAGGATTCAGTATTATGTACTAATTTGAACTGGAGGATCAGAATATGTATTTGTGAATGGAAATCTTTAAATTATAATTAATTTACTATTTTAGTTTAAAAACTGCAGCATGTATAGGGTGGTAGCTGTTACAGTAATGTAAAAGAAAAAGTAATTAGATAACTCATTAGCAATTTCAAGTCTTCCTAACTTCTGTGTAATTGATCAATTGATTTTGAATTATTTCCACATCTCAAGTATGTGGGATCAGATTTGCCTTTGGCGTAATTCTGCTGAACATACTGACATTTCTTAGAGGGAATGATCTTGTCCCAAGGTCTGTTGGATAGCTGGGGCAACTATATATATATATGTAGAATGGAAACCACATTGCGTCAACATACTTGTCTAATAAAACAAACAAACAAATAAACACCACCCCACCCCAAAAAAACCAACACTTGAGATACAGTTTCTGGCCTGGTTACATTGCAGATACCTTTCTGAATCAGTGAAATGGTTCCTTAATACGTAACATGTTTTTTTGTCATAAGGGAAAATAGTATTTTCTGATAAGACTATTTGTATATTGGTGAAAAATTGGTAATTTATATAGAGATAATTTGAGAACCTTATCAGGTGTGATTATGAATGAAATTGTTAGTTGTTCTTCTCCGTTTTAGAATCCCTGTGATGACAAACGGCACAGAGATATCTGGTCTAAAGAAAAAACCTGTGATCGATTACCAAAATTCTTGGTTGTAGGACCCCAGAAGACTGGTGAGATGTTATATTTCAACAAGATAGTCTATGTGTTAGTTCAAATAATTATATTGATTAATCACCTTTTACTCAGACTGCTGTGTAGAGATCTTGATCATCTAATAGCATTTTTTTATTTTCAGATCTCATCAAACTATAGTTTAATAACGTAAGTTTCAAGAACAGACAGTACATGTATTGAAAGTGCAGGGTTTGGGTGTGTGTTGGATTTTTTTGGCTTTATGTCAAAATGAATAACGCTTTGATAAAGAGATCAACAAGATAGACAAGATCTTGTCAAAGCGGAAGGAGGAACGGACAGCCATTTTTCAAATGGTTTAGATTCTTAACTGCAAGTTCTTGTCTGTCCTGCAAGTGTCTGGTTTAGAGAAACTTGTTATTTCATGGCATTTCTTTCAATTCAAGAAGTTCCTAATGGACAGTTTGAATTCCAAGGTTGCAGTAATTTGTAAATTAACTTAATGGTTGATTTTTGTTTCTGTAATCAGAAAATTGCATATATGCTTCCTTTTATCTTCACCAAACCCCAATAGCTAGTGACTGCAAGTTTTTTAAATTATTTTTGTGACCGTCTCATAAAAACCAATAATTACTTTTAAAACACAGTTATTAAAAGTGCGTAAAACAGATTTCAGCATTGGCACCCTGGTTTCTGTGTTAACTATTTACAGTTCTTTAAATGTCTTCAGTTTGAAAGCACAGATTCTTAAGTGACATAAATCAGCATCCCCTCACTGAAATGAAATGAAATGAAATGAAATTAAATTAAATTAAATTAAATTAAATTAAATTAAATTAAATTAAATTAAATTAAATTAAGCTGATTTAGTCCCTCTGTGGGTATTACCCCCCAAAAAAATATGTGTGTGTGTATTTTCTTTTAATCTTGGACTTTTATCCTATTTGCAGGTACCACAGCCTTGTATTTGTTCCTGATCATGCATCCTTCCATCATTAGTAACTCCCCCAGCCCAAAAACCTTTGAGGAGGTACAGTTCTTTAATAGAAATAACTACCACAGGGGGATTGATTGGTAAGATGGGTTATTAGTATAAATATAAAAGTTTCTATATTGTGAACAATACAAAAATGACATTACTGTTGGTGATGGTAACTGCTTATATATAGAGTGAGACAAAAATAACCTTCAGTGTCCTTCTGAAATGATAAATAAATGCAAGTGAATAACAATCTTACTGTAGAATATCATAAACGTGCTAACTTTTATGAGGATTTCTTGTAAATTTCCATATATTCATTTATGCAAAACAGCAACAAAATACATGTTTCTCATGACACATGCCTTCGAAGTTGGGACAGTAATGGTTGTTAGTTGGATATATGGAGGCAAAAATTATGTTCCTGTTGGAAATCTTACTTCTTAAGAGCAAAAAAGGTAATATCAGGGAGAGTCATTTTTTCCTTTAAATAGGATGTAGAAATAGCAATCAGGTAAAAAAGGGACAAGGAAAGCCTCTCAAAATGTTTTTCAAAGATCAGGTAATTAGAAGTACATGAGTGTCTCTGTAGTGTTAGTAAGTGGTGCTAAAATGTGTCACTGCTGCTGTGTTCACTATGGCTACCAGGCAATCGCCAGACATAGCTACACCCAGATTCTTAATTTCTCTTACTTTCAGAAAGTGCTGCAGTATAAAGCACTACAAGATGAAAAGCGGTAATGTGCTGTAGTGGCTGGAGAGCACCAGTAAAAGATTATTGATATTTCGTCTTCTTTCTTTTTTCCCCCCAGTTTAAGGGAAAAGGGTTTTCTTGCCTTTGACTTTGTATTCATCCATAAAACTAACAGGGTGAGCACTGTTATATGGTCTTGTGCAGATATGCCAGATCCAATTTCTTTTTAAGTCACTTAGTTTTTACAGAGATATAATTGTTGCAGCAGATTCTTATTACAAAGTGTGGTGAGTCAGCCAGTTATCACCAATAGAGAGCTGCCAGCTGAATGATTGGAAATTAGAAAGCTGACTCCTTGCTGTGGAGACTTTTGAAGTCAGAGAAGATGACATGCAAGTGAGATATAGCAGGTCCACACTTACGGAGACAGACTAAGTACAGTGACCCAGTTCTTCCACAAAATCAATGTTTTCTTGTTGCTAGAAGACCACTTTGCTGCTTCTGTGGTTCCTTCTACCATATCTGCTTCCCTAACATGCACATACAACTGGTCTGCTAGACCTGTGCCAAATTACCTTTAACTTAACACAGCACTGGTCCATAAAGCCCCCAGTGGTCAACCTGTATACACATACATCCTTTTGACAGGTTCTCCCATTTTTGGTCCTCCGCACTACGTGCCCCACTCACCCCTGCCAAGTTCTCACAGTTAAGTCTTAGATACTCAGAACTACCTGTTGATGTAGGTGCTTAACTCCTAGATTTGCATTCTGTCTGCCAAACAAAGCTCTCAGACCTTCAGTCTGATAGTGTATTTTAATGCTGGCATGTAATGAGCTTACCAAATGGTAATTAGATACAAGGTCTCTCCTCATTAGTCCATTAATTGGCTAGGATTCCTTCAAGGCAAGAGTATTCATAAATAACAATCAGTTCAATTTCTTTCACAGTTGTGGAGATACAGATTTTTCCCAGAGCTGACTCTGACTTAATCTTTGTCCCAGCCTTACACTTAGACCAGGGCTAACTACAGAAGCAGAAAAGGGTTCTTTCAGCCCTCGGCAACCTCAGTACTGCCGTCTTCAGAGACGTATAGATGTATATTGTAGTCTCCTAGTGAAGATGACAGAACAGTAAGATAAGAACTGATCTTTCTGTTCTTGAAATGGAGAAGTCTAAATAGACCAGTCGTGCATTTCTTTATGTAAACACTGTTACAGATTTCTTAGACAAGTTTCCCTAAAGCCTTCTCAGCTTTGCCCTTGTCGAGTTTAATAATTGTCTCATGAATGAGGTACTGAGCAAGAGTTCTGCAGTCTGTGTTCAGCAGAAATGCTGAGCCTAAACTTTGTAACTTCTTGATACCCTACCTGGTCTTTACCATTTTTCACTGACACCGTTATCAACTTCTACTTTTTCCAAACTTGCCATGTTATCTAAAGAATCAATTAACTTTTTTTTCCAAAATTCAGTGTAGTACCATATTTAATGTTAAATGTTTCCTTGTAAGGTTGTAGTCCTCATTGTCTTGTATTTACTCAGTCCGCTACCAGGACTTCTGTACAACTGCATAATGACACCATCCATAATCTAGAGCAGACGTACCTGTAGTGCCTATTGCCTCTTTCAAAGCTGGCCTTTGTCTTTGCTGTTGATGTTCTGGTAAAACATTCTGAGGTCACACAGTCAGGCTGAGTCATTAGTTTCTAATAATTTTATTTGGGAGCAGAAATTAGCATACCTTCATCGGTTTCGTCCAATTAGCCCTAATATTTTGGGGAAATAGAGTCCATTGTTCAATGAAACAGTATCATTCTGAGATATTTGCATTAGCATTAGGCAGATATAAACACTTAATAGACTAGCAGGGCAATGACAGCCTTTCATTCGGTTCTGTTTGGTTGTCCTCTCATTTCAGCTTTTTTTACATACAGTCTGCACATGAGACTAGCAATAGCTATGCAGCTTTGTAGCAGAATTTTTGAATGCACCTTTGAGCATATTATACAGGGGCCTGCCCATCCATCAGCCCTTCACATGACATCATTGAGGTGTCTCTGATACAAGGTAATCTACCAGCTGCTGCTCTTTAAGACCTTGAATGAATCCACGTCTATTATTCCTCATCTAATGCATAGAAAATTGTCATCTGAAGGCCAGCCCGCTTCTCTTGCACGATTCTGATGACAGGTACCCATTTACGTGCCAAAGAAGCACAAAACAATAACTTGACAATGTTTGCTTACGTGTACATCAAAGTCGCTCATAAGAATTAACTTCTCAGAATCGGGTGTCACAGAGTTCAGTTTCTTTAAACTTCCTGTAGATTCCTTCCTTTCTCTAAGTACCTTGTAAAATCAGTGCCTGTGTGCTAATCATCATCTTGTGAGATCCATATCCTAAAGAAAACTGCATGCGCACCAGACAGTTCCATCCTACCATTCTGACCTTGACTGCAGTGGTCCCATTTTCAAAGCCAACAAGAGCACGTCCTTTGTATTAGAAGTAGCTCACTTCTATGAATAGAACAAAGTCTAAACACTGGAAGAAATGTCAGTCCTTAAGCATGATCTTCAAAAGAGGTTGTTTTAAATGGTATTTATTTTATCAATACAGAGTTTTACTGAAAAATCAAAATGACCAATGGGGAATTTATTCTTTTCCCCAACAATAATGAAAAGTGGTGTGAGGGCCATGGATAAAGAAGCCTGTATGTGACACAGGACATTGCTGGAAATTAACTGCAACTTCATAATAGATGAGGGAAGTTCACAAAGAAAACTAGAAGGAAAACAACCTATGTTTCCACAAAAATGTGACTTGTAGAAGAGTAAGTGAAAGATGCTGTCACTGCTTAAAAACCTTTTACCTGATGAAGCTGTGGGGGATTTTTTTCAGTGCATCTTTCCCACATGAACGAGCTCTTTTTTCACTTTTGAGTAAAAGCAATTCTGATACTGAACATCCTTTTCTTACGGTATTGCACTGTAATTGATGTCAGCAAAAGGCCAAATTTGGAAAACTCATTTTCTACTTTTGACTTTGATAGGAGTTTGATCTGACTGAAAAGTGAGAATTCACTGATTTTAAGAAGCTATGTGAATATTGTAACATTTTCATCCAGTTACCAAAAAATAGCTGCAATGTCTAGTTACATGTAGTGAGAAGAAGAAAGCTAGTACCAAGTAAAATATGGTCAGACTATAATGTAAACTTCTGTTTGCTTTTATTTGGCCGTTAGGCTATTATTTTAATTGATTATTCTAGAATAAAATACACTTAACAGATTTGTCAACCTTTGTGTGACTTTTAAGTAATTCTGAGAATGATCTTGCTTTCCTAGGTACATGGATTTTTTCCCCACTCCTTCTAATGTCACAACTGACTTCCTCTTTGAGAAAAGTGCCAACTATTTCCATTCTGAGGAAGCTCCTAAGCGAGCTGCTTCGCTCATCCCCAAGGCCAAGATCATCACCATCCTCATTGACCCATCCGATCGGGCGTATTCCTGGTATCAGGTATGGACTTTGAAGAACGCAGGCAGGCACAAATCGAGGTTTCCACCTTGAATCCTCTCTGTGTATCCTTTCAGTATCTAAGTATATAAAGGGTTTGTATATTACAAGCTTTTGTTTGTCAGCCAGTGCACCATATGTGATCGCCCATGGGCCTGAGTTATCTGTCAATATAAACCTGAAAATCTTTCATGGGTTTAAATACCAGAAACCACCTTTTCAAAAGTCTGCCTGTAATATAAGCACATAAAAATGCTTACTTACTCAATTAATTTATGTGATCAGCACATACAAAAATCAGTTTATAGACACAGTTATCTGTTCATGCTCAAAATACAAGATAAAGAATTTTTTATTCTTCTGGTCTGCAGATTTGAACAGGAATTTGGCAAAATAAAGATAGTAAAAAAAAAGTGTAAAATTCCAAAGAGAAAAAGTTCTTAGAACTTCTGTGACATATTTTATGTTATTTTTTGGTGAGAAGTAATGACAGCCCTTAATGTGATCACATAGCTTACCTTGCATTGGACAGGAGGCTTGACTAGAAACCTACTGAGATCCCTTCTGACCTGAATTATCCAATGAACCTCATAAATACTCATGTACAAATTTGCTTTTCTGAGTGTTTACCTTGTGTAAGCTAGAAAAAGAAAAGAAAAGAAAGAAAATATGAAACCACCTCATTAGTATTTGTCTTTATTATGCCCGATTCATTTATACAAAACCTGCCACTCAGTTTATTGAAAATAAACATTTATACATTCTGGTTTGTTACTGCTATTATCAGTCTAGTTTCTGATTTCTTTTGATACAAACAAAGCTTATGCCAACATTTTCAATTAATTAATACAGATGAGGACTTCCTAACTTTAAGTAACTTTTAATGTAAATAATCACTCATGGCAAGGTCAGTAAGACCAACCAGTTTTGTCTAATTTTCTCAATTTTGTGGTCCATAAAGTTCCAGCAATGTAACTTCTTTTGCAGCATCAGCGATCACATGAAGATCCTGCAGCTCTAAAATTCAGCTTCTATCAGGTGATCACAGCTGGACCTCGAGCCCCGTCTGAGCTTAGAGCTCTCCAAAAGAGATGCCTGGCACCTGGATGGTATGCTACCCATATTGAAAGATGGCTAACTTACTTCCCACCTTATCAGGTGAATAAGACTGTAACTTGACATCCTAATCTTATATATATAATATCCTAAAAGATTACCTTTGTAAAAGTTTTGCCTACTGAATACTGATCCTCAAGGATATCCTTGATACACTAGAGCATGTTTTAAGACATTGATTGTAATTCTTCATAGCCATGTTCTAAGTAGGTGGGTGACACTGCTAGGGATGGGATGTCTTAGCAGCTTACAGCTGGGAGCTTCTTCTGCAAAACAAATCAGAACAATAATCTGAAATCTTTTCCATCTGAAATGGGGATTACCACGTGGAAATGGATGTGATCTAGTGGTTTTGTAACACCTTAGTATCTAAATGCATCAGTGTCTTCACCCACTTCTTGGTCCTTTCATGCAGTAGTCCCCCACTGTGTCAGCCTCCTTAGGCTGTGATTGTAGTAGTAAATAAACCTGTACTTGTACAAGAGTTCACACACTGGGACACTGCTATCCATACTGCTTGATTTTTAACACACTTCTGGCACAGTTTGGACCCATAGCAAAAAACATCTTGCCAAGCAGTTCCAGAGCACAGTTAGGAAGATAACAAGAACCATTACCATTGGGGAGTGTGGACACAACCAATTCGGTTTTGCAGGTGAGAGAGTTTAGCAGTATGGATCCAGGTCATGCTGTGTCATTTGTCCTCCAGATGAGAAAGATAGCTCTGATTTGTTTTACTTAGCAATATAGATAAAAGCCTTTGTGTACAGGAGCGTTTGGCATCTCAGGAATCACCAGTTTTTTAGGTGAATTCATGTTTTGCCTAACATGACTTTTCTGTAACTGTCGAAGCACTGGGTGTCTTTTGCACAGGTTGTTTTTGGAAATTCTTCACACGTTACTGCCCCTAACAGCGAATCCACATATCAGAGCCTCTACTGGGACTCATTCATGCACTGAAACAGTTTGGCATGTTGGTGTTGCTAATCATCTACATTTGGTGTCTATCACTGACCCTGAATCCTCAATGCATTCTTTGTGTTAAGACCAGTTTCTCTGTGTGTCTTTGAGCCTCAAAGGGTATGTGTTTATGGACTCATAGGTACAGGTGGCACGTCAGCAACCTGAAAATTGGATTTCCCTGCAAGCTTCTTTTGGCTTAGAACATAGAAATCATTAGCCTCCTTCTGGCCCTGTGTAAGATCAAGCCTCAAAAGATGCACATCCTAAGCCCTGAACATCCTGTAATATACAAGACCAAGCAGACATTATCACATGATCAGTACCTCCTTGGTAGATTTATTTCTGGAATGGATTTTTCTGACATTAGCAGTATGTCTGGCAGTATTCCCCACCCAACATTTAAGGATGACTTTAGCTGAGGGAGGTTGGCTGCAATCTGAACCTTCTGTTTATCCAGGACTTGCTTAGCTGAGACAAGTTGGCTGGAGTCTGCACCTTCTGTTTTCCTAAAGTGTGCCAAGGAAGCTCCGATGCATCTAGTTGGTGTTATTCTCCACATATTCTCTTTTCAGCCAACCTTGCAGACTTCGTGGGATACACAATACTGTAATACTGTGATACTCGTATGAAATCTGCTACATTATGTTTTCATTAGCTTTTCTCCAAAAGTAACCCATGAATATTGAACAATATGCATTGCCATACAGATTTTTTCCAGATTTTGCATCCCAGAGTGATAGCAAAGAACCAGCCCTGGTAGCCTTATGTTTTCTCTGTAAAAGTACTAGGGATTAACTTGCATTGCAAAGGCAACGATACACAGTAGGCCGTATCCAAACTAGTTAGCAAGTTCAAAGAACTGCTGAAGCATAACACAGTTACATAAGGCAGACCTAAAATTAGCTTAGCTTAAAAGTACAGCCTTATGTAAAAAAAGAGAGCCTTCCTTCACCAAAAGAGCTCTCACCTAAACTAGCTAAGGCTATCGACATTTTTTAAAGCTGTATAAATTTGGAGGTCTTTACCTGTGTGACTGAATTGAAGTCTTAATGTCCATTATGAAGTCAATGGTAGAAGTAGAAACAGGTAAGGTTCCCCTTTTCATTAGAAAAGCAGTAACAGCACACTTGTCTTACCTGGTAAGAATTTGCAAATCTCAGAGTACTTTTCAAATTTGGGGTTCAGACATTTAGAATTTTGATTGATTTAATTTATTATCTTTTAAGTCATACAAAAAGTCCTCTTTTGTCTGTCCACCAAGATAGAGCTCTAGAAGTTCAGGAAGCTCATATCTCTGAAGTTAACTTCCTGCCTACAGCTCATTGCTTCAATGCAGTCATAGAGAAGAAAAGAGAACCTAGCATGACTAACTTCCTCGTGAGCCAAAAGATAAGCTTGTGTGCCAGCCCTGTAGGACATCAACCTGATTTTGCAACAGCCATCGTTAAATGGCCAGTCTGAAGCTGAAGGACTCGGGCTATTTCTTAGCTGTTCTCTTCTCCAAACTGAGAGGACAGGGACTTAATCTCTCCAACTGTCAGCAGTATTACGGTAAAATGATCAATACATTGTAAAGTGACTCAAAATACTTTTCATTACTTTTAATTATATATAAAGCTATCTACTTTGTAAAAATTACACTATTTAATTTTTCCGCCTCGCCAGTACATGAAATGCCTTAGATTTTGAGGAATTTCATGAAATTACATCTTCCTGAGATCAGCATATCAATCAATCAATACAAGTAAGGAAAAATTTTGCCTCAGTTCCTTACAACCTCCTTGAAGGTTGAGAGGGAGCATTTTTTGTTACCTGCTCCCTGGGAGTGTCAGGAATTGGAATGAATTACCACTGGTAAAACCTTTTCTTACAGGTCTTTTTGGGGGATGGCAGAAGTGGGAATGGCACAGATATTTCACTCTACACGTGTTGTAAATAGTGAAGGAAAAAAGCCTCACTCCTTTTCTTCCAGATGGAAATATCTCTCATTTGGGATGCTTTTTGACCTCGGTGCTACGAAGCACTTAAGGCCTATTTTCAAAGCTTATGTCTTAGGAAAACAGTGAGTTCATTTTTGGACTCAGACAGTCATTGTGCATCTGATTGCAAAGACTTCTGGAATGAGCTACTGCTTTCTGAACAGCCTGACACTTCCATGAATCCACATCTCTAAATCTACATGCTACATATGGGTAATTCCAAAGACCGATCTTTCAAAAGAAAAGCCATTTTCTCCCTTTTGATTATGCTCTGAAACCTCATAGTCTTGCAAACCTTAAGTTTCATCCAATCCTGGAAGCAGTTCATAGATTTTAACTTCTTTGCTTGCATGGAAATGTAAAAACAAGCTTCAGCACTGCTGCAGAAGGAGATTGTTGAACCATCTGCAAATCTATTTCCCCTCTCCTTTTCATCTCTAAGCATGATGGAAAAAGTAGATGTGTTTCCATGACAGGAAATGAATGCGTGACTAATCCAGTTGGGAACTTGCTTCTCTTCCAGCAGTCAAAAAGACCCAAACTTGCTGCACCATCAGTGGGTCATTTGGGCATGATACCACATTTGATAAAATTCTCGGGTAGGGTCTGTTTCCCTGAAGATTCACCTCCAGGTAAAAGGGTGGCCCTGTCTGAATGAAGTAGCCTACGGTGAGTGTGGTCAAGCGCTTGAAAAGAAGAAAAAGCAATTAATTACCTGCCAGTACCTGGCTTTCATAGATACAGAATGTGCAACACATCTCTATCTGCATCCCTGCTTTAAGGTCCTCATAACATCTGCCTTTATTTGTATTCTCAAAGAAGGGTTTTTTTTCATACAATTATGTATTGTTGTATGGGTTTAGAAGGAATGCATTTCGTCTTAACATCTACCTACTGGTTTCTGTCTTTCTGGTCATTTCCAGTGACAAGCTTTTCAACATTACTGTAACGTATACCTGTATGCGTTTGTGTCTATGAGAATTATAGGTTATTTCTCATTAATAACTTTTTTTCTTTGCTGGACAAATCTCATTAAATTTCTTGCCAGTATTTCTTATCTTTCTATATCCTTCACTGCTATTGCTCTGTTGTCACAACAGCTTCCAATTTAGCATCATTTCAGATTTAACTAACATGCGATTTACCCTGTTCCCAGGTCATTAATAATGATGATAATTAAAACTGGACCAATTATCATTCTCTGGGGCAGTATTCTCCTTATAATGAATGAGTTTGACAGAAGTGGAATTTTCAGTTTGAGTCTTGAAATAATGAATTTTAAATTAAACTTCCATTTATTTTATTTGTTGTAGTTGCTAATTATTGATGGACAGCAGCTGAGAACTGACCCCTCTACTGTAATGGATGAAGTACAGAAATTTCTGGGAGTCTCTCCTCATTATAATTACTCTGAAGCCCTGACGTGAGTTAATTTAATCATCATTTTCACATGTTCCTACATTCCTAAAATACCAGTTGGTCTGTAAGGTCACTGCAAAATAAAGCCTTTCATACTTCTTCAAGCTGTCAGTAGGATGTATTCTTCAATGTCTGCAAAGAACACAATTTAGGGTTAGATTTTCTGTGAATCATCCACTGAGCCACTCAGTGTGGAGTTTGACTGTTACAGAAGCAGACCTCTGACGGACAAAGTAAGTATTGCTTTGTGAGAAATGCATATTAATTTTGGATGAATTGAAAGGAATTTAATTTCCATAAGTGGAACATGGAATGCTGACATGCATAAGCAGAAAGGAAAAAGAATTTGTTTCTCTTCATTTTTGACATTAGCTGCAAGACAGATTCAATGGTATCAGTCAGGAATGTAACATCCACTCTGTACGTCATAAATACACATTTACACAAATCAACATTCTGATTTGGTTGCCCTTAAAATAAGACTGATAACCTTAGGTTTACTCTTTTGAGTCTTCAGTCTAAACTTGGGAGACGCATCCTCCTTGTAGTATCTCACAGCCTTTACACTGCAAAATATTTGTTTCAGGTTCGATTCACATAAAGGTTTCTGGTGTCAGCTCCTGGAAGAAGGAAAAACAAAGTGTCTTGGAAAGAGCAAAGGTAGAAAATACCCTCCTATGGATTCTGAGGTAAATCATTACGCTCACTGGCGTTATACAGGGATTCAGTTGCCACATACGGGACACCACACAGCCAAAACCATAAAAAGGGAGAGAAGACAAAGTTAAGCAGACGTTAATTATTTGACTACCCTTCCCTAGAAATTAAACATTTTAGATAGATGTGGAGTGCATAGACTTTTTCAGTTCTTTATTTCAAATGTGAAGAATTTAAGTCATTAAAAAAATAACTTTTAAAACTTGGCACCCCTGAAGTTCTCTGAAATTCACTTGGAAACCTGTCCACTTTAGCTAAGTGACATAAGCAGCAGACGCTCCACAGTGCCGTTTTTTTTCTCAGTCATGATCAGATGTGTGTATTTGTGTCTACTCCCTTGTCTCTGAGAGTAGTTAGACTATGACAAGTAATGCAGACTCTCATATAATCCAGTTTTAAGAGAGGTTAGGTTCGGTTCGTATGAATTTTATAAATACCTTCCCCAGACAAATGCTCAAGTGAAGAAGTTTCCTTCAGATCAAACGCTGCAGCCTGTACCCAAAGGCAGTTTAGTCTCCTATTCTAGCTGTAACTTTGATGTTTATTCTGTTCTGTATTCCCATTTCATTTAGCCTGACTAAGATGCAGATAAAAACTTAGAGTTTGAACAGCAGTAAGTACTAATGTGGCAAGTAAGCCAGGATTTTTTTCTCATAGTACTTAAATTATGAGTAACTTTACATCAGTAGAATCATACTGATATAAAATCGTTGGGTGAGAAGGCTTTTGGCTAGAGATAAGACAGGACTGTGTTTGTTTATTGTTGTATTTTTCAACCCTAAATATTTCTGAAAATGGGGTTACTAATTGATACATGCCTATATACGAAGTATTTTTAGAAGCTCTGGTTTCAATCTCACTTCAGTAAATTCAAAGTAACCACGTCCGCTTCAGTGCAATTCATAATTTACGTGACTACCTGACATTAGAATCAGATGCTTTGCTTTGAGTTCAGTGTTCATTTTGGACAACCTTTGTTTCTCTTGAAATTACCTTTTGCAGTTCAGCTCCTAACTGACGAGCTTAAACTTGCATACAGTAGATAGCACAAAACAGTATAAATTGCAGAAGAGAAAGTAAAGTTTTGACATAGGTAAAACAAACTTTGAAATATAGAATTCACAGCAACTGCAGTACAGCATTTTATTAAATAAAAATATCTCCTTTTGTATCCATCAGTGCAGGGCTTTCCTGTCAAGCTACTACAGAGATCACAATGTGGAACTGTCAAAACTCCTACACAAATTGGGACAACCCCTGCCATCGTGGCTGAGACAGGAGCTACAGAAAGTAAGATAGCATTGAAAAAAGGCTTCTTGAAGTCTCTCTTCCACACTTCAGTCATCATACCTGAAGTCTCCAGTATCTACCAGAAGGTCTTGTAAGATAGACCTCTTCAAAAAAGAGTAAAAGATAGAAATGATTTCCATATGCTGGCATGTGGATTGTGAAAATACATGTGTTTCTTAGAGCTCTGGTGGGCCAGATCTTTCTCACAAACGTTTCTGGGCCTGTGGACTTGCGGACTACTGTGCACATATGTGGAAATTATTTGCAACTGGTTTAAGCTTCAGAGATACATGACCTGTCCAATTTCATGGTAAATATCTACATTTTTATGTATCAGTTTAAAAGTATTGTGTCTCATGTAGGTTTTGTAGCCCATCGTTAGACCGCTGACTGTTTTTCTTACTATTTGGTTATTGTCTTGCATAAAATAAGAAAACTTAATGTAGCACAAAATGCTAAGTGTACTTCTGCCTTTGGAATCAGCTTGCTAATACCCAAAGTATGTACCAACAAGGAAGAGAAGTACAATTATCATACATGATTTAACTGTGCGCAGCAACAAAATACATGGAACAAAATCTGGAATCCCCAGGCAAAAATAGTGTAGAAAAAATCACACGCAAAAAAAAGATTACCTGCGATTATAGCCTGTAACAACAAACTCAGTGTGGTAAGGGCCTTTGTCCATAATTACTACATCAGATTTTGTACTGACTGAAATAGCAAAATACAGAATATAGCTGTTACCTGAATAGAAATTTAATTGGACATGTGAAGCACAAAAGCTGCAGTATAATCCTTACACTTCAACAATTGTGAACCAAACTGAAGCAGGGCGATGAACAAGCTTTCACTCCTGGCTTCTATGAGCAAGCCAGATCCGCATACTGCGATCTGGGCTTACATTGCTGTGAATCAGGAGTGACTCCACTGAAATGAACGAAAAACTCGTAAAGAGCAAAAACAGATTGCCGTAATGTGCACCACTATTTTTTCCTTAATTTATTTGCCTTCATTCTATGCTTTGTGTATTCCAAGGTCCCTCAATCTGATCAAAATAGTAGCATCTTTCAGTAACCTTCAGTTTACATCAGGTGCAAAAATCTATCAGATTTCCAGGTTAAAATACTGGGTTTGGTTCCAGACACGTTAAACATGTTTGGTATTAAATATTAGGAAAAAGCTTTAGGGGAAAAAGAAAATAAACACAGTGTGTAAACATGGTAGAAAATTACTCTCTAATCATGGAAATCACAAATATGCAGCCTTATGTTTATGTGGTACGTTTCAATGATACATCTCACAATGCATCAGTTTAAATGTGAGATAAAGTCTAATTAATAGTACTTAAAAGTCGAGGAAGAAGATCAATGAAAACGTCAGCTGAGTATGGCCTTAATGTTTCTCCACCGAACTTTGGCTCTGAGTGTTTCTAAAGGCATGAAGAGGTGGTGAAAACAAGGGAACTACAGTATGAAACGCAATGCTTTTTACAGTAGCTCTATAATGTTATCATAATTTGTTTTAGGGTGAATAGTTAAAAACATGCATCAAATGGTGAAAAAACTTTATATGTCTCAGTGCTGTTTTACGGCATTTATGTAATCATATAATTTAACTTTCAAGGTAATGGAATGGAAACCAGTCTGTTATTCCCTAAATAGAAAACAGATGTTGAGATCCTTAGTGTACCTCTAACTGGTAATCTTTATTATTTATTGATTTTGTCTATGGTAATACGTGGTTTTGCTAGGCCTGTAAAGAAAAAATCTAGACAAATTTGCTGTATATAACAATATTCTTTACGCAGCACATTTTTGCTAAGGGAATATGCATGATTAATGATGAGGACCTACTAGAGTAGACATTTTTTTAAGATGAACATCTTTATTATTTATTAGATGGAATGAGAATTTTCATTTCACTTTAAATATTCACTGTCATATAGATTCATCCCAGAAGCTGACTTGTCTTAAAATACTTCTTATTTGATAAAAGAAACACTCTGGATTCTGAACATCCCTAAAAGCAAATACTCTGCATGCTACGGACAGCTCATGCATTCTGCAAGCATCTATATGGATTTCTTACAACTAAATTGAATAACTGGAGAAAATACCCGGGGTTTTCATCCTGACATGATTGATTTTACCCTTGATATAACCTGATGTAACATCACTCAAACGTTTTCAAAAAATCTGCAGGGATTGCACGAAGCTCCTGTTTTGTGCGCTGCTGCCTCCGTTACTCCATGTTCTTCAGTGCAACAATTATAAAATAGAAGAAAATCGGAAAAACCTTGGGCACTATCAAGTGCCTGAAGTTTTTGTGGTGAGAGGACCCTCTGCACACAAATTGAGTGCCTCCTACATGCAGGAGGAATGGGCTCCAGCCACGTTCATAGCTCTTTCTTTTCAAGAACTCCCTTTCTGTCTTCTTTCTCTGGGAAATCAAGGCCTCTCAGAACGAGAACGAGTGGGCAGTCAGGGAGAGAGTAGCGATGGGGACATGCACATCGGTCGCATTGTCCCTCCAGAAAGTTTACAACAGGCAAAGTGGTATGTCTCAGATCTGTAGCCTACTTCTGTGAAGTCCTCTCTGAGGTACGGCAAGGAGCCCCCTACAATTGTTGGTGATCTGGTAAAGCAGCCCAACTGCAGTCACCATGTAGCACTGGGAGGATGAGCTCTCCACACGCACTGCCTTGGCCGTGGGTGGACTAGGCTTGGGTTGGTAGCTAAACACAAAGTCATCCTCCAGGCGGGGCATGGTGACTCTCAAGTCCTGATGAGGAACAGCAGGGTGGAGCTCTTGTATCATCCCAGTGCCTTTCCTGAGGGAGGGAACTGGGAACAAAGTGAATGAGTTCCTAGGGAAACCTTCAGTGGGTTCCTGTGGTAACTACCTGGGTCGATACTGTGAACGAAGTAGCTTGACCTGCTGGAGCTGTGCATCTGAAAGGGCATGATCTTGAATCTGCCTGAGTCCAAGCTCCCGTCGAGGTGCAGCTGTTATGCACCAGCATCTTCAGAAAAGGTGCTGCGGGATTAGCTGCTTGCACACTGGGCGCCCTGGTGTCAGACAGCAAAGTGAGAGAGGTAAAGGCAAACCGCTGCTGCTCTCCGCAGCTCTGGATTTCTGATGCTCACTTATTACTTGTTTATAGAAAGGTAGTATAAGGCCAATTTTTTTTTCTCAAGAACTATTCTGTTTCAATATGTTCTTACATTTAACAGGAGACTTTAAAAAACAGAATGGCTTTTAACGTGCAGTCAGCTTGGTGAAGAATGAAGAGCCTGAGCAAAGCACGCAGACAACAGCTAGATGTGTTATTCCCCAAATCATAGGATGCACATGAGTACAGCTGAGTAAGCAAGTCAACAACATGAATTATCTGATAAGGTTTAACCTCTTCTATTCACAGCTTACCCACAATCTGTGTCTGATTTCCAAAAATAAGACTATCAACGTTAACAGTCTTAAAACACACTGATTCATTGCAACGAATTTATATTTGCTGGTCAAAGTCAGATGTTCTGTTGTGGTTGGTAACACAGCCATGATTTCTGTTCCCTTGGTAGATAACTGCACAAGCAATTTCTTTAACAAATGCTTAATTATGTGAGTTTCACCTTTATTTTCATAAATATGATTCTGAAATTTGCTTTCTGCAGACATCTGTGCCGTTAAAAAATCAATATATGATTATAAGCAGAAAGTGACGGTTAGCGGGGGTGTAAACACAGAGCCTGATATGAAATCACTTAATTATTTGAGCAAACATTCCTGAAAATACTGTGATATTTTCCCAGTTCTACTTGTGCAGAAAGAATTCGTTTCAATGATTTACAGACTATCTTGTACAGAATATCCTTTTTCATTGCTTAAAAATGTGAAACTTCCTCAGGAAGAAATTAAATAGATATTTCAATGTTTATAGATGTAATACTCTTGTCATTCACATTGAATGAAAATTGCTGGAAACATTTTTCTCAAAGTTTTTTAAAATAAAAAATAGATATTATTCTGATAGTGGCATGGTATCTGAAGTGCAACAATAAACTCTGGTAAGAAAATGTAGTGCTGTGTGGAAGTGATTTTTATGTTCACAAAAGTTGTCCTTTTCCAGGTTTGTTAGCAGCTATTGCAGCTTGACACTGAGCTACAACACAATCCAGGAACACGGGAGCAGCGTGAAATGTTTTCAGAAATGAAAAATATTGCTTATTCTCTCTGTGAGTGAATATTACTGCTTTATGCAGCTGCTCGTTTTACTGCTTTTGCTTCCTGCTTACTTTTTTATTTCTTGCGCCAGAAATTGCTAATGGGCTATAGAAACACTTCCAGAGCTTGCTATTTTTAAGATAACAAGCAGACTTTATTCAAATTATTTGCCTTGGGGATTCAGTAGTTGTGCCAATGCACCAGCCCCCACAGACATGAAAAAACCTTTCTTAGGAGAAACCTCTAAAGCTGATATCGATGTCCAAAGGAAAAAAACACAAATTCAGAACAGAATAGAAAAGTGTACTACCTAGCTGGGCAAAAGCTGTTTCATACCTTCGTAGTGGTGTAGAAAATAGGAAAGCTATGTTAATAAATACCCTGTTCATTACAGAGAAATGATGCAACCTATATGTAGAAGTCTAAGCTCCTTTTAGAATACTCATCCCTATAATCCCTAAGAATAACAGAAGTGGAACAGTGAAATAATAACAGAAAGGTATTAAGCAAAGGGGAAAGATCCTTGCTACAAATAACACCTGCCTGACCTCTGTCTCCAATTTACCTGCTTTCATTTAATGTCTCTTTTCAGTTCTTCCGATCCCAAAATTCTTAGAGCTCAAAGGCAAAAGACACTTTTTTGTCTCTGTGGACCACATGGATGAAGAAAGCACCAGTCAGCATCAAAGGACAACTCACAGGAACTGGAAAGTAATTAACAGCTGAAACCAAGGGCTAGGGAAATCTGAATGGAGGAGGAATTTAGACAAATCAAGGGTGATAGATTTGAAAAGCATATAGTGAGCCTGACTCTCACCACTGTTTTCTGTCAGGTTACTTCTTTCTTTCTTTTTTAATACAGTATTCTCTTTCTTCACTTCCCTTTTTCTGTTCTGATCCTCTCTTTCTCTTGAGAAATTCAGGTAGGAAATAAGGCTCATGTACTTTTAATTGCTCAGATGTCTGTCTGCCTATGACAGCTGTCAACCTACTAGTGCAAGGTCACTACAGGATCTTGTCCAAAAGGTATGGTGGAAGTGGCCTAGTTCACCCATGACACAGGGGCTTGGTTCAGGATTACTACTTCAAATCCTGTAACCTGTGTTATTTAGGAGATGAGAGAAATGGGCTCTTTTGTCCAAAAAGAAATATTACTATTGTCTCCTCATTATCCTATCAAGACTCTCTGTCCTATTATGTCTCCCAGTAAAGCTCCTTTCTTCAGTTAAATTCGGAACAGATTTACTCCTGTGCAAAAAAAACCCCAAACAAACCAGAAAATTATTTTTTGCATAACTTTGTATAGAAACACAGTACATACGTTTTAGTTATAGAACTCTGGAAGGACAATATTATGAGCTAGGGGCAGGATCCAGCTCTTTTATGCACGTGACAGGGTGGAAATACAATTCCTGAACAGAAACGGTGCAAGGTCAGCACAGCTGAGGTTTAGCTTACGGCACAGGTAGGAGTGTAGGGCATGGCGGGACAGGAATTCGTCTCTGCACTTTTATACAATCCTTGCAGCAGTTTCATTATGCTACAACACTGCCTGATAGTCATGTATTTGAAGCATCGTCATCATTGTCTGAAAATGATGAAAACCACCTAACGTCACGGATACGCCTGAAATAATTTCCTGTTTTTTCCATGGAAAAGAAAGGTAAGAAATGTGGATACTAAAATACGAGCCAGAAGGCAGCTTCCTGCACTGCACCGGTCATCACTGCCAACCTCTTCTTCAATATCTCCCTCCCTAACAATTCAAACACAAAGTCATCCCGCTGGAGCTGATTGAGCCGGAGTTTCAGTCCCCTGGCTGCGTCAGTTCAGTGCCATCCGGCTGCGTCAGTTGAGTGCCATCCGGCTGCGTCAGTTGAGTGCCATCCGGCTGCAAAAGCCAGAATCGCCTGCCTCGTCTTTCCAGTGCGCACGCGCACAGAATATGAACTCACCTTTGAGGTGCAGCATTTGCCAGAAAGCAGCTTTTGCAGCCTGTGCCCGACCTTTAAAAATACTGCCCTTCCCTGCACTGAGGGTGACTGTAATAATACTTAAATTTAGATGCTGTGGTGTAAAAGGTATGGGAATTAGGGGAGGTTTAGGCTTGACACGAGGAAACGTTTCTTTACCCAGAGGGTGCTCAAGCCCTGGAACAGGCTTCCCGGAGAGGTGGTCTGCCCCGAGCCTGGCACTGTTCAATGGCATTTGTAGAAGGCCCTTAACGACTTGCTTTAACTCTTGGTGAGCCCCGAGAGCGGTCAGGCAGTTGGACCAGGTCATCCTTGTAGGTCCCTGCCAACTGACAGAGTCCTGTCCTGTCCTGTCCTATCTCCTATCCTATCCTATATCCTATCCTATATCCTATCCTATCCTAATTAAAAAGGGGGGGGATTTGGCCAGCATTAACCACATACCCTTGTTTATATGAAAATTTCACATGTTCGCCTAAAGGGAAGACTTCATTTTTCTAGCGCGTCTTTCACGTCCATGCTTACCAAGTAACAAATAGTAGCGGTTTAGCATTTGAGGCCTATCTTATGACTTGTCCGAGCACACATACACATACAGGCATACCTGCACGTATCGCCACGTGCATGTAGAAAGCAGCGTCAGTGCCCAGACCAGCTGAAACGTTTAGCGCCAAAGCTGCGGAGGCGGGGCCGCTGCCCCGGGCTCCGCCCCCCCGCTCCGCCCCCCTGCGCGCGCAGGGGACGGCTCCGCCTACCCCGTGGGTGGAGTCCCCGCCTCGGAAGCGCCCAGTTCCCCGCGGTGCGCGCGGCGGCAGTGTCGCGGCGCGAGCCCTCTGAGCGACTGGTGCGGGGCGGCCGTTAGTGAGGAGCCGGCGGCCGTTGGCGGGCGCGCGGGGCGGCCGGGGAGGCGTGAGGCACTGCGACGCGCTCCTCTCCACAGGGGGGGTTGGTTGGGCCCGAGCGGAGCGGCCGCGGCGGAGGAGCGGAGCGAGCAACAGGTGGGCCCTAAGGTGAGGTGAGAGGCGGGAGGCGGCGGGGGGGCCTGGGCCGGGGTGAGGGAGGGAAAATGGCGGCCGCCACGTGGCGGGGCTGGGGAGGGCTGATCCATGACTCCATGGGGGCTGCCGGCCGTGGCTGTCTCCCTTCCTAGGCATGGAAGAGCAGTTCCTTGCTAATTGGCAAAACTTTTACCCTCTTGTGGGTATTAGTCGTTGACTGTGGCAAGTAACAGGCTGAGTCGGCCGAGGTGTGCGGCGCCGCGGGATTGGCCGCTTCCACCCTTTTGTGGTTTTTGTCTGTTTTTCTCCCGTTTTTTTTCCCTTAGTAAAGGGTTAGAGCTCAGTTATTAAACATGTCCTTTTTTTTTTTTCCTCCGGGAGCGCAGAAGCTGGAAGTCCAGAGTTGCATCTGCTGCTGTTGAAGATCCTCTGCTCCAAAAAGTATGTGACTGGGTACGTGTTATGTAATAAGCTCCTAGAAGCGAGGTTTGGGGCGGGAATAATACCCACTTGATAATTTATGTTTAGCGACGAAACTGCTGATACTTGTCTGTTGAACTCAAGGTATAGGCTTGTGTGGTTTTTGTTTTAAGGCATTCTTCGTTGTGTGTGTGTTTTATTAACAGAAAAATATAACCAAGTATATAAGTTAGTATGACTAGGAAGAATTGGGCTTAGGTGTAGATGTGTTAGATGGGCTAAGAATACTGGATTATGATTAAATGTATGTTGTCAGTAGTTCTGCCTGCCAAACTGGAGGTATCCGAATCTACAGATTTTTCAGAGATGTCTGTGCAAGAAGAATGTTTTTCTTAATACGTGTTTCTGATTTAACAAAGTGAGTGGTAAGCATAATTTGCAACTGCAGGAGCAGAAGGAAATGTCAAGTTGATACTAATATCTTTGTTTCAGAGCAGTTTACAACTCCTAGGAGGGCATCATACTGTTCAGTGATGTTTGCTGTCTTGTATGTGTTTCCAGTAGCAATATTAAACTGCCTCAAACTTGTTTTTACAGGGGAAAAACACTCTTGAGTTGTGATGACAGAAGAAGATGGGGCTAAATTCCACATGTGAATTCTATGAGTAGCTATGACTAGAATTTCTGATTTTTACTTAGGGTAGGGTGGATCTGTCAAATCTTCTGGAACTGACAACTTTTGCGAGCAACAGTATTTCTGGTTATCAAGCAGAGCCAGCAAAAGCTAATTTTAGGCTAGATCTTAATCTCACTTTATACTTAACACAAGTTAATGAGCTTTTCTTAATAAAGTTCAAACTTGGAGCCTAAATGAGATGTTATGCAGTCGATCTCATCTTTACAAAGAGGGGCTGGAATATAGTTTACTGTGCCTAAAATTAGCCTTGACTGCATCTGTACAAATACATTTAGGATGACTAGCTCGTTTTGTGCTGCTTTCCTGGACCTTCTGCTGCTCCTATCTTTGGGCTGTCACCAAATATTAAGCAATTACAATAATGGTTTTGGTAGTTTAATGGCTGTGCTGTACTCTGTCATGTGGCTGACCATACTACGATATTATTAAATCCAATGACGCCCACCTTCAGTGGCAGCTCTTCTGCTGTTAAAGTGTGTTAAAAAGGTTGTTGCAAGGAGTATACGTGCACTGTATAAGATGAAGGTAAGTTTATGAAGTCTAGAAAATGAATGTGAAATACACAATCATAACTTTGATATATATGCCAATGTAAAGTATTCAAATGTATGAATAAGTCAATAAAGAGACATCGATTTTCACTGTCAGTGTCGCTTCTTCCTTACAAGACCACTGATAACCAAGACTAGTCCTCCACATGTTCTTTGGAATTCCTCATACATACCAAATCTGCCTGTTGCGGGGATACAGGTTTTGGTAGCTGGGCCTTGTATTTCTGACTCTTTAGGGTTTCAGGGCAAAGCAGTGACTGTGGCTGATGCATTGTCTGGGAGCTGTTCCAGAAGTCGCATGACTTAAATCAGGTTACTGCTGCAGGGGAGAAAAGGTGACTTTGAATGTAGTTGCTTTTTCAATTTTGGTTGCTGAGGGATCTTTTATTTAATCCATATTCAAGAAAGGAATATATGGGGCTCCAGTAGATGGTAAATAATTTCAGAATTGGGCAAGATACACATGTATTACTTATAAATAAATTTACTGTCTTAGCTAATACCAGCTGTGCTGGCACAATCTCTTGTGGAATATCTTCAGTTAATAAGGATTTTTTTATTATTATTTTGCAAATCATTGCATACTGAAAAGGTAAGGGGGAAGGAGTCTTTGAAAGGACTGGGAAACAAAATCTGAAGCTAGAACTGAGATCAGGCAGTGCAATTACTGCTAAGTACTTGGCAAGTGAAGGCGCAGATTCCTATTTGAAGTGGATGGGGGTGGAATCGTGGACTTTAATTACAACATGGATTAGATCTGAGGAAGTTACTTCCGATGGTCATGTTAGTCACCCTTTGGAATAGACTGATAGGGAGATTAGGGAGCTGTCACAGGAAACATTTTTATTTTTTTTTTTTCCAGTGTGTACTTTTCCTTTCATTGCCAAAGTATAGCTGAATGTATATTCTGTGTGGAGCTATTATAAATGGTACCACATCTGTTTAATTGGTGGTGTGTGATTACTCTCTCCTTTTAAACAGCTCTGCATACAACCCTATCATATGACATCTTCACTGCTTAGGATTCCAAGTTTGTGGTTGCCAGGCCTGGTAGCCAGCAGTCATGAGCGTGTACTGGTGAATTTCCTTTTCTCGAAGAGTGGACTTCATAGTAACCTTAGTGCTTTTTAGAAAATAAGTTAATGCATCTATTCTACAAAGGCAGTTTTTTTGCTTCTACATGAGAAAATGCTAGGTAGGCTGGCCAGGAGAGAGCTGCTGCTATCCCAGGGACAAGGTGTGGGCAGGAGAGTGCTACCACTGTGCAAGTGTGGTTGCTGTTCTGGCTGGCACTCTGATGCAAAGTGGCTTCCTTAGTTTTTAGATTTTTTTTTTTTTTTTTTGACTGGCTTTGATCCCACGGAG
>VZSZ01010267.1:1590605-1638120 GCA_013398815.1 Ibidorhyncha struthersii
ATCTGGAATGCATTTAAACAATATTAACACAGTACAAAACTCAAGAATATGATGTGAAGGTCTGGAGAGAAGCATTTTTCTTTTGTGGTCACTGGAATGATACTGAAAATTTTAGGATATCTGGTGTTGGCTTTTGGCTACGGTGTGGCGTTGCACTGATCTGGTTGTCTGATGTGTTACCCCAATTCCCTTGTACTTTAACCTTTGCTTTTATCAGACGGCAGCTGCCTTTTTAATCTATTTTAACAACTTCAGTGCATAATAACTGAATAGGGTTTGGTTGGTTTTTTTTACAAGTTGCCATTTGAAAACTGACTGTCCTGTCTCTGCCTCCTATAATAGAGGATCCTTTTGTGTGAAACTGTCTGTACCTTAGAGGAGGACCATGTAGCTGTCCTGCTAGTCTATTGTGGGAGCCAAGCGATGAGGTCACTGGTATTTCCACCTGAGTGGTCATGGAGTCCCATGATCGGTGGGGGAGTTAGCTTTAAGCTTCTTGGGAACAGGTGGTGGCAAGCAGGTCACAGGCTGAATAAATTGGCCTGGTGGCTTGATACGGACTGCAGATTAGATTTGTGAACATTCAGTTTTGAGTTCTTCAAATACTTAGAACTTGCAAAGCTAAAAATAGGTTTGAATCAAGAGAAGGAAAAATATTCAAGATTATGGTCAAATACAAAAATATGAAGTATAATGTTTACTGTGGGTATCTCTTACTAGTTTTGAGTGCTTAGTGAAGTTCCATAGCCTTTCCTATGACTGAAGCTTTCTGTGAGCCTCTAGTCACATGTACAGAGGGTAGTGACATCTGCTTTTTCTCATTACTTGAGTACAATAGAGGTAGTCTTACAAGATGTCTTTTTCATTTCCATGTGGCTTAGGATGGCTTATTTTTCATTATTTCTCTTAAAATTTAATTCCCAAATAGCTGTTTTCCTCTCTTTCCAATGTATTCCTGTTGCACCTTAGCCCTTACCTTTATAGATGCTCTTTATTTTTCTGCACCCTGTTCCATCTGCAGTTACATCCAGTGTCTCATACCTCCAACTTCCACCCAGCCCACTTTTTTTTTTTTCCTTTACATTGCTACAAAGGTAAATACTTCTTTGTGAACTCTTAAGTCATCTTTTTCCTGTTCGCAGTTGCTTGGTGTTGCATTTACAAGAAGTTACATGGTCAATTTCTGTGTTCAGTGCTAAATAAACAGAATAGCACTACTGCATGTGAGCAGGTAGCAATGTGTATGAGGTAGGTCTGGTCTCTACTACCTCAGTTAACTATATTTGCTGTTAGCCAGCAGCTCGGAGCACAAACAAAATCTGATTTTCTTTTCTGATGCCACAACCAACTTGTTTACTGGGTGGTTTCTTTTACTGGGATCTGCTACTTGAGCCTAATTGTTTTAGCCTGCTTGTATGATTTTCTGTGATTGCCACTTTAAAATCATAACAGCATTAAAATCTTCTTGAGTATAAATATTCTAGCACTTGAAAGTGTGAAATAGTTGCAGTAACATTGAAAATGATGGAGAATATTGATTCAGGACTGACTTAAATATATTAAGTTATTATAGTGCTGTGAATTTTTCTGGAAATAAGGCAGCTGAGGTTATATATATTCTGCATATAATGATTACAAAATGGGATCTTAGTTTATCTGTGCTTTACAGATATGTGCCCCTTTGGGAAGTTTTTCAGGGTTGAGATAAATGCATGCTAAATAGTCATTGTTTGTCAGTTGCAGTAATGTTTGTGTACTTTATCTTATTTGTGTATTCTCTGGAAAATGGACAAACACTTGGGAAGTTCAAGGGGACTGCATCTAATTATAAATCTTCACAATGTTGGGCAACCTGGATAGATGACACATCAGTGTTTAAGATAGTCATTGAATCTGGAAATAGAAGTTCTGAATTGTTTTCTTAGTTTATACCACTTTTAACACTGTGACCAACCTGCTTAATACAAAAAACCTTAGTGTACGCTGAAGAGCAGGTTTTTCTACAACCTGTATGTGTTAAAAATGTTGAACAAAGGGGAGAGCAGCAAGGGCAAAATTTTAAGACTGCAGGATAAATTTATTTATGACAACCTGACTGGTCTAAGTTAAAGCACACAAAGAACTAGGAATTCCTTCATACAGAGAAAACTTCCATCTCTGAGAAAATGGTCCCAAGGCTTATATGCTTTGAAGAAAATATTTTCCAGAGCACCCTTTTTCACTTAAAAAGGTCACATGAAGTTTACCCTGCTGATGTTCCTGCAGCATCTGCTTGCACATTATCCACAGGATTAATGTATAAAAGTTGTAGTCAGTGTGGCAGTTTTTATTGTATACATTTACATCATCATGCTCATTGAACAAAAGCTAGAATGGTGTAACAGAATTTCTTTTTATGTTAGAAACTGAAAAGGCATGCTCTCTGCGTGAAAATGGTAGTGCAACATCTTAAAATCTAATAAAGCGTCCTATTACAAGAGCAAAACTACTGTACTAAATCTAAATGTTTACTACATTTAGTATGCTGACTTGATTTTTTCTTTTTTTCCCCTAAGTACCATATTTCTGTGGTGCAACTTCTAAAAGAAAATTACTTCCCATGTACACAACACATGTATTGCACTATATAGCCTGTTTCACCACAAGTCTCAAAATAATGGGTCTTGTATAGCAAAGCTTTGATGGTAGAAGTAGATATATTTTGACAGATTTACTTCCCCTTTAATTAAAAGGGCTATGTATAATAAGTAAAAATGTAAATGGTTTTAGTTCACTAGCAGAGTGTTTCCCATAGGTCTAACACAGTACTATGATTTTTGACATGTTTTTAAATAAGGTATTTCACACTATTTCAAGTAGTGTGGAATTACAGAAAACTAAAATATATTAAAGCACCTCTTGTACTAGTTTAGCACCAGTTCCAACAAGATATTTGGACTAGTCATGACCCCTGAAAACTAAGTTTGAGGTCAGGGAGAAATTAAGGGCCAAGTTTTCAGTCACACGGGCTTCTGCAATATCATCACAACTTTTGTATGCAAATTGAGTTGTCTTGGATATTTGTTACAACACCAGAGAGACATAGAACCACGCAGAAATGAATGATTACCCACTTACAACATTAATACAACCATCCCACTTTGTTCACAAAAGGCCATACAACACTGTCGTAGCTGGAGTGTTTGGGGATAGGAAACACAGGACAACAGACACTGCTAGTCACAGTTTGCACAATCACTATGTGGTGACACACATCTGCCACACTGGAGTGTTTCGTGGCCCACAGAACTTTCAATTTCTTCTTTTTAAGAAACATGTTTGTTCATGTGATACATAGAGCACTCTTGCAGATAGCCAGAATGGCCTTCGACAGGGGTGGTAGCACTGAACTCTCCTGTCTCCCTCTTGACTGTAGTTGGTCTCAGATGTTTTCAAGCCCAATACCTGTTAGTGTTGCTCTAAGGTGGTGATTACTCCCTGTGTTCTGGGTGGTAGGTTCAGTGGAGTGGCCCTTTCTAAAAGGACAGCAAGTTGGTTTGTATGTATCTCGTACATCAAGAGCAACTTTTTATCAGTGCATCTGTATAATAAACTGTTAAGGTTTTCATAGTGTGGGGAACAGTAGCTGTAAAAGGAATTAAATGGATTCAAAATACATCAATACTTTAGAAGTCACTGAAAACTATCTTAACTCTCACCTTTCTTGTAAGATCAGTCTGAACCAGTGTTGCAATTAAGCAGGAGAGAATTGTCTAAACATTATCTTGTAGAAAATAGTATTTTTAAGACTTTATAGATCTTTTCAGACAGGTTTTGGCTCAACATCTCCAGTACTTGCATTGCATGTACTTATAATTCTCTTGTAAGACTGACAGAAGTTCTTAATGTTGGTTGAGTAAAGCCCCTCCAAAACCAGCAGTGAGAGAATTGGGATGTTTGTCTGATACTGTACTGACAGCTAGTGGCAAATAGGAAAAGTAAATTCTTTCTGAAATGTATGTACTAAAAATGATGACTTCCAGAAAGAAGGTAAATTGTATTTATCTAGAGGAAAGAAAAGAGGTTATTCGTTTTTGATCTAGCTCTTGCAGCTGTGCAGGATGTTTGCAGGGAAACTAACTTCCAGTGTACTGCCTATTTTACTTGGGAATGTACTTTATGCATGCTAAGCTGTGAGAACGTTTGTCAGAATAGCTGAGGATCTGATTATTGACAATTATTTTCCTTCTGATGTTTAATACATACTTGGAATTACTTACCAAGAATCAATCTGCTAATGGTCTCATTAGCTAATGAAACATGAGTCAAAATTAGAGGGCTGAGTGTAAGATCATAGAAATAATAGGAGAACAGTCAAGAACTGATTAAATAAACTAGACTGAGATCTGTAATTAGTTATAGAGAAGCTTGGAGCGTAAATAGCTTGGAGCTACTGCAGTCTTCCTGTGGGCAGTGAATCTCATGCTGAACTCTCCAGCTGTCCTGCTCCAATGTTACACTAAGATAGCTATCACTTTTCTCCTAATCTTAGATACATGGTAACTTGTTTGTGCAATTTATAAACTTCCTTAACACGGAGGGATTTTGTTTGGATAGTAATCCCTAACTGGAAAGGTTGCGTGTATATAGCTTGGAGGTAACAAAAAGAAAAACACACGAATCAGGAAAATGTGCCTGTTTCCACCCACTGTGGGCCCCAGCTGTGCACTGTCTGTGCTGTTGAAGTTGTCCTGCCTCAAACTTTGGTAATGAAATTTGGTTTTCATTTTGGGCATTCATAGTTTGGTCACACTTTTTATCCAGGGTACGAAGGATGATACTTTTGTGTAGACACCTGGAGAATCTTTCATTCCACAGCCGTAACCCCAGGAGGTCACACCATACACAACCCAGCTTTCCCCTGGACGTTCACACATCAGTGGTCCGCCACTGTCTCCTTGACAGCTATCAACACGTTTCTGTTCCTGGATGTTTCCAGCACAGAGCATTCTTCCTGTGAATCTTCTTTTGTAACGCTCTTCACATACCCTCTTGGGAAGTAAGGGGATGACAGCCTGTTGTAATGTTCTTGAATAAGCCCTTCCTGAAAAGAGGATCCAAATTACCGTCTCATTATGATTCTTGGTCGTGGAAACAATAAGATTTAAGCCAATTTTTGCTGTCCGTCCTTCACACTCTTTGTCGTTAAATAAAATGACTGAAAACAAAACTAAATACTGAAAAATCTACCATCCGTTAAATATAATACTATGTAGATATTGCAAATATGGAATATAGATGCATTTAAAAAAAAAAAAAGTTTAAAATTTAAGGTATAACTTTATTCCTTTTTTTCACTGGACCTTTCCAAGGCTGGGATTTGTTTTGTTCCAAACACACTTTCTGCATATTCTACAATATATGCCTTAATACTTAAATGAGGAAGCTATTTTTAGGAGTCTTGAGCAGGGGAGACTAAAGCTTTAGAAATACTTCATTTTTAGGTCACCAGTTCAAATCTAGTCTAGCTCAGCCTGACAGGTTCTCTGTCGTCTCCCAGACATAGCATCCAGCCAACCGTCACACACCCTGGAAGTACACGCGAGCTTGATTGCCACCTCACCTGAGGAGCTAACGTTACTGAGCCGGAGTATAGTCTGGTAGAGATCGCCAGTATCATTTGAGTCTTTTTACCGTCCTGGTGACTTCTGTGTACCAGACTACTAATGGGACTCCTTACCAAAAGGAATCTTCATTTTGGGGGGAACCAGATCCTGTCCTTTGGTTTTCTTTATCCATAGTGAATCCTGCATTGGATAAGCAGTGCTCTGCTTATAAAAACATCAGGATTTAAATAATTTGGCTTTTTTTCCATAGCTTGAACATTTTTTTCAGTTGGAAACCTGGGAAATTAAAGCCAGTGTTGGTGGTTTGGTTTTTCTTTTTTTGTTGTTGTTTTGGGTTTTTTTCGTTTTTTTTTTTTTTTTTAAGTTAAATCTTAATACTTGTAAAGTAATTATGGTTTATATAGTAAGTGTGAAATTTCAAACGAAGTACCATGATGATGTAATTTCTTGCTGTTATTAAAGCCAATTATTGCAGTGATTGTTTCCTTAAATAGATGTCCGAAGTTAACAGTATTGCAGAACTTTCAGTGAATTGTGTAAAAAGCTAGACAGAGCTAGGCAATCAATTAACAACTGTTTTTAGCAAAAAGCCCCACCCTACAAGGCTATCTCCTTTATTGTAGTACAGTGACCCAGACATCTGTGCACACAGATTAATGCATGTAAAGAGGAAGAACTGATATTTGGCCTTGCTGCATTGTCTCCTTGCCAGTTTGAATGAGTCAGTGGAACAAAGGCTCGCGTGGATGCTGTCCTGCATTGTATTCAGCACCATAAAAATATGAAAGTAAAACATGGTTATAATTTTGTAAAACATTTAAAGGACAAAGACCTTTGAAGAGGAAGGATCTTATACTGACTGACTGATTGCATTGTGGCTCTCGTGAATTTTGGCAAGATGTTCTCTTATTTAAATTTAACTGCTGATTGAAAATGTCAGTGGTAAAAAGGGAGACTAAAAATGTTATTTAAAATTCTATTATGTGTATATTTTCTATCCATTTTTATATTGAAGTAGTGTAATTTAAATAACCTTTCTAAAATATTCATTGTACTTGCCTTAAAAACCTTAAATATACTAGAGCTGTTAGTTATGTTCTGAGGCAGGGGCTGATAAGCTGCTGCGCAGGGTGTGCCTGGCAACAAGTAAGCTTTTCATTCATGCTTGTCAGTCTTAATGAGGCCATTTTATTGACTCCTGTGATTTAGAGTGACATGGTTAATCACCACTTCTCAAACACAAACTAAATTCAGTAAATAAAGTGGTGTCATTCCTGTTTATGGATCAGGTGAGAAGATATTCGTCTATATAAAAAGAGTAAAATTTTTCCATTTTGAGCATTTTCATATTTTAAGTATTTGAGATTATTTTTTTTTTAATAAGCAGCCTCAGGTAACAAGATTGGTAGAGGGAAATCATTAAAACATTTTTACCTGTGTCACCCCATCCGGTGATATAACAGTTGGGAGCAGTTTTCTGTGGTCTCTCTCTCCTCAATGGCAAACAAGCAGGTAGGACGTGGGTACTGAATCTGGCACACTGTTCCTCTGGCCCCTGTAGCCTCACCAATGCAATGTCATAGTCACTGCTGTCAGACCTGTACTCTTTATGCATTACAATCTGTTGGACTCCAATTTCTTCCTCGTATTCTTCTGGTACTAGTGTGTGATAGTCTCCAACTCGCACAGCATAGTTCCGAGTGTTGTTGCCATACCTAAGATGGAGGTGAAAACAAATAGGGCTGGTTCATGCAAAGTCAGATCGTAAGCATGCAAACAGATTTGATCAGGGTCTTTATTGCTAATATACATAACGAGGGGTTTTTTTAAAGAGCAAAAATATTTTCTTGTATGTTTAGAATGGCATTCACGTGTATCCTAAAGAATATAAAAAACCCTTTTCCTAAAGTTTCAGGCTGGACTATGTTCCTTTTTGTATATTTTCACAGGCAAGTTTTCTTATGGCCATCTGCCATGACTGGCACTTATTTCAAAGGTGCAAGCAAGGTGTACATTATAAATGTATTTAGTAAGGGTAACACAAACTGCCAGTAATTATAATGAAAACCTGAGTACTGTCAGCATTGTGATGCTCCAAATAATTACTGAAATGAAAACGGTGTTCAAGCTTCTTTCTAGGTTGGTTGAGAAATTCTAGAGGCTTAAATAACTTAATAAAAATCTCTTACGTTAGCTGAAGTTATAATGAGGAAAACAAAGCATATGTGCATCACAAGCACCTATTGTCAAAGTGACAGAAGGCCTGTACATCTTAGACTTGTTTTGCATCTAATATGACCCCAGTTTCTTTCACATCATAGACTAAATGGTAAATACCTTAGAGATTATTACTGTGGCTGAAATAACAATTTTCTGTACATGCCATTGGAGATTTTTGAATTACAGGTCACACAGCCCTTCTCAGGAAAATGCAAACAAGGGAGTACTGTTGGGTACATTTATTTATTTTAAAATCTGTCTAAGCTAACCCAAGTATTTTTCCTTTGACTTCTCCCTTTCCCTCATAGCCTTCAAGAGGAAATTTGCAATACATGTGCAGAAAATACCCTACAGTGTTCTGTCACCTTCTAACCTATACTTGTTCTTTTTATACCCTCCAGCAATGTGCTGATCTCCATAGCTTACTGAAGCTTGCTTGAGGAGCAGTAGACAAAGCAGGTACATTACAATTTTTTTTCTGAACAATATAAAGCTCTACCTCTGAATATTTATTTTAATTCTGAGTTGCATTCCTGGTTGCCTGCAAAGCTTTCTTTGTCAAGTTCTGTATATCTCCTTCAGGTCTTCTGTGAGAAAAATTTCACTTCTAGGCTAGTAAGGGGAGAGAGTTGCAAGCTATGACCAAACATCTGTTCATCTGAAGATGACCTTCTGTATAGGAAAAATGAAGTAACTTGTCTACCACAAAACTTTTTCCAGGTCCTCCTCCACAGTAGTCTGTGTGAAATACTCTCCAGATAATGTATTTTCCTTGTGGTTGGAAATGAAAATTCTATAGCAGTTGCAAGTGAAGAGATGCAACTGATGCAGACTTTTTAAAGTGTACAGAGGTGTTAAGAAAAAAGTATTCATACTGATTTTAGTCTCAGAGGGAGAACTGAGAAAAAATGAGTCGTGTATTCTACCAAATACGTTACTTATTTTCTCCCTGAAAAAATAGTTCAAGAGCTTTTTTAATTTGTGGATCAGTATGTTTATCTTAAAGATATTTAAGAAAAAACCTCTATTTGTATGTATCACATTACTAATCTTTCTGATTTGACCACAAAAGTGCTAGTATTTTATAACTTATCATTGAATCAATTTTCATTAGGAATTTTCTATTAAGAAAAGCATGACTAGGAAAAGAACATCAGAAAAGGCAGAAGCATGAATCCTGGCTCTCTGGGTGTTTTGACTCCAGTCCCTTGAAGTTTCTACAATAAAGGTATTTCTTCATCAGCTTTTAAAAAAAACAAATAATTGAATCTCTCTGTTGCACTAGATCTCACATTCTCATTTCTAGATCATCTTGTGTGTTTTTGCCGGTTTAAAAAGCTCGCTAAGACTTCACAGTTTATTCTTTTCCTGATAAAATAAATGGCAAAATTCCATGGTAGTAGGGTTGGCAACTCATGTATTGCTTTTATTTTTGTTGCTTTTAAGGAAATTCTTCAGAGTAAGAAAGGCTGTTAGGTCTTAACTAGTTTCTGGATCTGCATCTAGTTAGGTCTTACCTGCTTTGTGGATCTGCATCTATATTTCGCCATCTGAAATATGATATCAGTGAAATCCTAAATTCTGCATCCCTATAGATTGTCTGTCAAATAGTTGCCATCTGCTGCCTGCCAAGAATTTCTGCTCTGACACTGATGAATCCCCTCCTGGGTCACTGTTGCCACACATCTACATCAGAAAAGGCTAATCTTACCATACTTTGCTGAGACACATGGTGCACTATTATAATTCTAAACTTCTATTACTGTTACTCTGAGCTATGATGTGGGAGCCAGTAAAAGTATAATCTGGCATTGGCTAGAAAAGAGTGGGGTTCTTTACAGCAGTGTTGTAATCTGATCTGTGACTGTGGGTGAGTTTCTTTTTTTGTTTTTTCTTCTGCCATCTATTTGGCTTTCCTTAATACAGCTAGTATTTCTGTGAAAGTGACTTTTTTATGAATAAGCTGTGCATCTTTACAGTAAAATGCTTGGTGTATTTCAGTACCAGTCTATACTGAATAGATTTTATATATTTGCTCACTATTGTTTCTGGGAATTTTTAGAAACTGTAATTCAGAGTTTAATTTAGCGTGTTTACATATAGATAGACTTGAAAGTAAATTTTCCTGGGCCATGTGCAAAAATTTCCAGTAATACTTTGGCAAAACCATAGCGTTTGAAGTTAGAAACATATTTTTATATGTTAATTATATTATTGTGTTGTATATACAAATTAGGGGGGGAGTATTTTTTATTCTTCTAGTTATGAAAAATATTGGTAGGGAAATTAATCAGATTTCTTAGTTTAATCTGAAAAAAATCTGCAGAAAGTTGCATCTGCATTTCAGTGTGTATATATATATTAAAAAAATGGTCATTTGTCTCTTCACATGGAAGCTATATAACCTCACAGGTACTGTATTTCCTAGAACTACAGCTTAAAGATTTCTGAATTGGTTGCAGCAAGGCAAACTACTAAATCAAGGGCAAGTGTATTGATCTTTTTCATGGTAGTACCCATAATGTTGATTGTTTGACAGAAAGTATGCCACCGTGGTATATGAAGCAGTCTGCATACACTATGAAAACCAAACTGATAGACCTTGGTAGCTCATTTTATTGTGTAAGCTAATCAATGCATTGGTCCTCTGTGAAACTTGTAAAACAGCGGAATAAAAGACCCACTATAGAATGCTTTCCACACTGACAGCCCAACTCCTGTGCCCCTCTCCAGAGCAGACAAGGTCAGTGTAGAGGCAGGTAGCTGAATGGTCAGGGTGTGCAGTATCAAACACTTTCACTTTTACAAAATCTATTTACAGAACAGATGTCATGCTCAGAACATAAGGAGTGTATTAGCACTGGGATGAGTTATACAGCCAGCTAAGTACTTCTCCGATGTCTTGCACAGGCTGAGATTACCAACAATCTTGGCTGATGCACTAGCCAACTTTGTAGGATCTATTTTCCTCAGAGTAAAGTAGAACAGGAAGCTGATACAGAAAGTTCTTTTGTTACTATTGCAGTAAAATGGCTTTATTATTTTCATTTGAATTACACTAATTTACATGCAAAACGCCCACCAAAGTAAATGGAAGAGTTGTTTTTGTTACTGACAGCTGAGATATATTTTTCTGCTCAAATTTCATAACTGCCTGATGATGTTCCACTTAAGAATCTAAATGATACAGCAACTGAGCCCAATAAGTAAAATTATGCTCTTTCCTTTGCCAGTTAAGCAATATTAAATAGTTTAATATTTTTTGCTGCAGCGATTGTTTGTAACTGTTGATCTCATTGCCTTTAAAAGCTATCTTAAAAAGGATTCTGTATCCTAGGATGTGTTACTAGATACAATCTTTGCATGTTTGAGAGTAATACTTTAACAATTTTTGGTACACAGTGTCATACTGGAATACAAATGTACAAGGTCATTAGCATTAAATATATATTTGCCTGACATAATCTGCCAAAAACATTTCCAAAAGGTCACTGAAAATACTCTCTCATAATTTATAGATAGACTTCTGGCTCTGTGCAGCAAACCACATATTGTGATGCTATGTGGGTAGTTTCTGGACTATGAAAGCCCTTTTACCATCAATAAACATTTGCCAATCTAAGTTAACCATTATGTACACTGACATACAGGTTTTGTATACATAAATAAACACAATCACAGTACTTTGCAGATGTGTATTATCAGTGGTGCAATGGAAATCTTGCTCTCAAGTAGATAAAGGTAATTTTACGTGGTATAAATCTTTCTTCTTTATTTCCTTTTAAATGTAATGGGTGCCTCTGCATTTTAGTTTATAGGCCTTATCCACAACATTAATCACAGGATTTACCGTATACTCTATCCGTTATCTTTCATGCAATTTGAAGGGGGGAAGGGATTGTGTTTTTTTTTTTCTTTATTCTTTTTTCTTTTTTAAAAAAAAAAAACCCAGAAGTTAGAGTACTACAGAGTCACAAATCTATTAGGTGTTTGTAGTTCAGAAAAGAAATGAACACACTTCCTTCCTAAACTGATTTAATAATCAAATGATCTTGATTTTTAATTATATATTGTTATTTGTAAGCTTAAGTATGAAGGAAAGTTGTTTATGACTAGTGATAACGAGTGCTCTCCCGTCAGCCATATATCAGATAGTATAGTAGAAAACTTTCTGCTCCTATTTAATGTCACATCCTTGATTTTGACAAAAGGAATAGCATTCCCTTTAACAGGTTCCTGCTGGTTTTCTGTTTTATGGATGGTAGTCATTTAGAGCAGAATAATGAAGAAAGGAGATCCAGGAAAGCTTATCTTAATTAAAAGTACTGATTTTAAACATTTAATAGAATGAGAAGTGCTGCTTCTCATGCAAATGTATGAAACTTTAATAGCTACAGGGCTTCTCGTGAGAAGCTTAATGAGCAATCTTTGCACAGATTTACCATATTTCTGTGCACATTCACACACATGAGGCTTTTACAAACTGATTTTTTTCATCTGTAGACAATTACATTTCTTCCCCTGTAGTAGGTGGTATTTGCCAAATGTGGAAATATTGTAATAAAGCATCAGTACATAAAAAAAGAAGTAATCTAGCTCAGGGGTGTCCAGTCTTCCTCACCTAAAAGTCACCTGTGAAATGGCAGAGAACCACCACACACACCTCACATTTGAAGAGTGGAGGCAGACGAGGAGTCTGGGAGTGCTTCATGGGTGGAAAATGATGTTGCTCTCAGGGTGTTATCCCTCTGTTGGATGGTTGGGCATGCCTTTAAGCTCTAGTGCAGCCTGGCAATGTTGACTTTAGCACCTCCTAGATTTCTCAGCCAACTGGAGCACGGATTAATAGTCAGCCACCGTGCTAATATCATCCTGCTGCCAGTCAACTAATGTACTGACATTGAACGCACACCTGAATTCATCTCACCATTCATACTAAATTTGAGAAAACTGAAGTTTAATTCTGGTGTCTAACTACATATTTGGTTCCACTGTGCCTCAGGCTCCCTAGTTCTCAAAAAAAAATTACCAGGACCATGCTGAGGTATACGTGGACATTCAGGAATGCCTAAAGAAGCACTTAAATAAGAATTATATTATTAGAAAAGTACAATGTTCAAGTAACACAGTATTTCCTAAAATTACATCATGGTAATTAGAATTTCCTTTTTTTCTATGCCTCATATTTCTGATTATCCAAAGTTAATATTTTTTTATGTATAGACCTGCAAATTCCTTATAGCTGTCAGAACCACTCAGGACAAAACTTGGTAATAAGATGGGTGGGTTATAAAAGGAAAATAGCTTCAATTTTTGATCTTAAATTACGTGTTTATGAAATTACAGAAACGAGTAATGCTGCTATACTACTGGCGAATAATTCTAATCATCATGCATAACATTGTATTTAATTTTGATCCATAGTACAGATGAGCCCACTTTTGTTACTTAAGCAGGGTTCCAATTTCCAGGATATAAGGAATGGTATACCAGCCTTTCTCTTGTCTGTCTGTGGAAAATATGTGAAGAAGGTGCTTGATCTATAGATAGATCTTGGAAACCTAGCCCCTTAAAATCACTCTGAGATCATTAGGAAGTTCAGCCCAGTCTGTCCAGTGTCAGCTTAGAGCTAAAGGTGCCTTCTCTCTTTCACAGTAAACAGTAGTGCATCCACAGGCTGCTGGAGTTGTATGCTTAGATCAATGTTGCACAAGGTTTTCATGATTTTCATGAAACGTGAAAATGAAAATATTTGCATCTGGCACTAAGCAAAGGTAACACTGCATTTGAGTAAAAGTATATCTGACTCTTCATTTTTAGTTATTAGTGTGCAGAAGGAAAGGCTCAAAGTCCAAAGTTAAAACATTCGCAGCACACTTCAGCAAATTCTAGCAAATATCCTCAAAACTACAAAGCCATTCTTCTGTGCTTTTATTCCAGCCCATACTGCAACCTTTTGTAAGGATTCCAATGAGATAATTGCTGTTGGAAGCTTAAAATACTAGAGCAGCTTCTTTGCTGTGCAAGTTGATGCTTTTATACTACCTTCATCAGCAGTGAATTCCTGATGTCATAATTACTGAAGAGGAATATCATAAAACTGAATAGGAGAATTATTGGTAACAGAATATCTGTTTCTGCAGAAATGTGAAAAGACATTTTAAAAAGCCAGATAATAGCTTAATACTGCGAATTGCAGAAGTTAGACCGAGTAGATCAAATGTGATTTACAAGGAAGTGTAAGTTGCAAACCAGCTGCTAAACAGTTGGAAAGGAGCTGAATTTGTCATAGTTTTATTAGATGCCAGAGTCAGAGGGTTATACCAGTATTACTGCTTAGACAATTACTTCTTTGTTAAAAGGGATGGGACCTTTGTTTAGATGGCTGCAAAAGACAATTCTTTATGTACTGTGAGATAACAGAGCAAGGCAGTTGCTCCAGCCAATTTGTGAAGAATAAGCAAAACAGCTCGGTCTTGTTAGCATCCAGTGTACAGATTTACTTTCCTGTTAGACACAGTAAAATACATAAGAGTGCTTTACTCTAAAATGGGTTTGCGGGACTAGTTCATCTAGTCACTGCAGCGTTACAGTAAAAATGTCTGTCACTGCCAATATCTATCATTACCAAAAATAATCCGAAATATTACAGTCCCTGTGTTTGATGTTTGCTCAGTTGTCTTCACTGTAACCTGAAAGCTGTAAGCTGCAGTTTTGGTGGAAGAGAAGGCTGAGTTAAAATGTCAGAAGTATTGTCTATATTTTTTCATGGAAATGCTGAAGTTGTGAATATAAATCCCTTGAATGATGACACCCAGAATAATTTCAATGTACTAGGTTTTTCTGTTTGTTTTTATCTGGAGGGAAAGGAGATTGGGTGGTACAGTTTTTTTAAACCAAAGGCCAACTCTTTGGAACAGTTTTCAGTGGGCTTGAACTGGAATGGTTTTGCCTATACCCAGAACAACAAAATAGTTTGAAAATACATTTCGTTATTGAAGAGAGACATACCTTTTAAAGCAATGTGCAGCAGTAAGGACCCAGCAGCTGCTGATGAGAGTAGCACCACACAAGAGTCTTCCATCACCATGAGAAGATTTCAGCCGGAGTGCAACCTGCCATGGCCAGCCACCCCTACAGAGGGCATAGGATATTGCATTTGGGGTACAACAATGGAAAAGTAAGGTAGCTCATCAGTTACCTTGAATGTAAATCCTGTTTAGTTCTTTTGACTGACATAGCTTGCAAACCGTGTTATTTATTAACAGTTGAGAATACCTTTATTGAGAATATTGAGAATACCTGCAGGATTCGGAATTCCATTTAACAATGGTCAGGACTACTTTACAGACTTTTGGGGCATCCAGCACTCTTTGAGTGCTTCCTCCCACTGTCAGTTATTTCAATTTTCCCTTCTCAGATTGCATTCATTGTGCCAAAAATACATTTATGGGTTCCTTGCTAAATACTGTCCAAATCAACAACAGTTGAAATTTCCTGTCAACTAGTGAGGGGAAAGAAGGGAATTTCTTGGAAAGCTTAACCCATCATCCTTTGCTGTCTGTGTTAGTATCTTGGTCAGTTCTGAGCTGTGTGAAAAGGGAAGGTGGCAAACTGCGACATCTAAAGCAACTGTAGAAACCACAAGTAATTGAGTAGCACCTTTTTTCAGCTTGTGATCATCTGTTTTGTATAGTAGATCTGGGATACATATTTGCAGGCCTATGAAGACTCAATGGATTATTTTTTGCCAGTTTAACAGATTAGCAAAATACAGAATCAGAGAGAAGGGAGAGGGAGAGATGCACCTGTAAGCAACAGCAACATCCAAGAATAAGCAACTAGTAGGTTTAGCTGTTTTCTGACTACTGTCAAGTTGAATAGGTATGCTGGAGTACAAGAGCTGCCTAGGATCATCTAGTCCAGCATCCTATCTCAGAGTTGCCAGTGCCAAATCCAAATGTTTTAAAGTAAGGTGGAGGAATTTACTTCCCATAAAGCATAAAACAATTTAGATGTTTTTTTAGTTTTGGAAGATGGGATTTAAAATGTCTTTCCCAAAATGGGGTAGTTTGGACAGCTTTGGATTTCCTGGTATGTATGTAGGTATCCAGTTCCTTTTCGAACTTTTTCAAGTTCTTTGTCTTAATGACTTCTTGTGATAATGAATCCTTTTCTGATATTGTTCATATGTTCCTTTTCTTGATTTTGAAGCATTTCAAAGTGCACTATTGGATTTCATTCACCTTTTTGCTTCATCTAATGTCTCCGTGCTTATTTATTATATCAAGTTTCTTCCTTTGACTTAATTCTGCAACCCATTATTTGTCACCATTTCGTTTCATCCAGTGTCCTTTGTACACATATTCTGAGACAATAATTCTCGATCTTCTTTATCTGTACAATGTATTATTTCTTATTCTCTTTTGTCTCTTTACTAAGGTAAGTAATCCTACTTCACTCTGACTGCATTTAAATGTTTTTCTGGGCTTCATCTTGTTACTGCTCTTTGAAGCTTTTCCACTTAGGCAGTGTCTTTTTTGAAATGGATTGATTGATGCTGTGCATGTACTTTGAAATAGGTTGCACAGTGATATGTAATGATACTATAAGTGTATTTTTTACAATCCCTTTTGTAAGTTTCTGTGAATATATATTTTTTGTGGTTACTCGCAACTGTTAAGAAAACAAAGCCTGTACTTCCTATCTTAGCATTTAGTAGTAGTATTCAGTTAATCTGTTTGTATTAACTAAATGTAAACATGTCATTAAAAGCTAAGAACAAAGTGTTAACAAAAAGCCTGGTTTTATAGCTGGGTCATCATCAGGGCTTATTTTGTGAAGGAAAATTGGGATTTAGGCAGTGAGTCATACCCAGGCCTATTTTTCAGTGTAGGTAGCATTTAAAACCTTGTACTGTATTCATAACTCTCTTCATATAGAGATACCATCCTGATATCAAGATATCCTTTGAAAAAAAGTAAAATGGCTATTTTGAAAGTAAGAACTTTAAACCCAGTCAAGGACTAAACCCATAAGGATCTACAGATTTTCAACTAATGCTGCAAGTATTTATCAATGCATATTTTTTAATTTCCTACCAAATTTGCTCTCAGTATGTTTGTGCTTCTACCTCATGACAAGTCAAAAGAAAAACAAACAACAAACCTACAATAAAACCATAAACTAGGCAAAGCGCTTATGGCAAATACATGTCTTAGAAGCTTTATATTCAAAATTACTTGTCTTTACCAAATATTTACCGTAAAGAATTTTTCCCACCAATTATTCGCTTTTGTCGACGATGTAGTAACCTCAGTCCACAAACAGAAGCAAGAGAGTCTAAACCAGAAAGGGAGATATACACAGCATTAAACTCAAAATGAAAAGTAGCCAGTCTTCAATGAGAGTTAGCTAAAACAAACAAAAAACCACAAAGGCTGAAGTTATTCTGTGTTTCTAACAATTAAATTTTGCTCAGGGAAAATACACTGAATTCTCTCAGAAATTCTTTTTAGCTTAGATTTTTTGACTGTGGTCACAGAGCAATTTACACATTTGTGCTTTGCTTCTCAAGTGTAGGGTTTTTTTATAGAGTTCTTCCTTACTTCAGGTAAGTGGAAGGAGAACTTGGCATACCACGTAGGTCTCAGTCCTCAGCTGAAGATAACCTATACCTTGAAAAGTGGAAAGTATCTGTCTAAGTTCTTGCATTTTCATGTGCCACATAAACTTGAGAAACATGGCTGTGTAACCTATGGTAGACAAATACCTGGTATCATTTGAATAGTCTTTATGATTCCTTTGCGCAGCTGGCACAGCAATAAGATCACACAGTATATAAGCAGAAAGGACTTCCCACCACTTTTGTTTCTGTAGTTCTTTTGATATAACCGCTTCCTCTGTGAGGTGGGATTGTTTACGCCCATCTCCTCCTATCGTGACAGTTCCCCATCCCAACCAGTTGGTCTGCCATTCACAATGGGGCTTCACCTTTATTGCTGTTCCCAGGGACCTTCTTGCTCAGGTGGTGACAGATCACCCCCGCGTCCTCGCTGTGACGGCAGTTGTGCATCCCAATGTCCTGCTTAATGCAGTCTGCCAGGGATCTCTCGTTTCCTGTACATTTCACATTATCCACGTGGATCGGGCCTTTACCCTCCCCAAAATATGCCATTGTTCTTGCTCTAGCCGGCCCTCTGGAAACAGAGTGTATTTTTTGTTATTAAACATTTTGAGGCATTATTCTACATTTTACTCAACTGAAATATTTCAGAGAGACTAGTGAAAGACATAGAGGTTTCATTTGAAGACCTGTCACTGTTTCGCCTGACAGCTTCGCATTGCCTCTGTTACTCTGCTAAGTAGAAAAAAAAAGCGTAGCAAAATTGCTACAGCTCATTAATGTTTAAAAAGTGCTTTTATGTAACTAGTTAGGAAGCGCTATGCAAAGTATTTTACATTGTAACAGCATTACAAATAGCTACAAAGCAAAATATGTGAAAGCTGCTTTTTCATAATCTCTTTAATCCTCGTATAAAATCAGCATCTGTGAATGCTAAAAATAATTTGTTCTGGTCTGATTCCCTCAGAAAGATGGGCCAGTTAAATACAGTATATTTGCAGCATAGTAGGAGCTATGATTTACAATTCTGTTAGTTTTTAATGGCTATTAACATGTTTCATTATCATGCCATTTTTAAAGTGTACCACACAGTCGAGTTCTAAAACTGTAATGTTAATTGGAGAAGGACTGAAGCCAGTTCAGTTTGTGCTTGTGTGGTATTGTCGTACATAGGCCTCAAGGCACTTTACAAAGAAGGTCAGTATGATAATCCTATGCTTGTATAAGGATAAGTATCAAACCTAAGTATTTAAATGTTGGACTTGGAACATTTTATTAGGGTGTGAGGTCCTGATCCTTATAGCTTGTCTGTAATGCCATGCGGCTTCAGCAATGACCGCAGTTGTCAGTTGCGTGACGGATCTCTTTTGAATGGTGAACTTTTTTCCCAAACGAGGGAGTGGATGAACAAATGCAATGAAAATCCAACATGAGTTGTGCATGCAAGCATTTGGTAACTTTGTGATAGATTTTTACTTTTAATTACTTAGGGTAATGCTTCTTAATATATAAATAGATGTTTTGGTGTGGGTGGTTTAAAAGTCAGAAAGAATTATGGGTGGGAGACCACCTAACCGGCTATACAGAGAAGTGGGGCAGGAAGCCGCAGCTGCTTCTAGGTGTGTCTGAACTACAAGTTTACGAATCGGTTAAGAGCAATTTATCAGTATTTTATTGTGATAAGAATATACTGAATTCTAGATAACTAAAATGTTGCACTGTATCATAGGTTTCCATGTTAAAGGTTATGTTATAATTGCATATTGTAAAGGACAGTACAATGTGTACAAAAGAGTACCTGCATATACAACAAAATGCTGGAGTAGAGAAAGAGAATTTAACAATGAAAATGTATTAGGCAAAAAAGAATTTTCCTCCCTTTACACCTCTTTTTATACCTCTCTTAATATTTGCAGTGCTGGGAAAGATAGGTGAGAACAGCAGTTTCTGTCCCTTCATCAGCTAGGGATTGTCTGTTGGGGGTAATTTTGACTTGTCATACCATTTTCAAAGCTTTACTAGAACTGTGGCTGGATCAAACTCAAAGAATCCAGCCCTCAATTGCCCATATCTGTATAATTGAAACATGAAAGTGATACATATAAGCTTCCTCCTTTTTCAGACTTGCACACAGAAAGCCGTGCCTGTTTGGATTGTTTTGCCATGTACTGAAGGGTAGGCGACAGGTTTTCTAAGTAGGGAATGTTGGTTAGAATGCATGAAATTTAAAAAGCCAGGAAGGAGGAGCATGTGAAACATCTGACAGAGATGGTACCACAAGGTCAACTGTCCCTATGCATTTTTAATTTCTACAGCTAGTATGTATTTACCAGATAATCCAAAGCCTTAAATGACTTTGGAACCAGTATAGGACAACCTTTGCCTAATGAGTTTAGTATGATTTCACTTGTCAGTCACAAGCAATGTGTCTCTTCTTGCTCCAAATATTTTTCTTTTGTGAATGATACTCTGATTATAGACAATTACAAAAAATGTCCAACTCTCTGATACCTGTGGGCAGCTGATGTGTCCGTGTATGCTATTACGAAATAGTGAGACAGTACAGGCATTCATTGCAAAATCTTACCTGTTTTTTGTATCTCTATGTCAAAAACCAAGGTTTCTGCTTTAGGGCATTGCCGCAAAGTTCCTCAGGATATTGCAAATTGCTTTGTGGTGAATCACTACAGTATTCTTAACCTTTCCCAGAGAAGTATTTATTGCAGTTTAGTATAGAATTGTCTCTGCAGACTCTTACCAGCTACTTAATAAGGGCATTGCCTCCATTGACTTACCAGATAAATGTCAAAGAATACTCTGACATCTATGAGGTCGCATATGTAAATATTTTAGGTGAAAAGAGATGTACAGAAACAAAGATGAAGGAGGGAACTTGGTGCATATGGATTGCAATCATGCACTAACATGAACTGAATCACGGGACTTGGACTGCAGAGACTCTTCATACCTTTATATGAAAGCTATCTATCTCTTACTGTGCATCAGTAATCTCTCGGTTTGCTGGTAATTGCTATGAAAGGTGTGTCCATACCCACTCTTAACAAAAGAAACCCACTATTTAAATAGAACAACTACCAGGAAACAAATGTAAAAATCGTGATATTCTAGAGCGAGGAGTACAGCTTAGTAGATAAAATTATTTCATGTAATTGGAAGATCTCTAAATGTAGAAGTGTTAAGCCTTCTGTGTTTGTTACGTGCTGGAATGTACTCTTACAACTGGTTTTAGTACACCTGTAACGAAGGTGTATGTGTCTCTTGATTGCTGCTTTCCATGCCAGCTATTTTTGCATAGATTACCATCAGAGAAACAAGCTTTTTGCTTGCTCAGATCTGTCCCTAGAGAGAAGGGCGGCTTCAGGTCTTATGCCCTAACTTTTCTCAGACACAAGGCCATACGCTAATGTGCTGAGCTCTTGAGATGCAGTATTACCATTATTCATAATACTGTTAATCAGGAAATCCAGTTGATCAGTATAGATGGCCAACTAGCCTAGAATGTTTTTTTCCTGTAGTAGGTAATTTTTTGAGCGCGAGGCTTGTTCTTACAAGCCTGTCCTTGGGTCCTGGACCTGAAATGGGTCCAGTTTTGCTGGGCCACCTAGTTCACTAAAATGCAAGAGCTTCTAAACCTGTCATTTGCTCTTTACTGATTCTGTCAAATAGGTTTGTATGTTAAACCCAATCACATAGTAGATAGTACTTCAGAAAAGGTGTGTAGCTACAAATAGACTTTGATTAGGGTGCTATTAATTACTTTTATGTTTTCATGACTGGTTTTAGCCAATTAGTAGAGCTGTTGTCTAATGTTCTCTGTAATATGTTTTTCTAACATTAATCATGGATTTGACAAAGTGGCTCAATGAGAACATCTTTAAAACTAGTATTGCTCTGAACCTAGTGATTTTGCCAACTCAGGGATATTCTTATTTCAGTCTCAGAATGAACCCTAGTAAATGGCTGAGGATGTTCCAAAGCAGAATTTCATAAAAGAAATACACAGATAAGCATTGACAATATGAGTGATATATGCAGGAAAAACTCAGTCTGTTTTCTGTGTTTATCCTTTGCTTACACAAGTCTTCCTTTTTAGGGCAGTCTTTTCTCCCATTTGTAATAATAAATGTGTATTTTTTTTTTCCCCGAGAAATGTAATTCCCCATTAGGAAAGACTTGAGAATTAAATGTAGTGTTGTAAAGGGAGTTGAATGATACTGTTTAGTTCTGTGATCGGTCTTAATGAAAAGGGATGTCAACTTCAGTATTAGGTGCTTTTTTAATTCCTTCTAGGAAAAGGTCATAATGGTGTTTATTGCTAAAGAAACAATAGCTGTTAACCTTCAAGCTCAGGTGCATGAACCCAGAAGCTTTGGAACAGTCAAGTCACCACTGAATATAATTTGAACTTCAGCAAAAAGATCTGTGCATGAATTCCTAGGCCCAGAAGCAATTCCAGCTCATCAGTGCACGTAACAGCATAGTCAGGTTTGTGGAATGCAACTGTCTAGACAGAGGGTCACCAAGATCCAGCATTCCCGACAAGCTCTCCCAATTTCTGGAACCTAATTTTAGATTTCTAAAATGTCTGTCCCTAATCCTTCAGGAAACATGTGCTCTGTTGTATCCTATAATCTTAACCCCCATTCAGACATGACACAGATTGAGAATCCAGCCAACTGTCTGTCCTTGCAGAGATTTAAAAACAGAAGGTGGAGATAAGTGTTTGAGTTTGATCATCTGAGGGAGATACATCAAAGGCCAGAGAGGCTGAGGATGAAGCAGACTAAATGAGTGATTCAGTGGGAGATAATACAAGTCAAGTTTTGTAGTTTTGAAGCCATGTCTACTGGTGCTTATAAATATGCTTTACCAGCATATTAATACCAGACAATTTTAAAAGGCATATATTATGTATTCGGATATAATTTGATGATACTTGGTTGCACAAACTTTACATTGTTAGATACAGCAAATGGATAACATGATTTGTATTTCTTAGGCTCAGATTTCTTTACAGGTACACTCAGAGAAGACATTTCACTAGTTTCCTGTTGTATTTCACTAGTGTTCTGGATATTTATCAGCTCGTATTAGTTCTACTATTTATATGTCTGCCCTATAGTTGTTACATCTTTACTGCTCTTAGGTATCCAGAAAAAAATTGCTTCTGAATGATGTAGGCCTGATTAAGCAACTTAGTTGAAAAGTGACACATACACATTGTGGTGTTTTTTTAATGAGAAGGTGTTTTTGTCCTGTCAGGTCTACTCCTATATTAAATGAAGCTTATTCAAATTACTGTCATGCAGGCCAAAGCCATAATCCTTTTTATAACAGTTTTATCAAATCTCTGCGCTACATCAAGTCAAGCCAGATGAGTAAATGAAGGACAAAACCACATGAAACTAGGAATTGAGTAACTGGTGTGCCTAAATTTGAATCTGCAGATACCATATCCACACCATGTGACAACGAACACTGACCTGTTGCTATATTTCATTAAAAAATTTAACGGTTGTGATAGAACCTGTAAGGATTTCAAAGTCATCATTAAGGTTCACAAAAGATAAGTATTAGCAATATGCAAAAATTATACCTTTCAGTGAAAACAGATCAGTATCTTTTTGAAACAATACAACCATTACCTCTGAAATGTTATTTTCTGTGTATACTGTTACATCAAATCACTAAAGCACTAGAATGTAGGTTCCTTAGGTTTTTCTGTGTTGGCTAAAGATGACTTAATACAAAAATTGTGATACGAATGAAAATTGTCACTTAAGTATGCTAAAACACAGAGCTCTCACACAAAATCAAACACAAAACAGAGAATCTACATAGTTCACAGAATATGTAATCATTTGTGCTATTCTAGATGTTATTAGTATCCTTCATTTTTTTCCAAATCAGAAGTTTCACTCTTAACTTTTTAAAAACGTTTAGAAATCTGAAAACCAAAGATGAAAGAGGTAAATTAAGGACAGTTTGAGTGGCAAAGAGGACAGAGCAGGTACGCTCTATCAAATTCTCAGTTACTTTAGTGCAACTAAGTGTAAAAAAGTAAAATAAAAAATGGGTGTAATATGTTTGTATCATATAGACATGTAGCACCATAAATGACAAATAAAATATTGTATTTAGTCAATAGCGTAATAATTTAGAATATTTAAGTTCTAAAAAAAATTTAATTATTAGCATTAACTTGCATTTCAGTTGCCAGTCAGACTATGATATGCCTTTGAATACTAAAATTCTTTTTCCCAATTATGCTAGTTAATGAGTACTCCTTTTGAAGACATAGCTGTACTACTACTTATACGAATAGTGTAAATACACTTTTCTAAAAGAATGCAGACAAGTTTTAAAAGGCATATATTATGTTATCAGACGTATGTTGGTGATATTTGGTTGCAGAAACTTAACGTTTTTAGATGCAGCAAATGGATAACTTGAGAAGCAGCTTAATGAGTTTTCTTACTTGTAGCCAAGCTGTCGACAGACTACAGCTGCATCCTTATCAGACCATCCATCATCACAAATTGTGCCCCACTGGCCATTGATAAAAATCTCTACGCGTCCTTCCTTCTTATTCTCACCATCCACCAGCCTGATGGGAGGACCTGGGAATAAATTACTGCTGTCAACTCACAACAACAGAAGGAAGAACTAGTACTTTAAGTCATTTTCATCATGTTCAGTATATAAGGTCAACTGATGTTTATGTTCAACATGCCTAATAATCAGCTGATAAAGTAGTCATATTTTTCCTAGCTGGCAAAAGGAAACAGTTTGTACAAATTACAAGACAAATATGAAATACTATTGTATTTTGAGTTCATCTGGTTTCCTTCATGTCATACAAATATGTGACACAGCTTAGAATTTAACAACAACGGGCACAGAACAATTCTCCCCCTAAAGGCAGAAGACACCGGAGATATCTTTGATATGATACACATACAAGCTGGACATGTTTTCCTTGCAGAAACTTTATGGGTGAAATTAACTATATCTCAGTTCATAAATCCATTCTCAGACTGGTCACTTACCACTCTTCTTAACCGCTATCTCAGCCAAGAAGTGCAGCTTGGTGTTGAACTTCAGTTATTACTTAGCTTTATGCATGCTGTTCTGTATTTTGTGTGATAGCATAATGTTCTACAGCATGTTATTCTAGACTGATGCGTGATTATTTTTCTAGCAATTTAAATTGATTGCTTATTCAGATATGTTTATAATACAAAATCTCACTTATGTAGATTAGTCAGACTTAATTAATCATGGTTCGTTCAGTGCTTGGCCTGTGGTTAAATTTTCAATCATTAGGCAAAGTACATATTTGATTCTCACTTACATTAAAACTGCTCCAAAGCATGCAAGCAAAGCAAGTAGTCTTAAAACAGTTATGAATTCTTCTGAGGCCTCTTTGTACTATTTAAGTGATAGTCACCTTCTAAATCTTTTAGTACGTCATACTTTATAATCCTTAATACACTAATGAGAGTTTCTTTTTAGAATAGTTGGACAGACTATTCCTCATTCTTCTAATCTGTTCCAAATCTTTTCCAAATCTGTAAGGATGAGAAATTACTTAATTGTGCTCCTAAATAAAGCAGTGTTTTGAGACATTTGAACTTGATATTTAATTCAAATTAATTTAGAGTATGAATAACTTTTGTATACCAAAACTTACTCTGGATCAGAGCTAGTTAAATCTGGCCTAATTCATTAATTAAAAGAGGAAAGATTTGAAAACAAAATTAAATTCTGCTTGCTTCAAATGTCATTTAAAGCATATGGTTTATGCTGGAGTTTGTACTGTCTGGACAGTTACATGAATTGACTTCACCAACTTTCTGTTTAGCTACATTGTCATGACCTTACATACTAAACAAATGTTGTAATTATTGTAGTGTATTCTATCTTATTTTTAGTGTTTCTTAATGTCTGTATTTCCTCAAGTCATATCATCTACTAATTTCTCATATTTTTCATCCTTAGAGGGAGAAAAAAGGCTTTTTTAAATGCTGGGAAGTAAATAGTAACAATAGAGTCTTTGTCCACTTTGCAATCAGAAATCTTGAGGGAAATGTCAGATACACTGTCTTCATTTTCTTGTTGAAATGATGTGTTATTCTACAAGAATATGATTTAGGTGAAAATTACACTTACATTACCCAGGTAGAGGCATGGGATGTTAAAGTATATTAAAGTCTAGTTTATTGCTATCTCATCTTCTTGTGTTTTAGGAAAAAAAAAAATATTTACGAGCACGAAATTTATATAACTTTCTGGTATTGGGGGATGTGAGAATGTTGCCATATGGATGCATTTAACTGAACCAAACCTCCTTCAGCTAAGATTATATTTTATAGGAATTTGAGCAAAGCAGCACAGATGGTTTGAATCTGTAAAGACAGCAGTCACAATTTGAATTCCTGTTATTTTTGGTCTGAGAAAATTCTTTCTACCAAATACGATTTGACATCATCTACACATAGTGGAACTGTACTGCAACATAAAGCATTCATTGGATTGTGAGAGATCAAAAGATCTATAAAGAAAAAGACTATAAAGAGAGAGAGAGCCTAGAATACATGTGGGATTGCTGATTGTTGTTGTAACAGGTAGCAATGTTGTGCTGTAAATCCCTGTCTTAGTTTGCAGGATAGACCTTCAGTCTGTCATTTCCAGAGAACTGCAGGCACCCAGGCATGCAAATCCATTATATTTCAGTAGAAGCTGTGAATCTAACTCCACTAGATTTTTTCTGAAATTCTAATTTCAAAATTGACTAAAATATATTTAGGTAAACTAAAGAATATCGGCAACAATTTTGTAGAAGGCTACCTACTGACAAGCTGCAAACTTTGTATGTAACAAATTTTAAAAATGAAACTGTTATTCAGAATTGCTGAGCAACCCATTGTTCCCCTGTAATCTTTACTGTGCATACCTGATAGCCAGAATTCTTGCTTAATTATCTTCATGTGGATTTAGGAATCTTTGAAATTCATTTGTATATATTTTATTCTACAGTGCCACTATGTAGTTAGTATTTTTCTCTCATTTTTATTCTTATCTGTCTTTTTATTATTTTTTTCATGCAAGTTTGTAGGCTTTTTGACATTGGAACTGGCTCTTAGATCTGTGTTTGTAGTATCATTCTGACCTGGTCAGCATGTGGGGCCCGTTCACCCAGGCACAATCTAAATGATAGGCAATACTAATACAGAAGTAATTTCATGCTTCTCACCCTTCCTTCTTGCTATCTCTGAACTTCCCCTCTTTCTCCATATTTCTTTTTTTCTTGGATTGTCTGTATGTGAGGCCATAGGAGAATATACTATTGATTTGTATTCCTCAGTGCTTGGGTATTTCTCCAACTTTTGATAGCATGGTAACAGTTACTTAGAACTTGGAGAGTGCTGGTTGAAATGCAGTGTACCATTAGGAAGTGCTGAATAGGTCTAAAATCTGGTGAAGACTGAGAGAACAGGATCTCTGGAATCTGACTTTGTTACCTTATAAATTTGTGTTGATCTTTAATGTTCTGGCTGTTTATGTTCCTTTAAACAAAGCTTGATTACTTCCTGTAATCTTCAGGAGAAGAGTGAGCTTTTTTCCCTTCCTGTTCTTTCTTTGCACACATCTGCCAAATATTAAGATTTTGAGCATCCTTAAGTATATTCTGCTCAGATCTGGACCCACCGCAATACTCAAGCTGTGACTTTACCAAAGAGATGGCTTACCAAGTGAGAGTTTATGGCTGTCGTTATCTGGATGGCAAATGAGTCTGACATCCTCCTGATGGCTGCAGTCGTGCTTTCCCCACTCTCCCCTTGAGCACTGCAGAAGGTTTTTCTCCTTCCCAGAGCAGCTGACATCATCCAACCAGATGGGCCCAGAGCTTCCTTCTGAGTAGCTCTCAGGTGCACTTTTCCCATACCTGCATAACATGTATACATAACGTTTTGGTCCACAGTGGTCAGAGGCCATGTGATACTTAAGCACAAGAAAGGAATTAAATTATTTCTAAAGAAGTGTCTCTAGTAGTAACAGTAAATAGCATTAACCATGACAGAGCAGGTTCAGTTAGCATTAAATTCAATGAGAGCACCATATGCTGCTTCTTTGGTAATGTTTTTTTTAAGGAGTTACTGTTACATTAATACAAACTTTAGAATGCAATACCTTTGATTAAGGCCTCCCTTCAACCAAGCATATGGCTGTCTCACTGACTTTGAGACTTAAAGCATGTTCTCAGTATTATATATACATTTAAATGTGACAGTCTGGGGAAAAAGGAGACGGAATTATTTTTTTCTATGTGAGCTGTTATAATCTGAAGGCAAGACAGCAATCGCCTAGTGAGAGCGTATCTTTGTAGCCACAGTCAGTAGTAAAAGTAGTGAAGAGTGAATGCATGAAACTGTGATGAGATTTTTTCTGAAATGTGCTTTTCAATACATAACAGTGTTCCAGGGCCAGACTGTGTTTTTTACTGAGCAAGATCTAGAAGGCCTTATACCTTAAAAATGTGACTTTAATGACTGTTCAACAAGCAAAGATTTTGAAGAATCCAACTTTTATAGGCAAATAGAATACAAAAAATCAGTTTTTCACTATAGCATATGTATTAATTGATCTCATCCAAAAAGATGATTGAAAGAAACTCAGTGAATAATAGCTGTTGAGTCACAACCTCAGTTGAAGCTTTTTCTTCTACCTAAACTGAGGCCATAAATATCTCTTCAAGACTGAGGGAAGGAGGCTTTAATGGATTTTAACTCAGTAGTTTCTATGAAGCACTCAGCTAATATTAAAAAAAACAAACTCTTGTACAATGTAGGGTTCATGTACATTTTGTGATCATTGTCAAGTCAGAGAGCCAGATATCTAATGTCAGGTAATCTTACTTAAATCCCAGCTGCCGGCAAACCACCTGTGTATTCAGCTCTGTCCACCCATCATCGCAGATTGTGCCCCACTGCCCAGTATAATAGACCTCCAGGCGTCCCTCATGACTGCCTTTCCCACTTGTTAGTCTTAATGCACCATCTGTGTCATTAACAAGTAAGGAAAAACAAAAACAAGAATCAGTTTTTCTTAGGTCCAGTTACTGTTCTAAAACAAAATTAGTAACATTGCATTTACTGCATCTGGTCGGAATATTAGACTACTAAATATAGTGCTGAGCACTAGGTGTCATTTAATGAGAAGATGAAAGAAATGCCATAATGCACCTGGTCAGCTGCAAAGCATTGCATAATGTGATAGCTTAAGTGCAAGAGAAATGGCACAAGATATTGATCCCCCAACCTCTTATAATAGATACCAAGTCTGTAGACTCCACGGACTCTGATTACATGATTTCACTGTATATACACCTTTTCTTTTTCTTCATATATTGTTATTTCCCATTGCTTTTACGCTGAAATGCTTACTGCCGTGGGTAGATGTGATACACAGTTAAGGCAATGCCCCACATAGTAAGTGGCAGTTAGCAGGTTACTGAGGAACCAAGGCTTTGTGTTGAATAATGAGATTTTCTGTACCTGTAAAATTTCCATAGCCAACAGCTAGTTTGTTTTGATACTGCCAGAACACTTTATTACTGTGGGGTTTTGTACATGCCAGAACACTTTATTACTGTGGGGTTTTGTACATCTGCAAACTTTGAAAACTCTCTTTCCAGAGCTGTTAATTCTGCATTTATCACTGTTGTCTTGTATGATTATTAGTAACTGAAGTACCTGTCAGAGGTGTGCAGGAAACTCCAGCATCTTCTTTGTGGCCGCAGTTGTGTTCTCGCCAGGAGCTTTTTGGACACTGTTCTATCGATAGTTCATTTCCTGTGCACCGCACTTCATCCAACAGCACGGGGCCTGAGCCTTCCCCAAAGTAAGCCTGGCTCCATGCCTTGGCAACACCCCTGTTGGAATGGAACCAACACCCAGTCAGGAACAAGCAAGCTGAATAGTCTAGGACGCACTGGGAAGAGCTAAAATACTGCATATCCAGCTTCTAAAAAAGCAGATGGGGCTGCCTAAATAGCCACTGCACTGGTAACTGACAGTGCAGCCCACATTAAGTCATGTAGTGGGATGTAGTACCACGGTCAACTTCAGTCTCAGCTGAGGCTATGGGCAAACTTAAACATACCGTTTCCACACTTCCATGGTTTGAACATGTTTAGAACATCAGTTTCTATTGTTTTGTATCAATGAGATTTTCCTTTTCTGTCCCTTTTGATTTTTAAGCATAACTTTCCTAGAAGAGATTATAGGTGTACAGCTTGGGTATGAGGCGTCAGATTTTAATTTTCAGTTAATGTTTGTATGTAGTAAAAATAATCCCATATATATTTCTACAATGACTTTCATCTGTTGTCCTCAAAGCACATGAATCAAATCTCAAATACTCAGATGAGGCAGATAAAAGTGATTGTTCCCCCTTTAGTTATGTAAAAAACATGGCAAAGACATCTCAAGTGACTTGAAAATGTCATACCACCAATCAGGGGTAGAAATAAGAACAGAAAGCAGACCATTGACTAGCCTTGTGTGTGGTACCCTCTTTATGTCAGCACAGAGGATTTTGAGCACAAAAACCTACGTAAATTGAAAACACTCAGTGTTTAACACTTGATGATCTATCAGGATTTTTCCAATTTTTTAAGATACTGTGTCTTTCATATGTAAACGATTTTCATGGTTTGGCTTCTTTGCACTTAATAGTTTCTGTGTTCATATACCCAGTCTAGTTTTCATAGAAGTAGTCTCAATATCTGTCTTCTTTTTCAACTTGTAAGATTGAAATGCCTATCTAATTTTTTTTTACTATAATGAATTACCTATTTAAAGGATTAGTTTAAATTAACATACAGTTTGGATGCAGGGCTCTATACTAATTATTAATTTGCTTTTAAGAGAGTTTTCCGCTACCAGCCATATATTGTCACATAACACCTAACGGGAATGGCATGTTCAGCTTATATTGAAAATATGACAGGTCTTAATTATTTTGTTTCAGGATGTAATTATTCAAACTCTTAACTGGCTTTCGTGACTGTGTCAGAATAGTACATTGCTGTGATTTTTAATTTTTTTTTTAAGTAAGTTGAAGTAGTTCATGTTTTTAAGACACTGACTCATTAATCCATGTGTGGATTTAGGTAGATGTGGATTTTATTTTTAGTGCGTTGTATAAATATGTAACAATCTCTGTTCTTTCCTTTTATTAAAAGGAAAACTACTAAATTTACAATTAGCAATCGTACAAATTCTTGATAAACAGTAAGGGGTGATAGGAAAAATAACAGCAGTAAGAGGCTTATAAAAATTAAATTAGGATCAGGAAAAAGTTCTATAAGAAGGAAGGATGTGGAAATTCATGGTAGACACTGTAGATGGTAGTGTTCAGTAAATAAAAGCACACACAAGAAAGGTAAATTAATGTGTGTTTTGCATTTTCATTTTGTTTAAAATCAATTTGTTTTTCATATTTTCAAGCTAATGTTCTTCATTGATCTTGAAACGGCACTGTTAATTTTCAGGCTGATTCTTTGATGACCAGATGCCTTCTTCGAGTGGTGTTGAACATGGAAAATATCAACAAGCAGGTCTTATTTACTCAGCAGGGAGAAGTTATAATCTGCGATTGCTTCAATGAAGCAGGTAAGCAAACTAAAAATATCCTCAAACGCTCAGCAGGCAACATTTTAGCAAACCACATAGCTTCAGTCTGAAGTTAGTACCTTATTCTTGAGAGATTTTTAATTAGACTGTTAATTTACTGTTTCTTCCGAATTAACTTGCTAATTCCAAATACCATATTAACAGGTGTCTTGCTCTAATTTTTTTACTTTAGCAATGCCAAGAAGGATTTTAATAGATTGAAAATTATATTTTTCCCTGAGATTTGCAAACATTTCCTGATAGCCCTTACTATACTTTCATTTAGTTTGTTAAGTAACCATGCGTTTTTATATAGAGCGTTAATTTACTGAAGACTTGTATTTTGCAATGCTGGTATTGGGGGGAAAAGAGCCAAGTCCTCTATCTCTTGTATTTCATAAAGAGCTGCTTTTTGAACTGGTTGAAATTGTGAATGACTATATAGTAAACTGAGAAAATATAATCCATGGGATACAGTAAGGGTAATACTTATTTCAAATCTAGGCATCCCATTTATATTTAAGCATCTAAATAAACAAAAATGTCTTGGTTTTCCAGTGTATCTTTCTGAGGTACCAAGATAGGCTCTGTGAGTTCTCAGCACTTCACGCTATTTTTGTAGAATTGAATAAATACGGACTGAAGAACCTACTTTCAGGATACCAATTTTTATCAATATTACCCTAAATATATTATAGGCTTATTACAGAAAACCTGGTTTACTGGTAGTTTTTAAGATGCTTGTACTTTGGAACATCTATATGTATAAGATAAATTACCTTCATTTAAGTTTATTGGGTAGTATTTGCATATATACAAACTTTACACAGAAAGAATATTCTCATACATAGCTTCCATTTCTTGTATTTTTTTTAGTTCTGATGCTGGTACAGCTGTATAGAAAGTGTTAGAAAAAAAAAAACTGATTCATTAAGAAGCCGGCTGCAATCAAAGAGATAATGCTTGACTACTATGAATGTTGAAAACAAATTATACCATATCTAGTAAGATTCCTTGGAGATCCAGTAAAGCAAAGACGACACATTCCATTGCTGTAACCAGGGCAATTTGTATCAAGCAACACGTATTTATGAAACCAAATAATAAAATAAATGATCATTATTTTTCACCTATTAATGGTAGATTAATATTCTGAAGTTTTACAGGAGTGCTACAGAAAAGCTGAAAGGGTATGGGAAGCTACTTACTGAGATGCTTTATTTTACAATTTGTGGCAGGTTTCCAGATAGATTAACAGTATGCAAATTAAGGTTATTTTTATTACTTCTTAACTGGCCTACTGCCACTGTTGGTAAAATTTCACTTCACAGTAATGAGCATATTTGTCAAGACATCTTGATCACTTGAGAAATTCTGTAAATCTCTAGATGGATTTCAAAAAGATTTAGCACCCTATTAATATAATTTGTTTACTCAGAAAAATGAATTAAATTAGAAGTGTCTCAGAACTGCAGTTCTGAACATTAAATATAAGGAATCAGATGTTTTAGTGTAGAAGCAGGTTAAGAGCACGACATTTGTAACTAGTATACAGAAATGTAAAGCATAGCTTAGTAACTCCCCAAACTTATTAATAGTGGCCCAGTTCAAAAGGAGAAAAAGCCTGTAATAAGACAGACTTTCTATTAGGTATTCCCAATTGAAAATGTACAGGAATATAGGAATATGGCATAAAATAAACTGTGGAAAAATGAAAATCTGATGTCAGAGGAGCATGTTGATTCCCACATGGCTCACCAGGAGATCTAGAAGCTTTTTAAGTACTGCACAGTTCTCATCCTTTTGAGCTAATTTGTGTGGCATCAGCAGTCCAAGGCCTCGGTTTCACATTATAAACCAAGTACATTCTGGGGAGCACCAGCTTGCTACCTTCAGTGCCACTTCTTTTAATTCATCATAATCCCAGCAGGGTTGAGTTCTGTTCCAGTCTCCTCTGCACTGACCTGCTTAGTTCTCATCCAGTCTGTCTCAGACATAATCTCCTTCTCCTCCTTGGGTTTACATCTTCTCTGCATCTTGCTCCTAGTTCTTTCCCTCTTCAACCCATCTGGTATTGCATCCCAGTTGTCCCCATCTCCTTCCTCTCAGATCCAGCAGTTCTCCTCTTTGCCTCCCACTTCTGCTGCATCAGATACTGAATACTTATCTTGTGTGTTGTATCAAAATCACCCCTGGCTGTTCAGAAGAGGAGCAGGAAAATCCTGTTCTGCTGCCATGACTATATTATGGACCATGCTTAGTTCAGACAAAATCGCTGACAAACTTAACTGTCAAAACTTCAAACAGATCTCTACTCGGTATATGCAAACTGACAATCTTCAGAGACTTGTGACTTAAACAGATCTTGGAGATTCTCACAGGCAAGCCAAAAAACATATCCTTTCTGATAAAGCAGTGCTCTTACTCCAAAGCAAGGAGGCGGTTAGACTCGTCAGTAAAATGGATGTAAGGATTTTAACAGTCAAAGCAACTTCCTTTTCTTCACCTACAGTTTTTGATTGAAACTTTACTGAAATTGTAGTGAGTTTTCACTAAAAAGTCAGCATTTATTCTGAGATGCATACTTTGCCTGTCCTATAGACAAAATTGCCCCTATCACATGACTCTGAAAACTGGATCCTACAAATCAAAGTTCCAGGGAATTGAAAGTAATGGTGCTGTACCTGAACCTTCTATAAATAAACTTAGTTACTGTTTCAGAGTATTAGTGCGATTTTGAAGGAGCATCTTTTGACAACTCCAAGCTATGTATCTGATTAACTCTCCTGCTTTGTTGCTGTAGTAGAAAATATGTAGAAAAACAAACCCAAGGCCAAGCTGACGACAGACAACTTCAGCATCTGCATCATCCCACTGATCATCACAGACAGTCCCCCACTGGCCAGCATGGTAGACTTCTACTCTTCCTTCGTGAGCATTGTTCCCACCAGCCAGCCGGATCGGAGTAAAGACAGGGGCTGTGATCAAACACAGAATATAGGAAAAGGTCATTTCTTTCCCAAAATGTTATCCTGATAGTAAAGGAAAAAGAAGATGGCTTAATGGTTTCTCTGACATGACTCAAAACCCACACTTTTGTTTTTCTAGTTAGATGGAAAACCTGAAATTAAACTTCTCAGAAATGAGTTCTCCTAAGTTCCACTGTCAGTAGTTCAAGAATATTATACAGACAAGTAACTATACTGATCTTGAGTTACTTAAGTGTCAATCGTTCACAAATACTTAGGGCTGTAAGGCCAAATGCTACAATCAGTCAGTAGGGCTGCATTTCTAACGGTTAAGAGCAGAATTAGCTCTGTATAGGCTTGGTCCCAGACGGTAAAATCTGAAGTAAGAGGCATAAATACTTTCATTGCCACAGAAGTAGAAATTCATCCTCAAGTTTTCTCATTACACTGCTCCAGTCAGAGCAGTGAAATCTCATTGACTGTGGAGTCTCACTTTAACTGTGTAAGTATTGTTCCCTTCCTCTTTCTGAGATACGGTTTGATTTTGATCTTTTCAAATCATTAGCCCTTTTCTGGTCCAGTAAGAAATTGTCTTGAAAGCATCATTTCTGCATGAAGCTATAATAATGGAAACAGCTTAAACCATATAAAAAAATAATCACTGTAGTATTTAAAAGGTTATTTTAAAGTTTCACCATATCTAACATCTGAATGATTTGAAACATGATTAATTTTTGTGTAAGCCTTCCAAGCAATTAATGCTACTATTTCATTTATTTCTTGGCTTAAAAAAAAGAAAATTGAGGGCATTTATGTGATTTCATCTTACTATTTCAGAGGTATGAAATCTGATTTTTTGTAATTTAAAAAAGACTAGTTCCAGTAGAACCTGCAAAATTTGGAGGCTTCATCTAGTCTGCTGAAACTCAGGATCAATTTAACTCATTTCAGATATTCTGGACTCTAAATTACTGATGAAATTCCTTTCAGCGTTACTGAAAAAGAAAACAGTCCTTTAATAAATTTATCCAAGCAAAACAAAGTTTTCTGATGAAAATGTCCATAAAGAGAAGGAAAACCTTATGATCTAAAAGTATAATTTGCAAATTTATAGTTTTCCATTTCTTTAAGCAAAACTATTTCTCTTGCTTTGGTCCGTCAACTTGTCTCCTATCTTACAAAGATTCTCTATGCTATAGTTTTCTAAATTAAGACCAAAATGATTTTTTAAAAGTCATTTATCAAAATATTCCTCATGAACAGTGGAGCTTTAGGACAAAAATACGTCTGCCTTTGGATAGGAATGTAAGTAGGAGAGGAAAGGCAACACAGAGCTGGCTGCAGCCGTGCATGGTTTAGTTACAACTGAAGAGATTGCCATTGCCAGCTTCTCAGTACTGCCAACCTACCCTTCCTCAAGGTCAGCAATATCTTATATCTGATGGTATAACTGCCCATTTAGTTGCCATTTACCATGTTTATTAAAATAATCTGAAATATCTTAAAAACATTAATAATCTTTTTCCTAACAACATCATTTTGATTTAGTGATACGTGAGGTAGCACATCCTCAGCTAGGAAGACTTGGACATGTTTTAAATGTACCCAGAACAGGGCGAAAACTTTGCAGTTCATTGTGCAATGTTATCCATGTTCACAGTAAGAAATGTCATCCCAACACTTCTGTAGCAAAGAAGGCATAGCCTGTTTGTGAAATTGTGCACCTCCCTGCTGTTCAAGAAAAGCTAACAAATCAACATCTAGCATATGTAGCTACCAAAGTCATCCTCCGAGTAGACAAATAAATTAATAAATAATTGTTAAGAAAATGCTTAAAAGAAATGTGGGGGGAAAATAATCCTACTTTTACAGCCAGAGATTCTCTCTGCTTCACCCTTTCTCACAACCTACATCTCAAAGCAATAATTTACTTGTTGATTATGGAAGGGTAAAAAGTGGTTCAGCTAATTGCTGTTTGCACAGCATAGAGGGATTTGAAACAATTAATGATGCGATGATTCAATCTGTTTAATTTCCTGTTCCAAGAGGTCTTAGTATTTTTTTTCTAATTTAATGATGAGTAATTATTACTACCTCTATTTAAATAAGGTAAGGAGTTAACCAAACCATATGTATTTTTTTTACCCAGGGAAGAGCTACATGTGACAGCAGCTGCCATTTTTTGAGGACATGTTCCATCCCGCCAGATGTCTTTTTCACATAACATTATATTTTCTTCATCACCACGACAACGCACTTCACTCCAGTAAACAGGAATAAGGCCCAGTCCAGAAAACGGTATGTGTCTTGCTGTACCTTTTTCACTGTAAGAAGAATAATCAGGATAGGACATTAGAGTGTGAGAGGAGGGAAGTGGAACATTTTCTCATCTTGGAGTAGAAGACAAAGGGCTTTCTTCAGCAGTGTAAATTCATCACATTTTCATACAGTTCAGCATTGTCTTCTGCACAAAGAAAAGTAACAGATGTGACCCAGTTCTCACCATTTTGTTGTGGGATATTTTAGTAGAATGGCCTGTGTCGCTGCAGGGCCAATTACATTCTTGTTCTCCTGGTTCCTAACTACAAAAATCAACAGAATCCACAGTCCATAGGTGAATTTACAGTACCATCCCACTGCAGTTATACTTCCAGGAGAGGCACTGCTAACCGGCCTTTCAGCCTTATGCTCTCCTTTACTCCATTAAAACATACCAGTGCTCTGCCCATACATGTCATATAATATGGTTGTGACCATGGGGCAGTGAAACCACCTCATACTCCATTAGATTAGGCCCGTATCCGTTATTCTCTATTCAGCCATTACCATCCATCCAGAACATTTGTAAACAGCTTCCTTTCCTTCCCATAATGAATTTGCAGCGACAATTATTGAGCCATCTTTTCTTCCATGTAATGCCCAACAAACTTAAATTAAAAACAAAGCCCAAATATTGTAAAATAAAGGAACAGATAGATGGAAACACCTGAAAAGCACCAATAAGACCTAGTGAATTCACCATGTGATATATACATCCAAATTTCTGCCAAACACGATAACAGAAACTTTCAGCTACTGTTTGCTTGGGGCGTTTTGGCCTAGATTCAGTTTTGAGCCATTTCTGTTGAAAAGACCAAACCATTCACCCGTATCACTGAACTACTTTTGCTTGTAGCAGTCTTGTTCAACTGAAATATTTAGGATATGGAAAGCAAAAAGAACTTAGATGAAAATGAGGAAAGGAGACATTGCATGTAGACAGCTGAAGTCATAAGCAAAATCACGGCCTCCAGATGGCTGAACTTTTATCTCATCTAATCCTCATATTTTTATAAGTTGGCATAGCGTGTCCAGATTAGTATTGAACATTATAAACCAGCTTAGATACAGTTCTGGCTAGCAGTCTTAAAAAGGGGAATAATCATTAGGAATGTCACAGTGCAAATAAGCTATAAAAGCCCCTTACTGCTTGTAGCAAACAAAATCACTACTTTGGTATGTGACTGAAAGAACTGTTAGAAAGGCAATAAAGCCAGCCATACTTCGTGGCTTATTGAGAAAGTGCAAACTGAATGGGGTGCTAAGGGGGGATATTCAAGTAATTTGGTTGCTAACTTGAGCAGCATTGGTTTTTTAGAAGCTGAAATTGCATTTCATTTTAAAAACTCCCTTTTGGTATGTGCATTTTCTTCTTTACCTCAGTTTCATCTTACATTGCAATTGCAGTATCACTACAGGCATTATCTAGAGTTTAATAAGCAAATTATGTTAAAGGGTCCTGTTGATTAACTCCATTCTGACAGCAGTGGGAAGTAGTGGTCAATGAGGACAATGCAGGGACTTTGAACCTGTCCAATATATTGCTATAACTCTGTAAAATGTTTCCATGAAAATGTAAAGCTGCAAAACTTGTCTGGTTTGGGGGTTTGTTATCAGTGTGCAACTCTGAAAGCAAACCATATGAATTATCTAGCTAGATATACACAACAAAAATACAATGTTTCAAAAACCTAGGATAAGTCCCTGACATTTTTTGGCAGGATAGAACAGACGATTACCAGGGTAACCCCACACTCCTGAGAACTGGGAATTTTCCTATGATTAGGAGCCCATGTAGAGTCTAATTCCAGACACATTTATGTTTTTATAGATTCAGTAACCTCACTGGAGCTGTTCTTAGTTGATACTTACGTAAGTGAGATTCGGATCAGACCTTATATTTCTGCCCTTGTGGACATCTCCCGGATGTCTAGTAAAGCAGTTTTTCTTTGCCCTGAGCTTTTCTGACCTGTTCACATTGTTCACTTTGAAAGCAAAGAGTATATACCCTGGTCTGCTCCTCTCCAGATCCCATATGCATCTTTCACATGAAATACTGATTCTCACAGCAACCTCTTTGAACCTACAGTGCAATTGAAGGAAGTGAAGAATTCTGGGAAGAACAACTTCAACATTCAACAACTTTCAGACAGAAAAAAAGCAATCATCAAACACAAGAAGCCCTCAGGATTTGCAAAATAGGTTGTCCTTTATACTGAAACATCATTAAAATAAGTTGACCAATTTTTACTCAGACTGAAACTCACCCAAGTGCAAGCTGTCGACATATGACTGTTGCATCATTATTGTCCCAATGGCTCCCACAGATTGTTCCCCAGAGTCCATTCAAATAAACCTCCACTGTGCCTTCAAACTCATTCTTGCCACCCTGGAGTCTCACTGACCCTAGTTAAAAAAATTAAAAAATTAAGCCTCCAAGATATTCCATTGCTCAATTAATGTATTACACACAAAAGACTCAGAACCTGATTTTCCCACTGCAGAGGGAGTTCCTGTTTCATGTATTACCATCTCTGTCTCCTTTGGGTGAGCTGCTTCTAAGAAGCACTCTGGCACATCTGACATTCTTATACAGTGATATACAAAAGGAGATAACCTTATTTTTTACATGAGGAAAACCATTTTGTTTCTTATACTGAAATTACATCACATTTCTGATCCTTCTGATGCTACAACTTAGTAAAAGATCTAACAAAAAAAAAGTATGTATAGCCTACACATAATTATTTAAATGCAGTTACCTCTACCTAAATAAGCAAAAAGTATGTGTACGTATGTATATATGAGTGCTATACTTCTATCTTCCACATAATTCTATCCAACTCAAGGGAATCGGAAAACAACCCCATGGATTGCATAGCTTTTGCTCTGACCTATGTAACATTATGCATGTCATGGATGTCAGCAGTTTATTTTAGCTAAAGAATGCATTTGTTCATACTTGTTCTCAGACAGAAAAACATTGGATGTAGTTTTATTAATTCATGAGAGGTCTTTACCAAATTCTCAGACAAAACAAGCTAAAAACATGAGGGATCATCTAAAAGAAGTGAAAAAAAAGGGTTTGCTTCCTGAGAGCTACAGAACACAGATATCCAAGAAAATTAACAGATTTTGCATTTTTTTATTACAATGGTTTTACTTGAGATGCCAGATGCATCTGCTGTTGAAGCTCACCAAGTGCCTTGGGAATTGAAGGTGGGAAAAAGCTGGTCATAGGTATAATTCTACAGAACTCTACAGAAGCAGAACGAAGAGTCATAACAGAGCAGTAATTCAACAAGGAAGAATACATTCCTGTTAAATTATTAAACATAACCTAACTGTATGCATTAGTGTTGCCTGAAATCTCAGTTAATCCCTCTGTCTGTCTCCTGTGATCTACTTAAAATCAGAAGCTACACCATCATCCAGTTGGCAGGGTTTTTAGCAAGGGGAGAAAACAGTCAATGTTTGTGCCTGCATTTCATTGTATATGTATTCATGTATGTGTAAAAAAAATAAAAATATAATAGTAATGGGTAGATCCAGTTTTTCTTGCACCTTTCACTCAGATTAAGTCCTAGTTTTAATTTAGTTCAGTATATTTTATAAAACCACAACGCCAAACGACTGCCAAATAACTTGAGGAATTAATTAACCTCAAACTTGGCTTTGTGTGTTCCTATTTGCCTCCTATTTACTTTCTCAGCAGTAACTGACTGCGCAGTAAATTACAAACAAAACTTATTCAACTTGTGTTAGAGTGAGCTATCATTCCAAGTAGAGGATTATTAATGAGGTAATTGTAATAATACTGTAGACAAGTTGCACATTATTTATCTGTCTTTATAATTTTTCTCTTTGTGTGTTTCTGTCACATACAGACAGTCTGGAATTTTGTTTATTTCTGCTCTTCACCAGACTTTTGTATAGACTATTCTTTTCACATGAAACATCAACTGCAGTCATACGAAAGTGATTCCTGACATACCAGAAAGCAATTTTGAAGATGTCATCTCCAAAAATAAGTTTATTTTTGTACATGATTGCTTACAGTCCTGCATGATGCCTACTGAAACCAATACAGTGTTTCCTGAGTACACATTATACCATATTTCTCTTCAAATATGTGAAAGATGGAGTACTTGAAGAATAAAATTCTCTTCCAAGGTCTCCATGGCAGAATTTGGCTCACTCCTCTTTCTTTATTTACAGAATTCTCAATGACAACCGTGGAAGAATTCATTCACGTACACAGAGCAAAAGATAGCGCAAGAGATAACTTCTGCACGTCAGAAACTCTTTTCCCAACAATTAAAAATGAAAGAAATCTGAAATCTGTTGCATCTCTGGTAGAAGCCTCAAAAAAGAAGTTTGAAAAGCAGAGCGTTCTTGCTGTGGACACGTACCATTAAACAAAGAAAACAGCCTTTCCCTCGCCACCCACTCCCCTAAAGTACGTCTGGTCCCTGTTGAAGTGGGAAAACACACTACTGATAGCAGTTGGTAAGGAAGGGAAAATGACTGGAAGGGACAGTGCCTCATTTCCGTGTGCCTGTGGGAGAAGGCATCGATGAAAACAATAAATGAGGGGTTTTTTTAAAATTCATCTAATAGCTCAACAAAATATTTTGGTTTTCCTTTTTCCTGTAGATTCACAGCTGTGTATAGGAACACCAATGTTTTTTGAAGGGTAGTAGCATTCATAACAGGCCTTTGGTCATCTCACAAGAAAGTACAACTGAGAACCAGCTTCTGTCATATAGAAGAGAAAACACACAAGGTGAGTGTTAAAGGTAATTTTGTAAAAAATTTAAAATGTTCTTGATTTTCACTTGATAAGTTAATCTAGAAAGAAATACAAAGAAAGCATATTTTTACATGCAGCTAATATTAAACTTTTTATTATGCCTACTGTTTAATAGAGTTAACTGAATATATGGTATAATAATTCTAACATGCTGGTTGGATTGACTCACTACTCTTCTCATGGAACAGTATTGATATCTACAGCTATGATTAACCTAAACCATCCCGGGCAAAATCTAGCATTCTCTCCTCAAGCAAAACAATAAGTAAAACCATTTAAAAAAAAAAAAGAATTGAAAACCCTTTGAAAGGGTTCTAACATATCTCTATGTAGATGTCTACGTAATCTCTAACGTATTTTTCTAAGTCCAGTCTAAGTGTTTGTAGCTCAGTATTTCAGCACTGTATCCATCAAGAGTAAAATGATACAGTATTTTTTGTTTCATATGCACTTTGAAGTGTGTATCAACCTATATCATATGACGAGTCATAATTATGTACCAAAAAATCAAAGAGCACACTAATGAGAAAATAATTTCTCTGTTGTTTACTCAAAATGCTGAGGTATTCAGAGCCCTGGTAGTTATTTTACTGGATCAAGAGATACATTAGTTACAGTAACATGGATACCTCATAAAACAGAACTTTAAAATACAGACTTTCAGTAGCTTATTTTTTCTTTCCAATAGATAAAACTCTTACTTCATAATCTGTGTTTCATGTATAAATTTATTGCAAGATGCATAAATTTATTGCAAGAATTGCAAGATGACCAACATTATCTGCCGTCATGTTTGTTTATGCTGTATTACCAAGTATTTATTTATTACTCATTATTCAGTCTTTGTTATTAAGACTGTTAAGATCTTAATTGCAAGATAATCAGAGGTTTCATGGTTAAAATGACCAGGAAACACTCTTTCACTTCATAGGCAGCAAGAAATCTAATATTTAGCGTGATTAAAAGGATACTGGTTAATTCTTCATTGCACTGGTTAAGTCTTCTGCTGTTAGATTGTAACACCTCGAGCCCATACTGCACCTCAACAGTCTGCCCAATGGGCTTCCTGCTGTGCTCCCCCTAGGGCACAAGAAGTTCTGCAAAAGAGCGTCTGAATTACTTCTTAGAAAACAGGTCTGGCTTAAGAGTATGCATCGGAGGCTCTAAGTTTCTGGAGTTGTAGATATGGTAGCATCTCAACTTTTTAAGTTTTCAGCTCTTCTAGTTGCTGAAGAAAACTAAACATGTTGAGAGTAAAGCTAATACAGTAATATCTACTCTGGCTTTTATGCAGTACTCTGAGCTCAAACTCACACGTCCTCCCTCTCCGCCAAGCCAATGCTTAAAGGGCTTATCAAACCTTCACTGCCTCAATATGGAGTTCAAAAGAGGGAACATGAGTACAGGGATCCCACCCATGGCTCTCAGCGCCCTCCTCAGCACTGGTCAGGAAGAGGCAGGATGGAGGAGAGGTGAACTGACCCCACAAGAATTAGAAACAAGGCCACAGGACCACAAAGCGGGCCTACTAGGCAGCTCTAGGACACACATTGTGGTCTTACGACGGACTTAAATTCAACCTTATATTGAAGAATACAAATCTACTGTCTTGGCAGAAACTCCTTCATTTATATACACTCAAAAAATATGTATTTCTTCTAATGATGTTCTAGCTGAGGTTACTGACGGTCAATTCATGTTGTTTACATACAGTCTGGTAATTTTAGTTGCCCTGGTATCTGCCCAAGTCAGAGTCTTTCCTATCTGCTATCACTGTTTAAAAGAGATTAAGTTATACTTGCAAATGCAAGGAAGTAAGGGTATCCAGCGGGTGCTGCTGAGACTTGCTCCGTAACACCTGCCGTATAGGCTCAAGACGAGACACACAGGAAAAAAGGGAGAGGAAAACCTCTCAGCCAACTTCTAATTAACTCCAAAAAGTAGAAGAGCTTCAAAGGAATTGTGCTGTTGTGCTTGGCCTCTTTTCCTATACCATTCTCACATCCAGAGATGCTGGGTAACTTCAAACCCTATTTTATTTTCTACATCTCACGGAGAACAAGCATTGATACTGTGTGTGGCTGAATTGCAAATAGAATGGGAATCACTTCCACTTCTGCTGTATGTGTAAGTGCTGCAGCAGTGGTATTTATGGTGTTGGCTAAAGGTGTGCCAGCAGTTTTCTGTGTCCAAAGGTTTGTAATTTGGATGTAAATGAGGATTTGGAAAAGAGGGATCAGAAGCAGACGTTGCCTGTGCCTTTCGCCTTGGTGCTGGGTGCTCTGAAATTGCAGATTTAAAGCAAAGCAAAAGAATTATTTTGAGTTTTGGAAATCTGTAAAAACAACAAATATTTTTATTTCTGCTTTTATTTCCAAGGTGTTTGTTTCAACATGGGATAGTGCCACAGAAAGGCCCTGCATTTATAATTCATCTCTGTTGCCTTGGAGTCAGTTAGGTAAGTCCAAACTGACATAAAGTGTAAGGGTATCCCATCGATACGTGCTGTATATCCCATGTAACCACATTATAACTCGTAGTATTTCAGAACACTAGTGGATGACTCATAATACGTATAAAAGTGTCTATTCCAGTTTCAGAGTGAAGCTAATTCATTGGTTTGCATCAGGTACTTGTAAGAAGCTACCTGTAGTATAGGTCAAATCTAACACCGGTTCAAATCAATGGAAAATTTTCTTCCCTGCCAGGATTAGGCCTAGCTAAAATCAAATAAATTAATCCTGTTGACTTCAGCAAAACTATGGATGACACTCACTGCGATCAATGAATGCTGTTGTCCATCACCTTCCTGAGCGCTGCTCTTAGTCTAAAATGATAACTTTTCTCCTGGTATTTTAACCTCGAATAAAGCATGCATCCATCAGAACTACTTTTTTAAGAACTACCTTGAGAGCTTTAGCAGATAGTAGTATTGCATACTCAAGGATCCTTATATTAGAAGTTTCATAAATATTGTATATATTGAGTGTGTAATGTGCTGAATTGGTTCCTCGGCAGCAGTGAGATTCATCATGTCAACGATCAATGGTGATTGATCATAATAACATAAAAACGTAAACTGAAGGGTTAGGAATGTAACGGGCTCTAAAGGGCTGCAGTTGTCTTCTGTGGTACAGAGCTGCAGAAATGAGGGGTCTCATGCTGTGCTGTGCAGCTGAAATAAGAACTGTTCCAGAAGAGCTGCTCCTTAGAAGGAAAATACAGACATTCATGTTTAATTTTGAGTCACATTTTTTTCTTTAACCCTGTGCTATTAAGAAAACCAAAACCCCAAAAGACCTTCCGTCAGCTACCTGGACTATAGTATAACAGGTAGGGAGAATAATCCAGTGTTTAGACTGTGAGCCTGAGGCTTGATTTTTCTCTCGTAAAAGTTTAGGAACGCATTATTTGGTTGGCATTAGTGGAGTTACTATGTGAGAAAAGGAATTTAAATGGAAAGACTCTAAATCTGGCCATTCTGGAAATGTGTATTTTATTTCCAGTTTTGCCACTGATTGGTAGTGTGACCTCTGGCAAAGACACTTACCTTCTCTTGTATTGTTTCCCCTTTGTAAAATAAAGAAAAACAGTTAACCCACTTTACTCAAAGAGCTTTAAATTAGATATGTAACAACACAGCATGAACAACGTGTCATGCAGAATACTGTAACTACATGCCGCATACACAATGTGTGGCAGCAGTTGATTCTAATGACTGAGGTAGGCCTCCTTTTTGAAGCATGAGTATATCCCAGGTAAGTTGTTATTAGCAGTAACTAAAATAGTAAATTCTGCTGGACTTAGGCTGGATCCATGTACAGCGTATTTTCATACTTACTTATTTTCCTCTATGATTTCCTTGGTTAATCATGATAATTTATATATATATGTATTTGGTTTACTTGCTTTCAAGGCATGAATAAATAATATTACCCAGATGTCTCTCATTTTAGAAGGAAGGAAATGAAAAACCAGAATCTATTATTTTAAACTATAAAACTGATTTTAGACTGGTACACATAGTATAATTGCAAAGGTGGGGTTTTTTAATTTTCCATCGTTAATGTTTAAATGTAAAGCATTTTAATATATACACATGCACAAAGTTTAGCAAATTGACTTTGCAGATAAGTCTTAATATTTAAGCTAGAAAAGCCAGGAGATGGAAGGCTTTGAACATGGTATTGTATTTAGTTATTGCAGGTGCCTAATAACTGAGTATGGGCTTCTGTAGCACACGATGCAGTGAGTTTATCTCTGAATAGTTTGTCCTTCTCTAGCTACAGACTGCATCATAACATTGCCTTACTTGCATTTCTTTGCTTCTTGTAAGAAAGGAACATATTCAGGACCAATGTTATAATAATGTTTATTTCTGGGCAAATGGCTTGATTTATTTCCATGTTCCTCCTTAAGCCATCTCACACACTCTGATTCTTTTGTATCGCCTGCACGAATGCTTTTGGACAGGCGTTTGCCCCGCTGATGTTACTGAGAGTTTACACTGAGTCTAACAGATGCAGATGACCTTTCAATTAGAAAGGATTGACTATTGTTCAGTAGCTATGTCCTCCCTCCCTCTTCATGGGGGCTAACCTGGATTTCCTTTTTCTGGGGAAAAAACCACAGAATTCTGAAAAGACTGAAGAAACAGCTAAACCCAAAACACGTACTGGTTTTGGTGGGTTTTTTACTTAAATCGTGTTCACAATGAACTTACAGGGGATTCTGGAATTTACTTTAGTCAGTGCATGACTGGGTTCTTAGCAATAAAATGTCGTGTTCTTCTTCACTGTCATATACTAGACCAAGTCCTCACAAAGTATTTTGGGAACCAGACTGAAGAATTCTGAAAAAGGCTATAGATATGGTGGACTAAATCAAAGAAGCAACTGTGGGACCCTTTCCCAAACTGAGACCCGTTCAAGGGCATGAAGTCTTGTGTACTTTTTTTCATCTGTGTCTAGTTATCTGTTTTCTCCTCCGTGGCATCAGCTGCCTGGTATTCTTTCCAGGGAAACATCTGTAATGCATAACATCATTCTATCTTCTTGAAGGAGTACAACATTTGGCTTGGAACTCAGCTTTGGAAGCTGCAATTTTAAATGCTTAAATGATCAATATGGACCTTGGTGCCTCCATATGTTTTTCATGTAATATTTTATACCAATATGTGTAATTATCACATTGTTCAAATTATCATCTTTTTTTCACACACCTTTTAGGGTTTTGGAAGAGAAAGATAATCCTCTTCAGAGATGAGAAAGTAAATTAAAAAAAAAAACTCAAAACCAATTTCCACAAGAACAAAATTATTAATAATAATATTAATCATCAAGTTCCTTGCTGACCTGATATTACAAAATACTTAAAAGGAAAGGCAACAAAGAAAGGAATTTTTATTGTCACTGCAACAATTATGCTTGATCATTTTTATATATAGATAGGACATAATTCTTATTTAGGTAGGGGATAATAGCAGAGCGATGGAGGAGAAAATGTGAAGTCGTTCAAAACCAGACTGCACATAAATATATTTAACCCTGTGGAGGGGTGCCAACACTGATGAAATGTAAAGCTGATCAACTGCTCAAGGGCTGAATGCTGAAATTGCTGTTCAGTCCTTAGGCACTGAAAACTTCCACAGAAGCCATTGCGGGTTTCGCTAGGGCAGGGGGAGAGCACAAGTCTCTTGGGTGGGTTCACAGATGTCCTCAAGCACCAGTGCTACCTTGCAGACCCCATTATCCCAAGACTGGGGAAAAAACAGAAAGCAAGAGAGACTATGCGAGCAGTTCGCATTTAGAGCGAGGCATCCTTTTGCTTTGCCTTCTGCCACTTCACTTCTGTGGACCAAGTGCTTCCCGGAGAAGTGCGCCCGATTACAAAAGCCAGTGCTGGCTAACTGAGCCTACTCAAGGCTTACAGCACGGCTTCTCAACGCGATTTACCTAGTATTAAAATAATACAGCCAGGTAGGACCTTCGTCTTCCCGATGCATCTGCTGATGTAGAAGTTTAAACTCCCCTCTCAGAAAAGCCCTTGCTGTCACTGGCAGAGGGTCTCTGTCCCCCCGTTCCCTCCCGCGACGGGGAACCTGCTCCGGGATGGGGAGGACTCCCGCCCGGCCAAGGGACCCAGGTCCCGCGGAGCCACCGCGCACCCCCCCGCAGCGCCCGGCGCCCCGGCCCCGCTCACCTCGCTCGCAGTCGGCGCGGCCCCGCTCCGCCCGGCCCCGGCCGCCCCCGGGAGCGCACCCG
>VZSZ01010267.1:1641769-1653911 GCA_013398815.1 Ibidorhyncha struthersii
ATTTGTGTGCATGGATTCCTCAGGTTACCTGAGAAATGGAAGTATTAGAAATACATAATACAGCAACGGCACGGGTTATTCATATATGCAAGGCTTAAGAGAAAACTTAAACAAGAGCTTCCTTTATCTTAATAGCTTTCTAAAAACACTTGATAGTTCTTCCCTGTTGCTGACTCTGCTTTTGCATGCATTGTGTGAGGGTACAGCTTATGACAGGACTAATTTTTAATAAACGGTTCTTGTGAATAGGTGAAGGTATCTGATGTGTGGGTTATACACACAAAAATAGTAGTCCCAGGTTGCAAAAACATTTAATACCAAGCATTTAAAATTCAGCTGGAGAATCAGTCTAATTCTGCTCCCTTTTAAATCAACAGCAAAATTCACTGATTAGCCTCTTCCTGTGTGCAGTAAAGCTGCGTACCTTTATTTTTGAGTAGCTTATACCGTATGATGTCAGCATAGATTTTAGAAAAGCTGAGCACTTCCAGCTGTTGGTGGAATTCAGTTAAAATAAATACTATTGACAAGTGAAGGCCTGAATCCGTCCCATCTTATTGCCACTTACAGCCCTAAACTAGGGAATTCTCTCCTGCATTCCTTCCTGACCAGCAATGTAGATGTGACAGATCAGAGCAAGGGTTGACTTCAGGCAATGCAATATATGAGAAATTCCCCCAGGAAATAAGTGCAAGTAGAAAGCAGAGAGAATGTAGCCAAACAGCCAGGCACAACACGTTGCACTAGAACGGTTTTCAGACTATCCACCTAATAGTTTCTTACTATTATTTCTTCACATAATCAAGTATGCTGAGGCCAATAGATCAACCACTGGAATCAATGGAAAAACTTATGCACATGACCTAGTGGGCACTGAGTGAGATCAAACAGCACCAGACAGGGCCTGAAGTCAGGACTAGAAGGAGAGGAAGCAAGGCTAGGCTGCACACAAAGGAGATTTCCACGTGCAAAGTGGGCCACAGAATGGGTGCTGTTATGAGTCAACATTTTTAGGATGTAAGTCAGCGCTCTTATAAAATAATTTTATTCATCAATCTCATTCTTTTTAACAAACATGGGCAGCAGAAATTTGAAATCCTGCCAAGTCTGACTCAAAATTAATTTGGGTTTGTGCTTATATGGAAGAGAATAGGCCTTTTGTCTGTAATTATATATAAGCTCCATAGGGTGACCCTGCATTACACAGGATGTAACTGAACAGCTTGTAATTGATGAGGTTTCCATTACCACATAACACAGTCCGCACAGTAATGAGATCATAGAAAAACCTTTTTTAAAGTGTTAAGTACTTTCTTGTACAACAAGCTGAGTTCATATTATAAGGCAATAAGAAACGCAATTTCCTGGAACAAGGCAATGAGAAACTTGATTTCCTGGAACAATTAAATACATAGGTGCGTATGTGCCTAACACTGGATTATACAGACACAATGAAATAATTGCATTTAGAACTGAAAGGTAAACTGAATCATGCAAAACTGGTGAGCACTTTTGGTTTAATACAGTGAGTGGAAAAAGGTGCTATTTTAACTGAGATAGTTTTGATATATCCAACGTAACTATACATCATTTAAAAACTATCACAGTTTTGCACAGGAAAAAAAGGGATTTTTTAATAACAATGAAATGTGGAGATACTTGTTTGAAAACTATGTTTTTAAAAGCAGAAAAAGCCCTGCATTCACTAAAGGCTCTAATTGCGCAAATATGTATGCTCATTCTTAGTATGTACACATCTGCGTGCTGTGGTGTCTCCATCTGTAAAGCAGGGTTACATCAGTACCCTGTGTAAAACTTTGGAGGACTGGAGACATGATTTGTTCAGGCTGTTGCTACTATTTCAGCAACACCCGGGAGCCTAAAACTAGTACAATGTACAGTCCTCTTCACACAGTTGCAGTGTGACGGTGTTAGAGGCTGCATATTACATTGTTTCCATGAGCAACCTCTAAGCAATCCTTTATGTTCCTCTCCCAGAAGGACCGTTTAGCAGATCCCAAGTGTGCAGTGATGTGTGGCTGAGTGGGGAGCTCTCGAGACTCAAGTGTGAGAGTAGGAGTGCCCCAGCACGCCTGTGAAAATACGGCAGAGGTGCCGCTTTATTTCCTGATGCTTAGAATAGGAAGTAAATGTGGCATCACATATGTTGCAGTCTGTTAACTAGGTGAAAGGTGAGTTTGTGTAGCTGTTCTATAAATAAGCATATTTAAAGAGGCAGGAATATGCCAAAGAGGATATTTTGAAGAAATGGAATGGAAAATTGTATTTGTTAGCAAACAGTCCTAACAAAGGTTTGCTAAGAAATGGAACTTCAGTTCCGAACCTGACTGCCTTGGGTATAGGTGGGTTTTGGTACTTGATTCATTGAGTCTGTCCTTTAAGGGAAACTTTGTGTGTGATTCATACTGTGCTCATGCTGGAGAAACAACCCACAAAAAAAAAAAAAAGAAAAAAAATCAATAGGAAGGCTACACCCTTGTACTAAATGTTTTACATTTTGGTTTAGATCTAAGAGAGAAAAGGTGAAAAAAAAAATTGATGTCTTTTGGGACTCTTTTTCATGTAGAAAGTGGCCTTTACGAATCAGTCAACATTAGGTAAGCCTGCCGCAGAGCAGGATGAAGCCTTATTTATTCAAAACATCCACTGTCAGTGAGGACAACTGGTTTGTCGAGCTGAGATATATGACCTTCTACAATTTCTTCTGACATTCATGGTGTAGAAGGTTCCCTGGGGTAAACCATGCTTTATAAATGCAGTTGTTTAAATAAGTTCTCTCATAAATAGTCCAGGTAGTCCTCTTCCAATTAATTTATGTCTGGAATGGTAGCAGCTGTCTTCTCTTTGTTCAGAGTTAATCTTCTGAAAACGTTTCTTAATAACATCTATTTCAGAATTTTGCATTTCATTTTTGTGAAGTGTAAGTGCAATGAAAATCACAAACTACAGGAAGATAAGTCAAGCAGGGTTGGTTGGTGTTAGAAGAGACTTAACTGAAAAGTAAAATTACTGAAAAGAAAAATGGTTCTGTTGTACCTCAAACCAGGACATCTTCCATCTAACCCAAGTGTCATCTTGCTGTTAGCAGCAATGGAATGAGGCATTTCTAATATTTCCTGCAGGAATTTCTCAGTGTGCTGCACAAAAGCCAACAGCAATGTACATACAATGTGTAAATAAGACTTTTTTCTTGAGTTTCGGAGGGATGCAGGAATTACTTTAGTGCTGAGCTACATACATGCAATGACCCATCAAGTATTTGATTTATCTTCATTAATATAGTGTTACCAGGAATGAGAAAGGATAAGGTGAGTTACGGCTATATTTTTACAGTTACGCATAATGCAAGCACATATTACACAATTATTAAAATATAAATATAGCTTAGTAGAACATGTAAAATAAGCTAAAAAAAATGAAAAAAAAAAAGATAAGTACTTGTTGGAGCAGGAATAGTTTTGTCCATGAAGCCATATTATAGACTTTGAATTTCTAAATGGTTTTGATCTAGAAAAGCAGCAAGTGCTTCAGATTAGCACAACCTTACCATGAGGGCATTTCGTCTACAGATTGAAACAGAAAGCAAGACATGTTCCTTTTTCCATCTTTCCTCTCCCGTATATGCATACAACTATAATCTGGCCCATATGTTTTATTTATTTAACAAAATATTTTGGAGGAATCCTGTTTTAAACAAAAAAATCTGGTTTATACATCTGCAATTTCCCTATATGCTTCTGCAGTGCACTCAAAATATAACTCACTGGATATGACTATTAAGACTTTTAAGACTTTAAAAATGTCCTATTAACATAAAAAATACTGCTATATTTTTCAAAAAATACATGTTTCAATACACATTTTCTCAAAGAGGCACAGAAGAATCAAATATAATTCTCGTCACTTAGTGTTATTTAGGTTTGGTCTTTGTCTGTCTCCAAGTGCTGGACTAGTTGACAATGTAAAGAATTTCACATATTTCCAAAAGTCTGGTTTACATCTATTATTTTTAATAGGTTCACAGATAGACTTTTTAAAAGATTTCACCATTGTATACTACTTGAGAAGTTTATTGTGTATGAACTTGAAATCAGTGTCTCACAAAGTTAGAACAAAAAGCAAGCAGGATTTTGCCACTTCTCATTTTCAGTCACAATTCTCTATCAAGAACAAAAAGAGAGACCTGAACTATTGTGGAGATATATGTCCCTTCGGCTAGGTGTTGCATACTCTTGACTCCCCACTGAAATAAGTGGTCAACGTTTAGTCCTACCTATTTTTTTCCTTTTTTTAAAAACATATGTAACAACTTGAATTTGCTGGATAATACAAGTAAAATTTCAAGTGCTTGCTTTTTTTTTTTTTTGAGAAAGAAATAATGAAAGCTGTATTCTCATTTGTAATAGTTTTCATAAGAATATCATTGTTTCAAAGGAACACATATACTTGATGAAGGGAAAGCTAAAAAAAACAGTTTATACTGATTTAAGGAGGCTGGGTTATATAGTTACCTGAAGGAACTGAATGCTGTGCTACCAAGAAAAGATTTGAGAAATATTAATGCTTACCTTGTTAGAGTAAGATCTCTTGGAAGTTACCAGCACATGTTCATAACACATGATCTTTATATGTTCTCTTTTGGGGTTGTATTGGAAGCACTAGAGAGTAATTTTAAAATATTTCTTGTTTTACTTGCAATTTCAAGTAGTTGAAAAGTTTAGCTGTAAAGGAGGGGGAATATATTGTTGAGTGTTTATAAACCATGTCCTGTTGGCTGTATTGGTTAGTAATTTTGTCAGAATCACTGAGTCGTCTCATATTAATGAGTAGATTTTGTGCATTATGAATACAAGCATTAGTTTGCCCGTATTGTTACCATTTAAAAAATATTAATCTCCGTAGTTCCTAGCTTGGTTTCACAAATATATACAGAGCTGGAGCAACCATTTCACATTGATTAATATAAAGTGATGCACAAAGATGTACTTGCTCTTTGTGCCTCCTTTCGACATTTTAGTTGAAATTTTAAAATGCAGCTACATATTCTTTAAAATAAATAAGGTGAGGATACTCTCTATAACTGAGAGGAGATTCTGTACAAGATGGGATCAGAGTTGACTTTGCACTGTTGAACTATGACTCCTGGAGTTAGAACAACACTGACATTGTTCAGAGCTGTGACAGGCATTGCACTTAGATCGCCTTCATTACCACAGAATGTGGAAAATGTCTGTCAGGAGCTGTGGGAAGGGCAGGGAGTAAGGGCGATGAATGAAGAAAGGGGGTAAGGAAGGCAAGATCCACTGCTGTGATCCACTGCTATTGGCAAAACAAACTGCTTTCCTATAATCTTCATTGTTGGCTTAATCATCCCTTATTCTTTCTTGACTTGTGGCTGATGTCCCTTTCTTATCTCTTCTGATCCCTCTCGTCCCATCATTATGATTTCCCCATTGCTATTTTTTATAATCTAATGGTGATGTGGAATTACACATTCCAGCTTACTATTTTCATATTTAGTCATCTACACTGAAAAGTAAAAGTTAAAAGTAAAGCCACTGGATTATGAAAAGCCATGGATTTTTGCTATGGATGTAACTATACAAAATATATATATAGTGACTTGTCCCGGTTTTATATTGATCTGCTTAGCATGCCATTTATTTTTGTAAATAAACACTATGTTACAGTACACACTACTTTTTGTACTTTAGACTTCTAAACATTGTTGTTTTACCCAATCCATTCTAATAGTGTGTAACTAAATCGTGCTAGAACAAACACCTAGTTTATATTAACTAGAAGTACTGCTAAGTTTATTAATTGTAAAATCTCAAATCCTCTCATTGCTTTTTATTATGATTATTAAGCTATTTTGGAAACAGGTCTCAGAGTTTTGCTATTAGTTTCAACAAAACCTTCATTTTGCTCTTAGAAGTCAAATAAGTAACTTCTGCTTGGAGCTGTAGATAGATGGACTTGCAATTTGGATCATAAGTAGTCTATATGTCCGCTTTTTTTTTCTGTATGCCTAGCTTTTCCATCCTGAAGCTTCTGAATTTCCTAGAACCCAGGAAAAGTAAAAAGCAGCAGAATAACTGCTTTCTCTGGGATTTAAATACAAGCCATCTTCTGGAGTAACATTTTTCATATTTCTTTACTGCCTTCTGTCTGTACGTCTGGTGCTTCTGAAGCTGTGGTTGCACATTTGCTGCAAAATAACTCGAACTGAGTTAAAAGATCAGCCAGATCTTTTTCCTGATCTGGTTTATTGCACAGGCACACAGAAAATGCAATGGATAGTGAACTGGCATGAGTGTACAAATAAGTGGCAGATTTAGGAGCTGTTTGGGCTATAAAATTAAACAAGAAAGCAGTAAGATACATGTATTGAAAGTGGAGTATTCATAGAAGCCACAGTTAACTGGTAACACTGTAAATGCTCTGGAAAACACTTAGTAAATGGAAGACTGGGAAAAAAAGAGAAACAATAAATTCAGGGGTATGTTTTTAAATATTCTGTGCAAATAACATGCTGATGCAAGATACTCCCATCTTTTTTTCTATGGAGTTATCCAAGAAAACATTAAATAATATTGAAAACAAATTTAAAATGGAAAAGTAGTGAGTATATGAGGTAATACATAAGGATGAGTTTTCTGGAATACAAAGACTTTAGACATACGAGCTTTTCAGTATACAAAGCTACCATACATTGTAATATTCTGTATGGTATCATTATCTAGTCACCTTTATTGCTATTTATTACAAACAAAACAGCTCTGAGACAAAGTAAGGGTACTATAATCACATAAAATAGGCACAAATACCATATTTAAACATAAAAACGTATGGGATTGTTTTGCAAGCATGATAGAACACAATTCCTGACAGTGAGATAAAACTGGCAGTATAATTTTAATATCATGTGTGAGAAACATGGGGAAAGCAGGAAAGTGCGACGTAGTATTTTCTGATCTCAGCGCTTATGGAGTCTATTAATCAGTGAACACTGAGATGTATGGAAATATGTTTCTTTGTTATTCAAAGCACAACAAATTCACACTTCTTTAACACTTTGATTTATAATAATCAAGCCAGCAGATGTCACGTAATTAGATTTGTACTGCCCTTGCAGGGGGTGGATCAAATTCAGCTCAGCAATAGAACAAATAATACACTTGAAGTTTGTATAGTTCCTAGAGATTTGCTCCTGCCTCACTAAGGGGGCAGTGTTAAAATGAGAAGGGGTAAATACAGGGCTAGATGCAATACAACATAAAGCTGCTCTTCATCCCCTCTTCACATTCTATTTTTTGAGGCGTATACACAGACGTTTCAGTTAAAAAGCCAGTTGTATTGAACCTGGTGGGAAGCCAGTAATGCTTGATCTCCAAGTGAAGTGGGACTCGGGAGCTGGGGAGACTGTTTTGGCTATTTTTTTTTACTGATTTAGAAGGAGGATTGTCAATTAATTGCCATGATTGACAGAATTTGTCAAAAGAAAGACTGTTAATTTCTTCGTTAAAATATGGATGTAACTGTTGGCAAGCTATGTGGATGACTATAGCGTGCAAGGTACTATCTCTGAAATCACATATGCCTATCATCTAAATCTTCATAGTGAGAGACAGCAAAACACAAGTCATTATAACTCCAGAAAAAATACACAATATCCTACAGTAGTGAAGATCAGTTAGGGTCATATTGTGCCAACCTTATTCACATTTAATAGTAGTGCATTGTCTATTCTGTGTGAATAGTCCCAATGACTTCAGTGGAACTCTTAATGGCAGGTGGGCTTGTGTGAGCTGGGATGGTGCGGTAAAACTGTCTGTGTCGTCATGGGAGTTAAAATGCCCAGATTGTCTGGGAACCATGGGACAAATTTTCAGTTCCGAGTTCCACTGCTGTACCTTGGAGTATACGGACAGTGGCTAGTAAGTTTCTGCAATAGGTAAAAGAAAAAATGTAAAAGAGCTTGCTCTTTTTCCCACCCCAAATAAAAAGGCTAAATCTTTTCTTTTGGTATAGAAATGAACACAATGGATTTGTACGATAGGATAGGATAGGATAGGATAGGATAGGATAGGATATAGACTAAACTAGATTAGACTAGGCAAGACTAGAATAAACAGGACAAGACTCTTTCAGTTGGCAGGGACCTACAAGGATCACCTGGTCCAACTGCCTGAGCACTTCAGGGCTGACCAAAAGCTAAAGCAAGTTGTTAAGGGCCTTGTACAAATGCCACCTGAACAGTGCCAGGCTCAGGGCAGCGACCACCTCTCCAGGAAGCCTGTTCCAGGGTTTGAGCACCCTCTGGGTAAAGAAATGCTTCCTCACGTCAAGTCTAAATAGTTGTAAATAGGTTGTCTTGAATTAAGAATATATGCTATATTTTTTGTAGTTTGTGACATTTATAGAACAAAAAGTGTTGATCACAGGACTTTTTAAAAGTGGGAATCATTTTTGCTCCCAGCAATTTAACAAATTCAATGCAAGTTCTTAAAATGCTCTCTTGACCTGCCCACATTTTTCAGCAAACCAGTTTGGTTCAAAAAGCTTCTCTAGCTCTACTCCAATACTGCTGCTCTTCTGGCAATGTTGGACACTGCTTGAAGAAGCCAGAACTATGCTTTGCTCAGAGCATTTAAGAAACTAAATGAGTTTATTCCATGTAGGGGAATTAGAAGTATTTTTACAATTTTTTAAACATTTGTGTGCAAGTTACTTATTCTTGCTGACAAAGTAGAATGAAATACGATGCTATGGAAAAGCAAAGAAATTAATCTCTTTCAAAATTCCTTTCAATAGTCACCTCCAGGTTAGTAAGGAGGCTATGATCAGTTGGTCCAGAGGCAGCAGCTCTGCTGTGAGCAACATGCAACATCAAGGCTCCATGTCCATTACAAAGGACGTGTACAATACTGGATCAAATGGCAATGAAATTTGATGTAGATGAAGTGTGAAATCACAGCACATACCTGTTACATTATCCAGAGCGTATGGCATTGTGTCTATGAAGGCTCTATTTTGCCTGTATGTTGGCTTACTGAGGACAAGCAGTACGAGCCTAATAAAAACTCTGCTGGTACTAAGTTCCTTCTATGAGATTTTTAAACAAAATTTGACCTACTACGGTGAGTTTGTATAGATTCATGGTTGTGTTTTTGCAATACGCTCATGAAGTCAGATTTGCCGTCTTGTAGGGACACAGCCTAAGGCAGAGATAGAAGAGCATGCACAGCCACCATCACTGGCTGTTGTGGATGCTATTGCTTATTCAAAATAGGCCCCAAAGCTGTGGTTAACAACTTTTAAAGGTATTTTTTTAAATACGAGGTAGATCTATGTATTTGACTAAAAGCATGGAGAAAAGGGACATGCAATAGGAAGAGTGTGATGTTAGTCCATGCTAACTGTTTTCTATTCATCTGTTTTGAGTTAAAAGATAAAGTTCTCTTTTAGTTCATCTATATGGTCCATTTGGTGCTTTGAATTTATGAATTTATCGAGCATTTAATTGGGCATAATTTAGTTTGACGTTTGTGATGTGAAGAACAATTCAGGTGAGAGAACAGTGATAAATTAAGCAGCTTGGGCCTAATTCTATGTAACTTTTACAATAATTTCTACCGACAGAAAATAAGCTAGCATTTTTTTTCTAAATGGAGTAGATTAGACTTGAATATATGTCAGTATAACACAAGTCCCAAATGGGTGTGAAATTCTACTATTATTTGTTTGCGTTTTATAAATATTTTATAAGGCTGTAAATGGTTAAACAAAGTGGCATAGAATGTCTGCTTATTATATTTGGAGACAACCACTTGAAATTGGGAGTAAATACAAGTATGTTGGAGGACAGGATTTTAATTCAAAATTATTGCAACAGTAGAAATAATTAAAAAGATTGAATGCAGGCCAATAAAGAGAAGTGGAGGGTGAGGTACTCAGGAATAATCAGTTAAATAAAAACAGGATGAGGACAATTGGCTTCATAAATCTGAAGGATCAGAGTTGAATGGAGTTCAACCAAGTCATTAGTTGCAAAAAAAAAAAAAAGGAAAAACTGCACTGAGATCCCTGAAGAGCACATACGACATCATTTTTGTATTTCACACAGCACTGGTAAAGGCTTCATCTGCAGCTGAATGCCCAGTTTGGGGAATAGCCATTCAAGAAGGAGTTGGCTCGATTAGATGCATTTCCAGCACTGCATATTTGTAGGTTTGACACCACATCAGGGATGACATCAGGGTATGAGGCTGGATTAGAGGATTCCATGTTTTTTTGATGATTCCATAAGGTTCAAGACCACAGAGAATCATGATGGAATCAAAACACTAATATCAGTGATCAAACCCAAACCTATAGAGTGGATTGTGGTAAAGTGTATGTGCATGTGTAGTTCTTGACTCCAGAGCAGCAGAATTTGACCTGATACTTAAAGAGAAAAAAACTGACTGCAGACTGTGTACGGGGCTCAGAGAGCCAAAACCACAGCATACACAGAGAAGAAGAAAGGCAAGGAGCATTCTGCAAAAATGCAAACTTTTTATTTTGCAACAGTGTATGCATATAGCATAACATCGTTCATAGCCATTAGTGGTTGTAAAGATTAGCTCGTCTTAGCAACCAGTTCTAAAAATGGAGTGCAGGCTCACACAGACTTCATCGTATCCCGTCCAGGAGGAAGTGATTCTGTTACGGTGCAGGCACTTCTGCTGTATTCATTACGGCAAACAATATCAAAGCAGCGTGCAGTAGTATGAGATAGCAGTTCTTTTTCCATAACATTTCCATAGGTGGGACAGTATAACTAGTAACGTATTCCCTAAGGAGATAAAATATCACTTCTTCATATTTTGGGTTTTTAACATTTAAAAGCTCCATCTTTTTTCTAGGATGTTCAGTCACTGAGAAATGGGAAGAGTTGTAATTGGTTTCTTTCTGCATTTAGGCTGCACTGCTCTAATTCCCTTCTCTTCATGTATCTTTCTCAGGTTTAATTTTACCTGGATAATGTTGTTGACATGTATACCATATATACCACATTAAAAAAAAAACCCTAATAATAACTGCTTTTATCACAAAAGCGTGATGATAGCTGGCACTGAGGTGCCTGCAGAGGTACACCAGAGCTGAATGTCACTTTTCAGCTTTTGTTGTCCACATCTTTGGGTCTGACAATTACAGGAAAAACTGGTCTATTTCAGGAAAGCAAATATTAGCATTAATTATAACTGGTGAGATGATTTGTAATGTTTTGTTATTCTTTCGTTAAGTTTCCTTTTGTGAGATGCTAGGAACTGAAGTTTAAAGCACAACTTTTGAATCCGGACTGCGGGCCTTCATTTCAGTCTTCATTCTCACTGTAATATGAATAGCTGTCAGAATGAAAACCGGCATGCAATATAAATTATGTACATTCAAAGACAGACAATAAAAATACGAGAGGGGGAAAGGAGGAAGCAGGAAAGAGACCAAATTTCAGACGAAAAATGCTTCAAAGATTTTGCAAAACTCCCTCAAACCGGAACTTTTTAAACAATCAGAAGGGTGTAGCAAAACGTAAAGGTTAGGCTACAAATAATTACACTGGATATTGCGGTTGGATATAAAGGATGTCCAGGGGCGAGAGACGGGTAGGGGAGAAGCAGCGATCCGGCCCCAAGAGAGAACGACATAGAAAAACTGTTGTATGTAGACCCGAGATACGAGTCCCCACAATGGAGCAAATTGCAGTAATGTGTGCCGAGAGCTGCCCTGCTGGAAAGGGCTCTCAGGCTTCGCACAGCTGCCTGCCCGGGGCAACTCATGAAACTTGTATTGCAACGGTTGAGTGAAAATGAACTTAACATCTACACTTGAAAAGCACTTAAATGGCATTAAAGCAGACACGTAGCCTGCTCGGGGACTCCTGAGGAGTGCGGACACCGCATCTCCATCAGTCTGGAGCCCAGTACTACACAATGGGTCTATCCGCATGTCAGAGCTTTTGCGCCCCGCCACCCGCTTCCCCCGCCGTCGCCCCCAGGCACGCCGCGCCGTGGCCGGGCGGCGCCGGGACCCCGCCGGCCGAGCCGCCGCTGCCCGCAGCCAACATGGCCGCCGC
>VZSZ01010267.1:1654271-1735521 GCA_013398815.1 Ibidorhyncha struthersii
TGCAGCCGGGCCTGGCTGGTGGGAGGGTGGGTCGAGTTCAGAGAGCGGCCGTTGGGCTGAGTGATTGCAGCTGTTTGGGGGTTTTTAATCGGTGGCAGCTGTGGTTTGAACCTGCCTTGCCCGTTGTTCAGTTAGGAGCTGAGAACGCGGACAGTATCGGCGCCGTGCTGAACAGCAAAGATGACCAGCGGGAGATCGCCGAAACCAGAGAAACGTGCCGGTCAGTGTCAGTGCACAGCTTCTGCCAGAGATTGCGGGGGGTTGGTAGTAATGCAAGCCTTTGAAACAGGATGAGGTTGTGCTCAAATCTTACGGGTTATTTAAAAACATACAAATCAGTGGAAGAAAATGCTTTAATTACTCAAATCTGAACTTTGAATAAGGTTCAGTCATTCGCTTCTAATAGCAGCTTGGAGATCAAGGTGATCTTTTGCTTCCTGTGTTAAAAAGCTACTGTGGAGCAAAACTGAGGTGTGAATTGAGAGTATGCCATCTGCATTGTCCTAGAGCCTTCATACTGTTGCTAAGAGCAGTTGCAGGGCAATTTAGTTTAAAAGTTCTCATGGAGCAATAAACGAGTCTAGGACAGTAACTAGTGCTTATTAATTTTCACATGTAACAATAATTTTCTTGTGTGAGCAGGCTTAACTTTGTAGGTGCACTCCTTTGGTTAAAATAAACTGTACCTTTTAGAACAGAAAAATGAGGAAGCGAGATGTTTTCAGGAGTCCTGTGCTTAAGTTGTGCTGGTCTCAAATATGTTGAAAGGAACAACTTCTCATATACAAAGTTTCAAAATAATTTCAAACTTGGAACAGAAATATGTAGTCAAGGCAGATTATCAGGGATTTCTGAAATGTTCTCCCTGGAGAGAGAAACTGTCTTATGTGAGGATTTTTTTTGCGTGTTCGTAGGGCTGCTTATGATACTTCTGCACCAAATGCAAAACGCAAATACCCAGATGAGGGAGAAGCTGATGAGGAAGAGATTGAAGAATATAAGGTAATAAAGAAAGGAAAAATTACTTTTTCTCTGGTGTTCACGTGTCTCTGAGGGGCTTACATGCATGCACACATATTTTTCTAAATAAAAATAAATGGGATGTGTATAGATACTTTAAAATATGTGTCCCTCTGTGGCATCTCCCTTGGTGTCTTCCACTGCAAAGATCTAAGAGAGGGGCCATAGGCACTTAGTGGTTCTTTTCAGACATGGCTTAGGACATGGCTTAGGTGCATTGCACTCTACGCTCATAGAACCCAATGTTTGGAGGATTAATTTAGTGCTGCTCCTAGGAGGAGGTAGGCTTAGGTGATAGTGCCCACAGGGAATGGCAGTGTGCCGTGGCTGGCTGTCTTGTGTGGGAAGAAGCAGTAAAATGTGCGCGCACTTGGGTACGCAAAAAAAAAATCTTGACCAGAATTTCTTTGTGTCAGAAGAAAAGCTTGCATTTAGCAAGAGGCACAGGCCGTTGGATGAGATAACTGTTAAGTGCAAAGGAATGCAGTTCTGGATGAATGGTACAAATAAGGGATTCTAAGGGAATGAAAGTAAGAGGCTTGGTTTGGAGTATGCTTCAGTATCCAAAATATCCAGTAAAAGTTCAGTTTAAAAAAACAAAATGCCTTCATGGTCACTGGAGAATGGGTGGCTGTCAAACTTTCAGACCCTTCATTTTGCAGTGCTCATCAAGAGCATTATCCAAGATGAGTGCTAGAGAAAGAAGGTTAAACAAAGGCACAATTATGATAGAGCTGTCTTTCTGATTTGCTTTGTGATCTTGTTGCAGCATGTATCTTGCTTCTTGTTTTAATAATCATGCTTCTGTGGTTAAGTAGAATCAAGGTCAGTGAATTTATGAAATCATGCAGTGTCTGCTGTTCTCTTGGATGCTAAAAAATAGTAATTTCTGAAATACGAGGCCTTGGTAGCATTACATTTATGTTCAGGTTTATAAATCTTTCTGTAATAATGTCTTTACTTCTGTCTTACTAAACCAAAACTTAATGTATGACAGGACATTTTTTGATGACTTATTTTTAAAGTCTATCTGTAAGCAGACAGACAGTCTTTTTACCATGCGAAGTGTTAGTCTGTACATCTTGTTTAGCAAACCAATTAAGTCACCATCTCAAAGAACAGATTTACAGAGTACATGCACTGTTTGTGAAGTGGGATTTTTATGTTCACTTTAGTGATCAGTTCATAGCAGTTTTACTCCTTCACCAAGTATGTGGTTAAACAACTTTTTTTATTTTTTTTTCTGTGAAATATACATGGATAAGTCACTTCAATTGACAAAGCATATGAATCTTATCATTAAAGTTTTCTTCATTTGCATGGAGAAGATTTACCCCAAGGTGGGCTGTAACCACTTGCAAGTGGCCAGGCTCTTGCTATATTTTTGAAATTGAAGTATATTTCAATAGTACTAGCTTGGTCCAACTTCAGTCAAGCAGATGAATAGATTTAAGAAACTTAAACCCCGAAGTGGAACATCTGTAGTGGAGTCATCAGCTGTTTTCTGCAGACATTGCTAATTCCCTATTGGCAAGGAGATAAGAACTTACATAAATACAGATGGGATTTTACTAACTTTTTCATTAGTACTTTGAGCCTGTTTGAATTGCGTCTTGTAATATGAACTGATACAAAAATTTAGATTCTTATGGTATCAAGCCCTGTTGGATTGTGTTCAATACTCTGGAGACAGAAGTAATAATAGACTTAACTATTAGTGCTACAGACAAATACTGCTAGTTTGTCAGTTTTGACAGGAAAATTAGAGGTAAGTATTTCTGATGTAAAGGGACTTGTATGTCTCTAAAACCCTGATTTGCAGTGTTGGGTTCTTTGGGATGGTATCAGTTAATTCTCCTGAAGTGGTTTAAAATTTCTGTTCCCTGACTTCAGGTTTGCTAGAAATGCATGTGTCCTCAAACCTCAACTGCTCTAGCTGGAGCCTGAGCACCTAGCTGTAATTGCTGGTGAAGATGGGTCACTGTGAAGATACAACATTGTTGGCACTGCAGTGCAGTGTGGTGGCGCAAGGTCTATAGGGATAGAGTGTGTGGATGTGGGCATGAAACCTTTAAACAAACGTAGTTGGGTAGTAGAGGATTTCTGTCAGTTTCTAGTGTTCCAAATTGAAAGTGAAGTGAGCTAATGACACCTAAATACCTCATTGCTGATGTTTTGAGAGAAGGGTGAACAGTGACGTTGACTTGTTCATTATATGGGGGAAGTGTGAGAGCGGTTTTTGAGATGAAAGATGAAGCATGTTAAACTCTCAGCCATTTAGGAACATCTGAGGCAAAAAAGGCGATTTCTTTGTTTGTTTTGGGGTTTGGGTTTTTTTTTGTTTGGGGTTTTGTTTTGGTTTGGTTTTTTTAGAATAAGTGTAAATTTATAGTGATGGTTCTTAATAAGCATCAGGCCGTTATGAAAATAAAGGGCAGCAAGGCTGCTTGTTAAGCTTCCCACTGGCAGCTTGACTTCTGTCTGGGAGCCTGACTCTGCATTGCAAACCATAGAGGTGGGAGATAAGGGAAGAGATGCATTATTGGCAAAAATTAATTATTTTAAGGTCAGAACATTGAACTGTGGTTCTAAAGAACTTCTACAATACTCTTGTTTTTGTGGAACTGTAACAGTTGTACTAGGGTTAGTTGAGCTCCTTGGTCTGTATTTGGAAGCGACAGATAATGGGATTAGACTATCCACTGCCACTCCTTGGCTTTTCAGTACCTTCTGAGAGTTGTGATTGCTGCTCCAACTCTCTCCTTCCCCAGGCGACTTTACTCAATTGTTTGAACCTGTATAAATGTCTGGTATCAACAGTGTTTTGTGGCAAAAAGTTCTGGAGTTTTAACATTGTATGAAGTACAAAAATACCTGTGGTTCAAATTTGCTGTCTGCCAGCCTAATTTGATACAGTGCTGTTCTACTTTGTTTCTGCAGGCAGTGGCCTGCAACCTTGGAATGCTTCCATGCCACTGTTCTGGAGACTGAAAAAAAATCTTACTTGGTTAAATCATCGTAATTGCTTAACGTGTATCTAGTCACTTGAAAAAAAATTATATGCTTGAATATTGTGGGTAGTTCTTCTTTCCCTAACTCAGCAACAATGTACCAGATTTGGGAAGTACAGGAACCTAGTATATTGTATTGTTGTGAGTTTCAGTCTGTCTTTTTCCCTTTGAAAGTTGTTGGTGTGGGAATTTTGTTTGTGGCCACAAGACCTTCTTTTTGTTTGAAGTCACTTATGTAGGCATAAAGAAAACTGGGATGACTCAGAAGTAGGTATCTAACAAGTGCTTGTTATCAGAAGGCTAAGATTTAGAGGAAGATGGAAGACAGGAAACAGGTGTAAGCTTATGATGGCATAAGCAATTTTTTAGTAAAACTCAAGTTTTCCTTTTTTTTTTTTTTCTTCTAAATAATGCTTGCTGCCGCTTGTCTGCTGTTCATTCCTTTTCCCTGTAAACACTGTTACTGTTTCTGATTGAACAAACAACAAAAAAAGACTGTATCTCTGCAAGATCTTTGCCTGAATAATGGGGTGGGGGAACCTGTGACCTGTTAATCACAGCAAGCATTCCAGAAGTTGGTTCAAAGTTCTGGTTTGGAATGAACACAGGGCTTATTTTAAGATTTCAACAGCTAGAGAGATCAAAATAGGGAGAACGTTTAATTTTTTATTCTGCATTCAGACAGATTATGTAACATAGGTTAAACGTGGCAGTAATGATACAGAGAAGAGGCTATTTTTTGACTTAAGATGTGTGTTGAGGGGAGAAGTTGAGTTCTTTTCTATGAGAAATCTGGTTCTTATCTTTCCTTTTATTTCAATGTGTTAACATGTCTTTTTTAAAAATATTTCAATCTTGAGACTGCTTTTCTCCTTGCATAAAGTACTATATTAACCAACTAAGATTTATGTTGTAATCAGGAATGTATGAAAAATCATATGCATCCTAATAAAATATTTTATTTAGTGGTTCTTCAATGAATACTGGGTTATTTCAGGATCAATGGCAAAACAGAAAGTGACATCAAGACTCTTTTATTTCTTTTCTGAGTTCTATATTGGATGTTCAGAGTATGTCAGTGTGACAGATCTCTGAATTCCAGGAAGCTGATGAACAAACAGTTGGTGACACACTAACTGGCGAGAAAAATTGCAATACAATTCCTGTTTTCTGTAAATTTTAAGACTACAACATGGGAATTTTAAAGTTACTTTTAAGGACAGTCCAAATGAAATACTGGATTGTACCATGTGTTGTTTCTGCAAAGTCTGGACTTTAGCAGATTTATATAGAGAAGATAGTATCAGCTGTTCAGGTTGGAACATAAGACATGAATGAGTGGATATGAATGTAGAAAGGTTCTACTACAGAAAGACTTCAACAAAATGTATCATTTACTTTAGTTTAAGGAGTGAAATTTTGGGGGGACAAAAATTAAGTTCTACATCTTGTTCTACATCACTGCCTACACTGTCAGGGTCTAGAAATGAAGGGGTTTGTATTTTACTCTTCTTTCGGAGGCCTTTTCCAGTAACTCTCCTCATTAATGAGAGAGGGGAAGACGTTTGCGGGGAAAAAGTAATTTTTTTTTTCCTTAAGAAGAATCGTAGTGAGGAAACAACATGATCTTGCATACTCATAATATCTGCTTTATTTCCAAGGATGAATTAGAGCTGCAGCAAGATGAAGAGAACCTGCCCTATGAAGAAGAGATTTACAAAGATTCCAGTACCTTTCTTAAGGTGAGCTGCTTCTGCAATTAGAAGTCAAGTCAAAGCTGGCATAGTTGCGTTAAACTATTTCTGCAATTGATGGTATTTGAAATACAGCTTTAAAGGCTGAAATAATTGACTGGAATTCACAAGTACGGAAGCTTCCTGTGAAAGGTACGACTGTAACTAGTATTTACATTGATATGACTAAAGATCTGGGTCAACTTACAATGAGCTGTAGTAATGGTGGGTCTGATTTGGAACTAAAAACACAATGGCAGTCTTGACTAGCGTGGCTGAAAGGCATGCTGAAAATGAAAATCCAGTTACTTTCTCATTTATTAGACTGCACAATATGCTGTTAATTTCAGTAGTTAGAAAAGGCCCAGCTAAGAAGCGAAGTTACTGAACAAAATTGGTCCAGTTTTACCTCAAACCAGGACACACATGTAAAGTGTGTGTGTGTCCCCAGTTATCTCCCTGTTGCTCTCACTGAACTCCCTTTTGTTCTCCAGGGTACTCAGAGCTTAAATCCACACAATGATTACTGCCAACATTTTGTGGATACAGGACACAGACCTCAGAATTTCATCAGAGATGTTGGTATGTCATAGTCAGTAACTGTTTGAAGATAACTCATTTTATTCAATAGCACTTTTCTTTCTCTCCCTTTTTAATTTCTTACGGTTGCTGGGAAATGTAGATAGACATATACCTAACAGTTTTGTCTCTCTGTGTGCGTACATATCAATATATAAATTTATATGAATTATTTTAATTTTAATCAGTTAGGAGGTGATTATTACCAAGGCTTTTCTTACTTCTGGTTTTATTTGAAAGTATTTAACCAGGAAGATTTTTTCAAAACTAACCTCTTTCATTTCGAGAAAGTAGATGAGTCTAGTGAGCAGATCTTGAAACCTTTGGAAGTTCGAATAACTGACTTACAGTTCAGCTCTTTGCTGGACTGACTGTATTGCCTCCAAGAACGCACGTAGCATCTAAAGTATGGAAAATACTTAGATTTAAGTCAGTAAGCAACATGGATAATATTTACCAGCTAAATTATGTAACCGCTGATAACTTTTTAGAAGGCCCCAATGTATTATTGAGTTTAGAAGATACAGTTTTTTAAGTTTACATTCATCCAGCCATCACAGAACTTGTCATTGAAATCTTAGTTTATTAGGCCTGAATTTAATGTTTCTAAAACTAAGGTCCTGTTTCCCAGAATGGGTGCCTGGTAGTTATTTGGCTTCTAAAAAAAGCAGGACACCTCTCTGCAGTTTTCTGCAACAGTTCTCGGTATTTTATCAAGTTTAAGATTGTCAGGGCAAGTGTCTTGTCTTTATATATGCTACCCCAAGGAGGTTTTGGTTGCCTATTGAGGCAGTTAGTTTGTTTCTTCTCTGTATTTTGTGAATGCTTCTGTAAAACACATCTGGATGTTTCGTATGAAAAATGTGCTGTTCTGACTCAGTTATGTCTTTATCTGAAAAGCATGTGGGCTTCACAGTTATGTGAAGAAATAGCCCCTATTATTTACTCTGATTTCTCTGCTGCATAAAGAATTGGGAAGGGACAGGACAAATTGTTATACAAGTGTTAATATGGAAATGAATGTGTCAGCAGCAGTTAGTCTAGACCGTTATTAGAGATGAGGTATGTCAAGTTGCATATTGGTTAGAATACATTTTCTACATGATGATCAAAACTCTGCTTAGGTGCTACTTTGTAATTGGACATGAACTTAAAAAAGCTGTAGAGAACTGGTGGTTCCAGAATACCCAGTTAAATCTTTTTGACGTTGCTATTGGAAGAGAGAGCGAGACCTATGGGGAAGTCATCTTGATTGACAATTCTTTTACATCTGGTGCTTAGCTGCTGATAACTGGCTTCAGTTTCTGCTGGTAAGGAGTATTTGACTTGCACGGGCTGGGAGCAGCACAGCAGTGGAAACCAGAACACAGTGGTGTTTTTAAGATGTTACGTATTTAAGGAAAAGAATGAAAATAACTTCTGAGTGTGTTATGCGCATGTAATAAGAGATAAGGTTGGATATTAAGAACTTTGCTTTTACCAGAACGATGCTAGGGTTGGGAGGTTCAGAAGTCTGAATTAAAATAAGGAGAGGGATGAAAGGTTGTAGGGTTTGTGGGTTTGGGTGAGTTTTTCTCCACAGATTAGGACCATTTAAAGTGGTAAATTCAAATGAACATAAAGCTTTGTAAATAATTCCTACTAAGTTTGAACTGATACTGCTTAGGGAGGTGGGAATGATACCTTATTGGTTTGTGCTGAGCCTGCTGCTAGCCATAATGAAAACATACTGTCTCTACTTATTTTTTGAAGGGGTAATGTCATATACTGAGAAGTTTGCTTTTTTAAAAAAAAAAAAAGTTTGCTGCAGAAAACCTAATTAGGGTTTTGCCTTTTGCGTTCTGTATGTATGAAAGGCTTGAAAATTAACATAATAAAGCTAAGTCTAGGAACCCAATAAATAAATATACGTGTATTCAGATCTTCATGACTGACACCAGAGTACCAAATCTCAATATAAGGGGTGCCTAAGGGAATCAGCCACGCCCTGTTGCCGCCTTAGAAATAGTCTTCAAAGGTTAAATAAAAGTATTCTGTAAATGAATGTTAATTAGATCTTAATATAAACTGGGGGGGGGATAACAAAGTAACTTTCATCATTCTGGCACTTTTAGTTTAAAATGAAAGATTGTTTCCTTCTGATGAAAGGATTTGTGAACTCCTGATCACTCTCCTGCTCTGGAGAAGATTAGAGCATAGACACTACATTCAGTAACAGCGTAATTAACTGGGTGAAGGCAGGAGGCTTTTGTGAAGTACCGAACAAAAAAAATGCTTTGAAGGGTTTGGTTTGTTCTAACAACAATTAAAATAAGGCTAAGTATTAACATTTGGACCTGTTCAGAATACTGGACAATGCTTAATTGATACAGATTTACTCTCTAAGTAGTTGTTAACTTCATGTTTTCTTCTTCTTAGGCTTAGCAGATAGGTTTGAAGAATATCCAAAACTTAGAGAGCTCATCAGATTGAAGGATGAGCTGATATCTAAATCTAACACTCCTCCCATGTAAGTGTTCTTGTGGAAAATGCCTTTTTTTCTCCAGACCTGTTTGAAGTTAGCTGTCTGCTTTGCAAATCTCTATCTTTAGCACCTGCTCAGAATTTACATTTTCTAGATCTCTTTGTATATACAAATTAATCAATTGAAACTTCAGAAGAATAAAATCAGTTTGGTTTTGTTAGTTTAATCTAGATGTTTAATATAGTGTATAAACTAGATTTTCTTTCCAGTGTGTGATTATTTAAATTATCTAAAGCTGTGGTTCTTAAGACTGAACTATCAACTGATCGGGCTTTAATTTGGGTACTGAAAGAAAATCACATGATCATAAATCTCATTATATCATGCAGTTTACAATAACAAGGAAAGCTTTAAAAATTGGCCTCTTAATATAACCTTAGTTGTTCTTGTAACAGCTCTTTTTGTAGAATGTTCAGCTATTGTCTTAGTATCAGTTAATCAGATGTTACTTTGTATTTTAAGACAAAAAAGTTTAGTCTAGCTGGAAGTGATTTGTCCTATTAACTTTAAATTATCTCTGAGTTTTTGTTGGATGTTAGACACAGTATAAGCATGCAGCATGTTACTCCCAGGAATTTGAACCTATTTGAATGTGATCCTAATGCTTTTGATATACTGTCAAATCTGTACTGAGTAAAATAGCATTATTTCATGATAACTCTGAAATGGTTGTCTGAACAACTGAGATACAAACTGCAAACCTCAACTTGCAGGTTTGAAGTTAGATGCATTTTGGCATTCTTAGCCTTAAAGCAAAAAGGGGAAAAAATAGTAATCAAATGCTGCCTTCTAGTAACACCTAATACACTTATGGAATAATAGTATCTTCCAGACCCTGTCTTACGAAGGGGGTGGTGGTGGTCTGCTTATCAGCTTTTCTTGAGGTTAAAGGTATTGAGGGGAGGGCAGTGTAATTTTCTTGATAGTGATGCAGCGGTGAGTGGCAGGCAGGTGTGGAGGCCAGTCATAAGAGTGTGTTTGAGTGTATATTTAATAAAATCAATGTGTGGGGGAATTATGCTTTTGTCATAGGAATAGGGAACTAAATTTATACTATATTAAACGTAACCACATTTCCAGTATTCAGAATCTTCTGAACATAACATATAATAAATGATAATTCTAAAATTATGCCACTTTCCCAAAGCGAAGAAAAATAGAAGTCTTCTAGCCAGGCAGGGAGTGCTTGCTTCTTAAATATTGATGTCTTCTCCTATATAGTCCATGGATGTACAGAAAGTTCAGTGATTCTGTACTAGATATTGTTGTACAGTCTGTGTGGGCATCTGTTTCCTGCTTGCTAAATTAGAATCCTAAAAACTGTTTATTGAGAGAAAGAGTACTTTTAAAAAAAATCTAATGCAACAGCAGCCAGCCTAGGTTAAGTGAGAACATGTTATGTGTTAGTGCATTCGAGCTATGTGAACTACACAGCAGACCCTACTCTTAACTGGCTACACAGAAGTGTTGTGTGGAGTATAACAGTATAACCACTGCTAAAACCTGTCTAAGCAATCTGTCATCTCTTGTTTAAACAGGTACTTACAAGCAGACTTGGAAGCTTTTGATATTAGGGAACTGAAGTCTAAATTTGATGTGATTCTCCTGGAACCACCACTGGAAGAATACTACCGAGAGACGGGCATTACTGCCAATGAAAAGTGCTGGACCTGGGATGATGTAAGTATTTTTCTTTCTGTGAAAAAGATTTCATACGTGTATTTCAGCAAATAGTTTGAGGATTTAATTAGATATCAAAATATTTTTAGAGATGTGTTTTAAGGAAAAACGGGATATATTTTCTCCTTTGTTTTTTAAAGAGAAGTCTAGATTCTTATAAAAACTAAGTTTTATACTGTATGCATGCCTACACTATTTGTGTTACAAGACTTTTTTTTTTTTTTAGGAGTTTAATGAATTAAATATACCTTTTTGTTCTCCCTGATCCTGGTTGAAAAATTAAATCTAATAATAGTGGGTTTTCTCCCTACCCTCAGATTCCATGAGTTTTCTTTTCTGTTTGGTTTTTGCTGTTGAAATTTAGAATATCCATTGTAACTATTCCCTTATTTCTTGAAATTCTCAGAGTGTTTTTAAGGTACACTTTTTAATATGCTGGTCTTCTACTCAAAAGAGTAGATGAGTATGCTTCACTGACACACCTCCTTTTTCCAGAGTATTGTTTAGGTAGGAAATTTTAACAATCAAACTAATTGTAATCCTGAGAAACCTAATAAAATAGATGAATCTTACTTGTGATTTTTCTCCCCTGTATTTATGTATTCCCTTACTGTTTATTCATGTCAAAGGGTTTGTTGAAGCAATGTTGATTTCTGACCCCTTCTGGGGAATAAGGAGTAACGTTAATGTGCAAGACACAGTCTTTTTTGAGACCACTGTTGCTGTTCTTGTTTTATTGTGCTGTAGTAAACATTCAGAGAATTGAGTTAGAGGAAAGATTTTACAGTTCTTTCTCTAGTAATGCATGTAGATGCTTGTAAAAAAGGAAACACTCAAGATGTATTGATAAATAACTCCATTCTGTACCTTTCACTTTTCAATAAAGTCAACTCTGTAAAAGCAAGGTGAGGGCTGGAGGCTGTGAAGTGCTGGGTGTCATCAAGCATAACTTTGACACAAAGCCTTCTGCCAAGTTGCCCTGTCCTTCAAGATTGAACCGGAGAATTCCTTCACTTAGGCATTGAATAAAAAACTTGTAATGCTAATGTCAAATAGTGACAAATTGGCTCTGCTCTATGTATCTACACTTTTTTTTTTTTTTTAAAAAAAGACAAAACAACAAACAACCCACAAACAAACAAAACCCAAACAACTGCACCCTCACAACAAAACAGACAATCTGTAATATAGAGGAACAGCTGATTAAAAAAATGTTTGCATAACCATGTCAAGAATTCTTAGGTTCTGGCATATGGGTGGGAATATGCAACTAATAAATACCTATTATTTAGGACTATGTCTGTATTAGCAGCAAGGTTGTCATAGTATGAGTGAATTGGTAGATTGAAGCAGTTGTTGCTGAGATTTTTCTATGTTCTGTTCAGTTTGGGGCAGGAAGATGGTGGTGTTACTTTAAACTAGATTTAGTTTGTCCTTAGGCTGGAACCTGCACATGTATGACTTCAGAAGTGAATCAGGCAAACAAAGGGACCATGAGAACAAAATAAAATTCAATCCCCCTTTAAGGAGTGAATTTGAAAACAAAGGCATTTACGCCTGTGATAACAGACTAGGTTAAGGAATAGGTAGTTTCTGTGTTAGCCATTCTGTTACATCAGGAAAAAAATGGTGCCTGGCAGTATTGCACAGAGAAAAAAACATTCTGTCCTAACATAAATACTGGAAGTGCTGGAGTTATATCCTCTTAGAATGGCTTCTACTGCATTATTTTTCTTCACAGTGGCACTGAATGAAGCTTGATTTGATGTGTTAGCTAGTTACAGATGAATCTTTTCAACTTGTAATGAGTAACAGATGCTTTGCACCTGAAGTTATTTTGTCCTGAATGTTACTCATTTGTCACTGTTGAACCACTGTCCTGATAAATTCTTGCTGCTTCTTTTCTGAAAGTGAAAATGGAGAGGGTGTCTTTCCTATATAGTAATAGGAATTAAGCCGTATTTTTTTATAGCATGCCTTCACATAAGTAACTCCAGGACTGTAAAGAAACAGAGCACTATTGGTCTGTTATTAAAGCTCTTTGCTACCAATGGAATGATAAAATGAAGCAGAGGTTGGGGGGGGGGAATCATGATTTTGTTTAGTTTGTATTAGTCTTTTAAGTCTAGAATTTTCTATACAGATAGAATTTCTGTTAAAAAGAATAAACTGGTCATCAGCTATGTTGAAAACGTGCACTTGGGTACTGATAGGGTAACTTCTACAACATACTTTCTGGAAAACAATTTTAAGAGGATGGCCATGAATGGTATACAGAGTAACATCTTTAATAAAAGTGCTTCCTGATGGTTTTTATGATGCTTCAACGCTTAATAAGTATTCATCCTGATATAATTGGTGATTTACATTTAGTTCAGAAACACTTTTATTATTATTATTAGATCATGAAATTGGAAATTGAAGAAATTGCAGCCCCAAGGTCATTTGTGTTTCTATGGTGCGGTTCAGGCGAGGGTCTGGATCTTGGCCGAGTGGTAAGATGATGTTTTAATTCAATTTATCAGGGACAGGCTTAAGAGTTTATTTTTATCGTTGACTTTTTCTGTATAGAATTCTCAACTGTAACTGCTGAGAGATGTTTTGTTACTGTGGTAATTTTAAGTGGATGAAATAAATTTAATTATATCGGGCATTAACTGTTTAGATACTGCTATTTTCCAGATGAGTCGCTATGACTATTTATAATTCTATAGGGTCTAGAAAGCTGTACTACTGTCTTGGTTTTGATGTGAGCAGGTTGCCATGTTGAGTGCATTTACAACACTTTTTTTTCTTAACAGAAGTATTAACAGTTTTCTGCCAGAAATAAGCTAGTAGAAAGGTGCTACTACTTCATAAAGTGAGATAAAATTGTGTGCATAGCACTGCTTATTTTCAGAAAACACCTAGAGTTTAAGTAGGTTTGCTCTTAGTGAGCTCTACAAAGTTTTACTTCTCTATAAGATCTCAGAGTTTTAGAGTAATCTTTCTGTGTGCCAGGGTAGCACTACTTGTGTTGGGGATGGTGGAATAAGAATTTCCAACTGGCTCTTGCTGTGCTGAAACATTCTTTGCTTAGTTTGAGCAGTGCTTTCTATTAAAACAACAGGGCCTTTGTTAAAGGACAACGTGTGGTTACTAATCTGTTTGCTTTATCTGCTTTTAATTCTGAGGTTGGTTAGAGTAACTATTTAGGATAGATTGATTTTAGTCATAGACATACTTGTTGTAGCTGGACAGTTCTGGAACACAGCAGTAGCCAAATGAGCTTGAGTCCTTAATGCCCAGTTTCCTCCCTTTCCACAACTACACTTAAAGGAGTTAAAGATTAAAGTCATGTAAGTTTGTNTTGTTTTTTGTTTGTGTTTTTTTTTTTTTACAGATATAGGAAGAGTCACAAAATGGTAGCAAAGGCTTTTTGCTGTTTATCTTTTCGTTCATAGAATTTTACATTGATGTGAAAAACTGCCAGAGTGCAGGTATTAGTTGAGATGGGACCAAAGCAGCTGGTCACTATGTTGTTCAGACTGGTTTTGATTAAGTGTCACTAGGTAAAAATGAGTGCAGAGTTCTGGGGGGGATCTGTTCAGTGGTTAGATATTTAAAAAAAAAAAGAAGGTGATACGTAGACAAGTTGATGTGCACTTAAGCCTCTTGTTTGTTTTGGGGGAGGGGGGCAGCTTGACAAAACGTAGTAGTCATGCCAGTAAACTGCTTCGTTCATCTGTATGACAAACTTCTTTTCCAGCTATGCTCTAAGAAAAGACAAGTACCTATATGAGTGTTCAGTTTGGGTTACTTAAGTTTTTGGTGTGGTATGAACTGTTTCATCTGTCTGTAATATTTAGTGTCTGCGCAAATGGGGTTACAGAAGATGTGAGGACATTTGTTGGATTAAAACAAATAAGAACAATCCTGGAAAGACCAAGACTCTAGACCCTAAGGCTGTTTTCCAAAGGACCAAGGTAAAGGTTTGACTCAATTTCTCCTCTGTTCCCATCCTGGCTCTTCATGCTGATGAAACACCTGGTGCTTCACAGCAGTTGGTGATGTGCTTTCAGGAAAGCAGACACAAGGACTTCAGAGTTCTGTCCTGCAAAGTACGTTGTATGGAAATAAACATATTAATAGTATGAATGATGAACTTCTGTCCCTTCTTGACTTTAGTCAGTGTGAGGTATAGAAGGGTTCATCTATATTTAACAATGCTTGGTAAATTTCTGTTATAGTCCTTTAAATGTGATACTTGTTTGAGCCTTGTTAAAATGCAGGTTAACTGAGGAGGGTTCACAGATTGATGGAATCAGAGTGAAGTCCTGAGCGGGAAAATGGAAACTGAATAGAAAATGTTACTGTACCTCGCAATGTTTTTGACTTCTGGGTTGTTTCAGTTATGGGTGAATGGTAAATAAGCAGTTAGCCTATTAGCAATAACTTTTGTGTTCAACGCAAGCTCCTTTCCAGATTAGAGGAGAAAACTTGCAGACGGAGCAACACCTTTTGAATGGAACTAAACTTAATAGTAGAGTTTGACTAAACAATGTCAAAAGAAGTCTTTAAAACTGTAGCTCATAAATGGTGGTCATAAAAAAATAACTCTGGAAGACTGGCTAATGGTTCTAAATGTGCACATGCAGGTATGTGCCCAGAGCTTGAACCAGATAGAGGACTGTTAGGGACCACAGCTCAGTCAGCTTCTCTGGACTTCTCGAAGATGACTAATGCACAATTGACAGAATTGGTCAGCTTGGTTTAAACTGAACAGTTTCTTAGGGATGTGTTGTTGAGGACACGTGAAGGTGCAGAGGAAAAAAGTATTCTGATTGAAGAGATGCAAATGTATGTTATTCAAAAACTTAGAATAATGTAGATAAGATTAATAGAGAACTGGTTTGGGCATATGTGGCTATAACTGTGGCAGTTTTACTGACCACACAGAGCTGGCTGGCAATTTAATAATTTGAAGTGTCATTAACCACAGGACATGTTCCACGTTCATTAATCATTTGTTAGTATCAAACATCCTCAACTCTGTCTCAGACTTGCTATTTTCTAGGAGTTTAAACTTTCCTTTAAGGTATCAGGAATCTTCGTTTGACTTGCACTTACATTAATTTGAAGTTTGTTTGAAATTGTGTTGTATTAGTCATAAATCTTTCTAAGTATAAATACTGTATGTTTATTGCATGTAGTATTGCAAATATGTGCAGCTTGCTCTTGAGGGAGGGGTTAAAACTAACACAGGAGGATTTGGGGGGTACTTTATGCCTTTGTTTAACGGAGGAGAATAGTTTCTGGTATTAGAGAATTTCTCTGTTTATTGAGCAAGGGTTGCTCTGTGGTCGCTATTTATGATAAACATTGAAAACTGAGCTAGCTTATTCTGACTAAATAAATAGTCTGTTGTGCAAGATGTATTTACTGATTACAACAGCAAATGCTATCCTATTATGTTTAGTTCAGGCATCTCTCTGGACCGATGCTTTATGCTGTGCCACCTGTTATAGAATCTAAGGTACTAACAAATGACATTGTGTGTTACAAAAATAAAATACTTTGGATAGTTCTCCTGAAGACTAGATTTACAAGGCTTTGCTTGATGGGTAATTTGCTTAGCAGTATTCTGCCTTTTATTTAGTTAAGTTTAAAGGTCCAAAAACCCTGTAGCTTGGGTACAGTTGACGAAGTGCATAGATTTGATAGGTCGCCTATTCTGCCTTTCATATTATTCACTAACTCTTAAAGCCTGTGCCAAAAATCTGGACATGATTGCATACCCTTGTCTGCAAAATTTTTTAGAGCCATCTGGTGGCGCTTAGTGAATCAGTGTGTTAAGATACTGGGGAAAATAGCTCATCGGAGCTTAGTATTTCCAGAAACGGAACTCTGAAATGAGTATGTAGGACCCTCTTTTCATCCTGTACCAATTAGGTGATTCCTTATTCATAGATTCTACATACTAATCACTTAAATTGATCTACAGTGTTTTAGAGGAAAGGAAAGCAATGCATATTACAGCTAAAGAACATTTTTAATGCTGATGGAGTTGACTGAGAGTGCGTTGCCAGCTTGATAGTGGTTTTACTTTTTTGATTCAGTGATATCTTCTAGAAAGGAACCTGAGGGTGAAGGCTGCCTTCAGGTATAATATGAAAATATTATACAGGTACAATATGAAAAAGTACATCTTATTTTCACTGATGGGCTGTTCTGTGACTGAGAACTTTGAAAATTATTTGTATGAAGAAAGTTAGGACCAATGCTGATACGAGTATTAATTGTAATTAATAACTCTTCCCTTACTCTTGCCATCACCTTGTGCTCTCTTCCCTTGTGGTGATTTCTCAGCATTTCCAACTTAAAGCTCTAACTGTGCTGTAATTGAAGAAGTCCAAATATCTTATCTCAGCCTCTATTTTAGTTTTACCACTTTGTGGTGTAGTTGATAAAGCCAGACAGCTTAAACTACTCTCTGCTTTTTTTTTTCAAAATGCTCTTTTGGTAGCTCCAGCTTGTTCTGTTCTCCTAGTTCATGCTTCAGACTCTTCTCTGTGTGAGAGTGGGATCTGCTCTGCCTAGAATTTCCTTTTCTCTCCATTGTGCTCAAACCATGGATGTCTGTCCTGCAGCAGTATGTGACATGTACTCTTCTGTGTGCATAGGAGCATTGCCTCATGGGCATTAAAGGAACTGTGCGTCGCAGTACAGATGGTGACTTCATCCATGCCAATGTTGATATTGACCTAATCATCACGGAAGAGCCTGAAATTGGCAACATAGAAAAACCTGTGGAGATTTTTCACATCATTGAGCACTTCTGCCTTGGACGACGACGTCTTCATCTTTTTGGAAGGGACAGTACAATTCGACCAGGTAAATGTTATGTTTATTTTTGTCAAATAGACACATTTTAATTTACTTTAATTCCTGTCTTCCATCATCTGAGGCCAGTTGATGGGTTCTGATGGAGCTGAGACAATAATGGTTAATCCTAATACACAATTCTTCTGCCAGGACAGCTGAGTAACTGTATTTCTGCAATATAACCCCATTTTGCCCACCATGGGATTATGATACCACAGAAAGCCACATGAGCTTTTTGGTTACTCCTCCATAGTGGAAATCTAGTCAGGAGTGAGAAAATCTACTGGATGCAGAAATTTCCCAGGTTTCCTACCTATCATTCAGATAACCAGCCTAACGTTCAGCAGCAGAGGGATTGTTGGCATCACTTGACAGTTCTGCTCTTGTTAATGTTCTCTCCCTCATGATCAGATAGCAGAAAATTGTGCTAGAACTAAAGATCTCACATGTGTATTTCTTTAGCAAGAACGTCTATCTTGGGGTGAATCCTCAGCCTGTGTTGCAGAACCATTACGTAGAACCCTACTAAGTGATATTACAGTTAGGTTATAATTGCTATTACTACGTTTGGGAGCAAGAGCAAGTCACAAATCCAGTTTAACACTGTTTACTGTTCATTTTGATTTATAAATACTCATTTTTAGAAGTAAATACTTGCTCAAACAGTAAGGCCTTTACACTTGTTTTCTCCATGTTATCTATATTTGAAGATAAATGCTGAAATTATTCAGTATTCTACTGGAATGCTGAAATGTATAATTTCTATCTTTGGAAGTTCATACTCTGAGTATTTCCTTTCTCTTAAACTTTCATTTTCAAACGTAACAGTGAAGTGAACACCACACTAGCTCTAAAAACTAGAATGTCTTTCTCCTATGCAAGACAGAGTAGCAGAATTCTCTGCTTGTAAAATTCATCAGTGTCCTAAAGAGGTTTCCAGGCATGTGTCATAGGTCAGACAATAGATCGCAAGGAAATACTCTTTTGGTTTATGTGAAGATCTGTCAGTCACAAAACAGTGTTGCTTGGAAAGTCTATGACAACCATCAATTTTTCTCTGAAGAAAGGGTTTTGGTTGGTTGTGTTTTTTTTTTTTTTTAACCAATATTTTTGCTTGTTTGTGTGTCTAATTCGTCAGTGAGTATAACAAAATTCAGCTGAGATTGCTTTTTTCTCCATGTGCCATGTGTTTATGCTTCTCAGAAGCATGATTTCTTTTTCTAAACTGATTTTAAATCCCTGTGAGCTTAGTGCTGGTCCTGTTGCCAGTATCTGAAGACCCAGTGTCTTACACTGGGTGCTGCATCTGGCATGATAAAAAATGTGTAGAAATGTATGGATCAGATTGAAGGTAAACTGCATTTTATTTGTTTTGATAGTCAGGCCTTTCGATTTATCGTGTATCAGTGATGAAGGACTTTCACTGCAGGAGAATACAGATGAGAAGAATAAAATCTGTTTTGACTCCTTTTTAAGACTCTTGTATCTGTTGTCAATGACATTTCTGCCCTGAAGCCTAATGTGAAATGCAATTCAGCAGTCCTGTTTCTTCCAACTATCTTTCAACAGTGATTGCTTGAATTGACAGACTTTGTACCTCATGTTATGGATAGTGTAGCCATACTTCACATACTGCTGGATAATGTGAGTGTTGGTCTCTGTACAAGTTATGGTAACAGCATGTCCTCTTCAAAAATCAGTGTGTGTGGGAGTGAGAGGGGCAAATGTTATAGCTGTGCTTGCTTTAGGTACGTTTAGCAGTTTTGTGTAACGCTATTTTTGCCTGAATAGAGATTAATCGTTTGGATGACAGGAGAAGGGGGTGCAAGTCCATCTATGGCCTGGTTTGCTGCATGTCAATGCTAATACTTCTGATATAAAAAAAAATTGCTTATTTTTTACTGCAATTGGAACAGGATGTATATAAGTTACCCAAATAAATTTCAAGGTGTTGTTTCTCTTTTGCTCATATGACTATGAACTAGTGATTATTGGCCATTCCTATTCTTTTACTGGCCTCTGGCTTGAATTTTAATGATAATGTCCATCTTTATTCTGTTGGTTGCTGGTGTGTGTGTGTAGAGGGGGGCTGTTTTGTTTTTTAGAACGACATCGTCAGGTATTACTTCAGTGCTGTTGTAGGTGAATTCTTATACGTTAATGTTCCACAGGATCACGTTAGTCTGATTCAACTGGTTTGTTTTTTAAATTTGGTGGTTACCCTGGAATTGCATTGCGTATTTCAAATCCTATCCTCATCACAGATCCTCACAGTGCTCTGTGAAGTGTGAAAACCTTCTCTCTTTTTTTTTTTTTTTTCTTTCCTTTTGTGTTTTAAATGGGCAGGAAGCAAGGTGGATGTTATGTACATTCCCAGGGTAAAGAGAACAGTGTTAAAGAACTAATCTTGGTGGTTTTTAATTCTTTTTTTCCTTATAAGCATGTTGTTGAGATCACTGAACTACATTTTTCTTCATTAATATATGATACAACTGAAAATTAAATTCCTACTGACATTTTTAAGTGGTCTGAGCCCCATGTTAGATCCAAATGCTACATTAGCTCATATTGTGAAGAAATAGGAATGTGTGTGTTCTGAATGACTGCCTACCTTGATTCACTTGGTGAAGCTGAAGTGCCCACTGAATGTTAGTGCATAAACAGGTTACTTTAACTCCTTAAGCTCTATTTTCGTATCTTGAGGGCTTCAACAGAATTGTCATTTTATTGTGTTTTCAGATATGTGCCTCCAGCATGCTGTGCTCTTGGCTGCACTGTCACAACTGGTTTCTGGAGACAAAATTACCTAATTCAAGTTTAAATGCCTTTTTAAAAGGGCAGAAGAAGGAGGATGACATTATCTTTAAACTAGATGATTTTACTGATCTGGTTTAGTCTGGTTCCAGAGGGGCTGGTGGGGGAAGGGGTCTTGTGAAACCACAGTGTGAATGTTCCCATAGCCATGTGTAATTAAAAAAAATAANTGACTTTTTCATTCCTGTCAATACAGGTGACGTGTAGGTAAGTGTCTGTCCCTATCACTTGACTGTTCATTTTCGAAGACAAACACGATAATGGCCTTGAAGCATGAAGCTTGTTCTTGCTTTTGTTGACTCTGGTTTTGTTCCCTAGGTTGGCTGACTGTAGGACCTACCCTCACAAACAGCAATTTCAATGCAGAAACGTATTCTTCATACTTCACAGCTCCAAATTCCCACCTGACCGGCTGTACTGAAGAAATTGAGAGACTTCGGCCCAAGTCACCACCACCCAAGTCCAAGTCTGACCGGGGAGGTGGTGCTCCAAGGGGAGGAGGAAGAGGAGGGACTTCAGCAGGCCGAGGAGAAAGGGGCAGAGAGAGGAACAGAACTAACTTTCGGGGTGAGAGGGGTGGCTTCAGAGGGGGACGTGGAGGTACCCATAGAGGAGGCTTCCCCACCCGCTGATGGCTGTTGGGTAATTGCTTCTTCCCCCGGTCATATGCCTCATCTCTGAATCTTTTTCTTACTCTTGTTTTTGCTAAAGTGAGTTATTCTGGGAACTCAAGCTAGATGACTTCTTAAATTGTTTTTGGTGCAAGCAGTTACAGATCATCTGCCTTCCAGTTACTGGCCTGGCACATCACCTCACCTGGCAGGCAGGGTCCTGCACCTACAGCACTAAACTGACAGCTTCTGTTTGTCAAAGCAGAGAGCACCATCTCTTCAAACCATGGATGTGATTGGTGAGGATACTTGCTCTTCCCTTATGAAACTTGCAAGTTGTGGGCTTTATTAACGGTCATTTTCTCCACAACACGGATTCCTCTTCCTTCTTTGGAGGTTCAGGTTTGGACTGACTTGGATTAACATGGTGGAGTGGGCATGACATGCAGTTCTGAATTGCATGACCATAGCGGGCTTACTCTCTTATTCATGGAAGAAAGTGCTGTGTCTATATTGACACCTATTTTAACTTGTCTGAAACCAAGGAGCAAATTGAATAAATAGAATTCTATTTTTTCTTATTTGGTTTAAATTTCCCAAATTATTCCTGGGAATAGGGAACAAGTTTCTCTTTCATTTGTGGTGTATATGCACTCAGTTTTCATGTCTGTAGCGGGGAGAGTGGCAGTTCTGTGCAGTCGTGTGTTGTGCTTCGTGGGAAGCAAGAAATAGTGTGTTTATATGTGGTCCAGAACTTCTATGTAGGTCTGGATTTCTTCTTGAGTAGGGATTTTCACCCAGCGTCTGCTCATAATAGCCTTGTTCTTTGGTAGGGAAAACCAGTTTTATTGCAGAGCAATTGCAATGTAAGTAGTAGAAAGACCTCATTGGAGGTCGTACTGGAAATGTGAAGTAATGTTTTAAGGGTGAGCACTTCCTGAAACTAATCACTGGGTAATGAGGGTGCAGTAATCCAGCTGAGTGTTTGGCTTTGCCTGTGGAGGTTACATGCGTGTGTGTTGGATGTAGACTCTTGGTAATCCACTCCAGAGAACAGTGTGAAAAGAAAGTGATTCACTGTGGTATGTACAGTACTTGGTAGACTGAACAAACCTGGCTGTTGAAGTCTCAAAATCCTGGGTGTTGGAAAATTGGCTTTTAAGTCTTACAGTGTTTCTCTGTTGAAGCCTAGCTTTTAAATAACTGTTCTGTAAAGCAGTGGATTATTAAACTTGTTTATCAAAGCTAATGTTGAAATATTTTTCTTAATATTTTGTTGGTTTGTTCTCCTTGAGGTTTTGGAATTACTCAGTTTTACTCTGTTTTCCTCCCTACTGTTGTAAAAGAGTAGGCAGTAACTGTTCTTTTGGGGCATGAAAGCTTAGCACAGAAATTTTTAGGGTCTGGTCAACTTCATGGCCTCGGTTGTGTGCTTGCTAAGGATTCGCCTACTGTTTACATTTTGTTTCTTCCTGTGTTAACTTTGCACATCTGAAGAGTGACTAGATTGGGGACGGGGTGTTTTAAGGGTCGTGCTCATTTGACTGTCAGTGCCATCTGCCAAAGACTACTTGGAACAGCATTTGATCAAGTGATGTGCCACAGTAAGAAAACTTTTTCCTGATTTTTGCCCTAGTCACGTTCTTACTCAAAAAGTAACTACTGGAGACACTTAACCTTAGGAAGGTTGCTTTTTGTGCCAGTGACAAATCTTCGTTTTCTTTTTTTCTCAATTAGTAGAAAATGTTAATTCCCATTTCCCCTCTTTAATTTTATGTCCATAGCTGATAGTTCAATGCATGGGCTACTCTTAATATGCAAGGTTAGGCTACACTGAAGGGAAGACTCAAAAATAACCAGCTGAGATGCGCATCTGTACCAGTTTGCAGAAGTTGGGGTGCTGCTCAAGACTTTGGTGATATGGGAAATTAATTGCATGTGGTCTTGTAAAAAAAAAAAAATCTACCAAATAAATCCCCCTTGAGGGTGCAGAGTTAAGTTCCTCATTTTCTCCCTCAAAGCTGAAATAGCTTTGTAGTAGTGTAAGGAAAAAAAAAAAAAAGAATACTGCTCCCAAGAGTGGTAGATTAGATCTGTGTGGATGGGCCAGGTTCACCAGGGAAGTGTAATATACATGTTGTTAATAAGCAACTGACCGTACTTTTTTAACTGAGGTTAACGGACAAGGAAGCAGAACTTTCTACATGTCCTCTACAAAGAAAGTTACCTGCTGGGCGTAATCTGAAGGCGGTGTTCCAACAGTGGTAGGTTGCCTGTAAAGGTAAGACAGTAGTGCGTGGGTGTGTGCAGCCAAAGGCTTGGTGTCACGTGGTTGTGGTTGTGGAAATGATACCTAGAAAATACTGTAGTAAGACACTATTCCCCACCACCACCCCCAATTATACAGTAAAAACATTTGGTCATTTTTTAATCACTGTTGATATGGACCATATCTAAAGTGGTGTCTAGAGATGAAAAACTTTTAATTTCATTACTGCTTGTCAGTTAATTTCTTAGTTGTAGTGCTTTAACAGAATGAGGAGTATAATGCTCATAATCAGTGAACTGATGAATATTTCATTTACCACAAGTAAATGAAGATTTATTTTAGCATGCTGTCCTTGAAGATAAAAAGCTTAACAAGTGTCTTCCTTTCCAATTTTGTTAAGTGCATAATGCCACCAATCTGATTTGGGATGCCTGTCTAGGTCTTGTCACATCTTTGCATTCTGGAAGAGGCTTATAGTACTTTGAATGTCTTACACCATATATGAATTAAGCAAAGGATTTGACAGTTACACTGACAAGATACTTGGGATGTCTTAGCGTTTAGCTTCAAAGGGATTTTAAGACATCGGTCAGCTGTAAATTATTGTGTGTAAATCCAGCTGTCAGGTTGAGAATTCTTTCTGCTTTCCGACACTGCTGGTTATAGGAAGTTGGTTGAAAGGCTGTATGTGGCAATGATCTCAGGGGTTTTGAGGTTCCTCCCCAGCACAGTGTTGTGAACACAGACCCATTCTGTATGTTCACAGATACTGAATGCTTTCTTCAGTGGAGTGGAATTTAGGCTGCAAACTAAAGAACAATTTTGATCTGACAATGGAAGCTAAATGGCATTAAGTTAAGGGATTAATTTTAGAATCCTCAGATATTTTAAAATCTCTGGCAGGAGATAGAAATACCCAGAATGCACTCTGGAAGAGACTAAATGAACACTTCAAGCCCATTACATTGAAAACATCTAAAAGTCTTGTTTCTTGAACGTGTCTTTTTAAGGACACATCGAGTAACTAAAAGTGATAGATAATGAGACCCCACTCTTTTGGTATATAGTAGAAAAAATGATTTCTCCTTCCAAAATTGGTAAAGTTGCTGACAACTATTGTTGTAGAAATGGCCCAGTGCAATGGGATGAAGGTCAACTTAGTAATGTGGAGGAAAGCTTACTAATCCTTTTTTGTAATAGGGTCATTCGCATGGATGAAGAAGCAAGCAGTAGGTAAGTTCTGTGGTGAAACATGAAGTAAGTTTGAGTATAATTATTGCAGCAACTAAAAACAAAAAAGAAAAAAAAAAAGGCCTAACTAACTACTGTAAATCACAGCCCTGCTGTTCATGCTGGAGACGAGAACTGCACTTGTAATACATCTGTGTGATACCTGGTATGATTGCTGTAAGAGCTGATGTATCAATGTGTGCCTGCATCTTGGTGCTAGTTTAGCCATTATGATATGTAGGAAAAATTTAACTCTATGTGAAAGGCTGGAGCTCTGATGAATTAGCCATGCAAGTATAAAGAGCTTGTCTTATGACAACTTCGTTCTGAATAGCACCTCTGTGCCTGAAATGCTGCTCTTTGTAGGCTTTGCCAGTGCACAGGTAAGGGCCGTGGACACTTCGCATTAGAATTCCAGGTGTAAAACAGGTTGCCCTAAAGCACTTGGTCAGTGGTGCTTGGGTGGCCTGAACTGACCAAGCAGAAGATGCGCATGGTTGCGGTGCAGACGTGATCTTCTGGCCATTGGCAAACTCCATGGAATAAGGTAAGGAAATGGGACCTGAGCAAGCCTTACTATGGGAGAATTGCTGCACCTTCCCCTTTCCTGACTCACTTGATAAGTGATTTTCTAAAATTGTTTACTTGTGAGGCTGTTTTGGCACATTGGAGACCTAGTTCGACTAAGTCATCTTACCATAGCTGGGGGTGATGCTAATAGTGGAAACACACTGAAAACTCTGTAATGCCAGATGAGCTTGCTGTCTTTAAAGTCAGAGTAGAAGGTGACCTACAGTGGTCTTTACTAATTGGTGGATGCATGGCATTGTTTATGCTGTGTAGGAAGTGTTGTTGCTAACTTAACTTTGCCATGCTGCCTGGCTTCTGAAGTCAGCATAAACTTTTTATGTTGTCTTGCTGTGCTTATAGGGAAAGACGGGGGGAAGAGTTGACTCCCTTGTTGCCCTAAATCATCCTCTCTAGTGACCTGGGGTACTAGTTTCAGGTGCAACTGTTTAAGAGGTGTTGGAAAGCTTTTGGCAGAGGCTGACAGCATAAAAAAACCTTGGTATATGGAAGAATAAACACACACAATTATAATTAATAATTGCTTATTTCTTTACACATAGAGTTGCTGGTGTCATTTTACAAAGTACACTGATTTGGAATGGCAACAAATACTTTTTACAGGGTAACTAAAAAGTGCTTGTCTTGGCAGCTGAATTCAGTCCAAGGATCCTTTTGTAATTTAGCCACTTAAATTAAGAGCTCTCAGTCAATGCACAAGGATTACAACTGTTTTGATAAGCTTTCAAACCAGCAATATGCATCTTAACTGCTTGTTGAGGATATTAAAATGATTAACACTAGGTATTGAAAGGCACTTTTTTTTTTTGAGACCCAACTCTTACCCTTATTTTTTAGGGTTTTTTTTGCTTTCTTTGAAACACTGGTTTTTGTAACAGTAGCTTTTCAAGGTTGGAAAAGTTCAAACCTCATATGCAGAGGCATTGGTCCTAAAGATACTCCATCAGTCTGTTTGTATCTGAGGTAAACAGCTCTTCTGAAGACTCTGGCTTTCTAAATTCTACCTTAAATATTGATATTATCAGAGGCTTATTTTTCAAAGTGGCAACTGTTGCATAAATCAGTCACATGAGAGGAGGTCACTGTAATAGAACTGGTATTAAACAAGAGACTTTTATTTTTATAGCACCACAAATAACCTTTGGTTAATGTGTCAACTGTCTCACAGTTGACCTGCCACTGAAATTTTGAGGGAGTAAGTTTATCTGAGTTGTATTGGGAATATTCCAGTTAGCAAGTGTACTAAAATAAAACCTAAACATGTTCAATTTTGAAAGTGTAATTAAGTACTATGCTAAGTTAATTGCTGCACTTAAGACTAGAGAATTGTACCATAACCGAGTGGCATTATCTGCCAAACTTAGTAAAAGGTTTGTTTGATTTACTATTCTTCCTGTGGTCCGTTTTTGTTAAACTTACTCAAGTCCAGTTATAAACTGAGGCATTTTTGTTTCCTGAGTAACCCTGGGTGTAGAAGGTTACCGAGAGCTCTGCTCTGTAGAAAGTAATGCTTGTCCCTGCCAGGAAAGAAGGATTACTTTGCAGAGATAGCTTTACAATGAAGGACTTGATGTACTCATTGAACTACAGGATTACTGCAAATCTGATTCAACTGTATGCCCCCACTTAGAAAAAGCAACGTTTTTGTATTTTTTTCCTCTTCTGTATAGATTTTTAGCATCTTTCCCAGCTCTTGCACAACTTAGACTAGCAAAAGGAATAATTAAAGAGTTTTCTAAATTATATTTTCATAAATGCATATCATATGCTCTTAAGCGTTGACAGTTTGAAATCTGGCAATTCACTTGGAGAAAGAGTCAGGACTTCCAGAAGATTAATACCTGAGTGCAGAATTTCCTATTCTACAGCTTAATAAGTAAGCTAAATACTCAGAGGTGGTGTGACAGGCAACTGTACAAGAGCACAGAAAAGGTTCACTAAAGCACAGCAAAATGCCTGGATAGAGTAGAGCTGTGGGCTGCCTTCAGGCACCAATGACTGTCCCTCTTGCAAAATCAAAAAGAACCTGACAAGTTACACTTGAGTTTCCTTAACTGAGCAGCTGGCAGATCTCTTTGTGAACACAGCATAAGAAATCCACGTAAGAAGCTCCTCCATAAATACTCTTGTCTTCCACTAGGAACTGTCGGAAAAGCATCTCTGGCTGTTCCCGTTGTTTCACTATGATCAGCTGAAAAGATAAGGAGACATTTTTAGGATACAATCATACTAAATGGCAGTACGGTTTTCCTGTATCTATTAATCTATTACTGTATGCTGTTGAGGGGGGGAACCTCAAAACTAATAAATCCCCACATTGCAGTAGCTGCATTTATGAACACGAAAGAGAGACTGGTGTGAACTAAGGTTTGCAGAATAAAATGGTAACCCTTAGACTTGACTACCTCTGAAAATCTCTTGATTAAGAATTAAGCACATTTGAGATGCTTGTGCCTACAACACATGCTGGAACATACAGGAAAATTCCCAATGTGGAAAAGCTTTTACAGCTACTCATCAGCTTTGTCAGAGCCAGTAGTGTTCTTTTGAACAGGTATGAGGAACGAGGGCGAGAAAAGTCTTACCTTCATAGTGTAGGGCTTTTGGCTCTGGATATGCTCCAGTATTGACTTAAGTTTCTTAGAAAATGGATTGTCCAGGTCAGGCAGTGATGTCTGTTAGAATGAGAGTCACATCTCTTACGAATTCATACAAGACTAGCTCCTCATACTTATGATGCAAGTTACTCTGGATTTCATTCCAAACTGGGAAATGCCCTCCCCTTCACAAAAATGTCTCATCTGTCTCAGCCATTTTTCATTTTAAAATAATCACTATATGAAAATTCATTATCAGGAGAAACTTTTAACTATTGCAAAATGTTTTGTTCCAATGTTAGCAATACACATTCAGTAGGACTTTAATATCTGCAGCAGCAAAAGTTTAAGAGGGTTTAAAATGTAGTGAAAGCTTCTCTCCTGTAAGTGTGCAGTGTTAAAAGCTTATTGAAGTTTTATGTATGTTAGGACACTTCTGGTGTCTTAACAGCTGCTGGTTACCTCTTTCTGCTTCAAGTTGAATGATAAAAAAACACCTCCCTTGTTTCTTGATTAGCAGTCTGGTCTTAACTAAATTATAAATTCTCAAAAATCTACTCACAGCCTCTGTGCTGATGTGTGCAAAGGATGGCACGTTGAAGAGACCCTGGATGAGCTCTGGGGGCACGCTGACTCCCAGCCATAGGAACATGCTCAGACCATTGGCCAGAAGGAAGGCCCCTCCTTCTGAGAGACGTTCCTCAGAGCAGCGGACAGCAGCTGGGACAGCATCATTCTTCAGATCCAGGTTGTGCTGTGGGGCAAAAATACACAAGAGTTGGTGACTTCAAGGTGACTAAAGCTCTAATTAGATACTGAAAAGTAACTATTGAATGGTTTAGTACATCTCAGTGGTTCCTTTCCATATTAGAGGAATTAGAAATCAAACCTCTTCTTTTCCAGTTAACGCACTGTGTGCAAAGGAAGACCTGCCATAAGTAAGTGGGGAGACACATGCACTCCACTGTTTATCTTTATAGTAAAGCTGGCATCTTTCACTAGCCTGGGCAAAAACCTCTCACAGTTAGATTCTTAGAGGATGTTGATGTCAATGACTGATAATGTTACTTCCCCATTTTTCTGTTAGACTAGGGGTTCTACCCTCTCTCCTCACTTCAGTTCAACTAGCAACTACAGCACAGTAAAAATGTAATCTAGCATGGCAGTATAACACTTGCCCACCAGACGGAATCTTTTCTGCATCTGCACAATTATGAAATCACAGCATACTGAAAACAAGAAGATGTGCAAAGACCATACTCACAATTGGCAGAAGCTGGGGATAGAAAAACAACTGTGTATCGGCTACCCCCATAGACATGACCAGCTGCCGATGGTACGCTCGCTCATCAGTTGGAATTTCTGGTCTGCCAACCAGCACGCAGCTCTTCAACAGACAGTTCATGTACACTGGCAGCACCTTCATTGCATCAGGAAGGATGAGCTGAGAGGCAGAGACAGATTGTTATTTCATATATGCCATGTGCTGGCGGCATTCAAACAAACCACTGCTCATTTCCTTTCATTGAAGAGAAAAAAAACTAGAAAAAATTTTATATGTGCTGTTTGAAACTAGATGTGACAGTTCTGAATGGTTAACATATTTAATAAGAATCCAACAGAAATTATTTGCACTACAGCCTGTAGTTGTCATCTTGGATGCTGTCATCTCCCTGTAACCCATGCTCTTTTTTAGGTACCAAATTAAATGGGAGTCACATAGGAAAAGTGGGTGTTTTTTCTCTGGACAATTTAGGAGGGAAAGAAGGTCCACAGTAAGCGTCTCTTTGGTATTGTTTCTAACATATTTGGTCCTGACTAACAGTAAGCAATTCATTGCCCGGTCTTTTGATTATTGGAGGCATTGTATGGTATGTAAAAGCCTTAGTCTTTCCCTAAGTTGAATCGCCAGGACATAGGGTGAGTAATTTTAAAAAGAAACAACTGTTGCTTTTATTGGAGCATTGACGTTTAAGTCATATAATCTGACGATTCTGACAACGTACAGAATTGCCAACTGTCATTTAAAAAAAGTGTTAGCAAGCCAGCCATTCCTGCTATCTTTTGAAGTGCCTCAAAACCTGAAGGAGATAGATTGGGAAATATTTTGAGTTGCAAGAAAAATAGAAGTTAAATTCAAATGCTTACAGGATTTAAATTTAAGTTTTTCCATTTCAAAAAACACCCAAAGATGGCTAAAGACTGCTGTCAGAGTTGGTTGCTGAAAAGATTTGAAAACATCTTCCTGTTCTTTCAGACCTCCCCAAATGTTCTGAATATAAAAAAAAAAGAATGGGCTGAAAATAAGAGAGATATCTTAAGCTGAGAGTATTTTGAAGCACTGTGCAATACAAGTAACCAGGTTCCTAGAGCTTCTTTGGTAAATAAAGGAGTTAACGGACTTTAACCTTAATCACTGTGGATTTTTTTTTTCCCCTAGGAATTTGGCCCCATCTAGACATCAGGTATTTACCACTCCAGCACACTTGAGAGACCTATGTGCAAATTCAGATTGTTTACTAAGATACAATGTTATGTTCATTTTTTGACAAAGTCAAAAGGCATTTCCATTTGTTCCGGAACAACAGCTCCCTGTGTTGTAATTGCCACCATTGAATCCCACCTGTCATTAATTACAGTTGAAAGAAAAGGGAAAGCCTGTCCTGAAATTTTCCTTTCTGGCAGTGCTGGTGTTGCAGGGGTGGTCTTCATCTCCTGCAAAGCCTGGCTGGGGAGGACTGAGTTTGGATGGGTTTTACCTGGCTTACGGCTGAGGGGCTGGCACAGTTCTTCCTGTAACAGGCCAGCATGTGAGCTGTCTGATTCACCAGGATCTCTCTGACCGTCTTCAGTGGTTGGCTTAGAACAGCTTTAAAAGCTACAAATAGAGAAGAATAAAAGAGTGTGTTAAAGATGGGGACACACTTTTAAAGTATCTGTTTTCAGCTAGCTTCTAATTTTACTAAGCCGAGGTCTATGGCTGCTTTTTAGTCTCTTTTACAGACAGCATTGTGGAGAACAGTCATCTTTGCCCAAAAAACCCCACCAAACCTCCAACACTATGATAGAATGTCCGTTTCTACTACTGTGCCTATACAGTTTTGTACATTACATATTTCTAGCTACCTTCACAAGCATTACTTGTATGGCAGTATATCTAAAATACATGATTTATGTCTTTTCCATTTTATACTTCAAGAGTTGCTCAGACTCGGAGCAGCAGGTTACAAAACATGATTTCCCACTAGGTAATCACTTCAGTGACCTTTCCTTCCCCTTCCTCCACCCCAAAGTAAAAAAAGAAACAAAATAGGTTTAACTTTACCTGACTTGGCAAAGAAGTTGATAAGTGCATCAGTCTCACAAGCCTTGTAGACATCAGCTAACTGGGAGCTACAATTTAAACCTATATTGTGTACACGAAGTCTTCTCTGCCCACTTATTGATGTGTAAAGGACAGCACACTGCAACAGAGAAGCAAATTACCATTTATTTCTATTTTAAAGCAAAAGGCTTCTGTCATGCAAGAGCCACCTACTTTCTGCATAAAAGGAATATTAATTACTTCTGAAGACAGCCTAGCTTAAAAAGTGCCACTTCAGTGCTTCTGCCACCTATAGGACCAACACACCTGTATTTTTATGGAAGTATATTAGTCATTTATAAAAGTTAATAATCTTAAAATTGTAAAAAAGGATAGTATGCCTGACTGAAAGGCTTATTACTTATTATTATTTGCTACATAGTGATGGCAGCACCTGAAAACAAGAGACCACCGACTGTAAATCTGTAAATCATACTTTGTAATAATGTAATATTCAAACAGCTCAAATTAATGCATCTGAAAAGACACCATACAAGCGATGAGACACTTGCTGAGAAGTACTCTGCCCATCACATTATCTCTTGGCAAAAACAACACACAAAAACTTCCTAATCTTGAAAAGTTGAGTGGTTCTTTTGACGTGAATAAGTTGCTTATGATGTAAAGCAAGAGGTCCTGCTAAGCTGTGTATCCTGCACCTACCATGGGCTTAGATATTAAAAATGTAGCGTGTAATTTAAGAATTTCCTTATGCCTCCAATTCTACTTCAATATAATGTTGATACTTCAACATAATGTAAGATCCAAAGATCCAAAGCCTGCAGGGCAGACAGACTCCCAAGTTACTGTAGTCTGCCTTGCGTTAGGTATTTTCACAAGTATCTCTCTCACATGAAAGAGCTGTAAATGCAACATCTGGATGGCATATACATCCCTGTCACTGCTGCATCATGGCTCTAGGAAGTGACTTCAGATGTACCACACTGATGTTTCACAGTGTATTCACACAGGGATTAACTGCTAACTTATGACATGTATTTACAGGGCAAGCTAAAAGCCAAGCGGAACAGAAAAATTTCAGATAATTTTGTGGCTCACGTTTAAACCCTTGCAAGCTGTAGCATTTTCTGTCATTAAACAACAAAAAGGTCATGACTAAACATCTAGCACAATAAACAACCACCTCCCCTTATCTGATCATGGTGGGATACTCCCATTCCTAACAAAAGATGTATCATAAGTCTGTCTGTTGGCCATTTAGGCAGAGAAATACCAATTATTGCCTGTGGCCTTTCCAGGAACTGTTACTGAGGTCCCAAGTCTCGGACTAAGGCAGGAAGCAAACATTTAATTAACTTTGGAACAGCTTGGAATTTTCAAGATGGGACCAATGAGCTCCCTGTGCTACTGTGGCCAGTCAGCCCTGAGCTGGCAGGGCTATCCAGTTGAGCAGAGGAACATGGAGGGCTTTCCCCTCTCTTGTAATCCAAATAAGCTTATTTAGTAAAATGGAAAAAATAATAGTTACAGAGATCTCAGTGAGTCTTTAGAAAGCACTTTGGGATCCCTGAATAGAACATGCAGTACAGAGGTAGGTGAACACACTACTTGTCATGAAAGGCATTGTTTGTGCTTTTGAGGTAAGATGCAACCTTTGGCTAGTTAATTACAGTAGTGGTATTATATTAGCAAGGTCTGTGCAAGCTGTGCCTTGCTCCCATCTGTCCTACTCCATAACTTTTCTCCCCATTAGAGCTGCAGAAGTTCTTGCTCAGTTTCATGATGCTATGTGTACTTAAGCTTTTTTACCTGAATTAAGGCCCCACTGTCTTCATTTAGTTTGTCATCATGTTTGAACTCCACTGTCACTGCCTTGTCACAGTCAACTGCTGCCATCTCTGCATCTGTGGTGTTGTTCATGTAAATAGCACCAAAGAAGTCTGTAGCCCTGAAGCCTGCAGCCAGATTAGAACAAAACAAACACATCCTTTTATTTAAAAACAGCAAATAAATTTATTTTGTGATTTGCTTTTTATGGTCAGCCAATTTTCCTTATTGAAACAGGAACATTTCTCCTCAGAGATTTGCAGCCTCAGGGGCCCCCACCAACTGTCACTGTCGCATGGCATTTTTGGACAGTTGGGCGAGAGGGAAAGCTGATGGCCCATGAAGCTGCATTGTGACACTGAGACCACCCAGAACCTTTTGTGCTGTTGACTTGGCCACTTTGTGTGTGTATGTTTCTCAAATACTTGCATTTGAGGTAAGAATGAATGCTTGGAAAGTAGACACAGTAATGTCACGTGAACTATGAAAATGAAGGAACATGTCAGTGTCCAGCAGCAACGCTTTTTTATACAACTAACTTGCAATCCAAGATGTGTGCGTAATGATCAGAAGCCTCACTCATATTTGAAAATTAATGATTATGGAGGCATATACAGGAAGGATGTATTCATGCATTTTATCAGTCTATCCAATTGCTTTTCAAGAAATAGAACAGCCTGATCGTAAAAGTGATCTGTACAGCACTGTATGATTTAAAATTCTATATTGTCATATGCATTCATGTTGATTTTCATTCCCAACGGGTACCATTACCTGTACTTGTCCGAACCCTCATTATTGCATCAAATCCGGTCTTTTTTTCTATGTCCTTCCTGAGGTCACTTAAGAACTGTGGGCTGTCAGCATCGAGCTAGAAACACAAAGCAAAAGCAAAAGTTGCAGTTCACCACTGGGTGTCAGCAGCACAGCAGAAACCCAACCCTCTCCCCCTCCCCGTGACCCCCCTCAGCATCAGATCTGTTCTTTTCACATTTAACATCTCTCGTTTCCATTAAAAGGGATAAACAATGTTGATTGTTGTTTTGTTAGGAAAAACATATATGCACGTGTCCAGCAACTCATCACTAGCCTTGGACAGCCACAATTTCTGTTCAATCAAATTATCTCCAGTAACACCCGTTCTTGCACTTAACCTTGCAGCCTAGCTTGGGTTTCATGGCGCAGCCCGAGATCGCAGAGTAGCCATGCTGCATTCGCAGAAAATGCTTTTGCAGGTTAGCTCCTGACACAGAGAACGTCCCCTACTCCCCAGAGAGATTCTCATGAAATTTTAAACAAACAAGTGGTGTTGCAGCTTTTTTGGTGTCTTTATCATAAGCATTTCTGTCTGTATATACAGGAGTAATTGACTTCCCTGCTCAGATGCCAGCATATTTAAGTAAGTGGATTTAATTTTAATATACTAACCAGTTTATTCCCTGTTTCAAGATACATATTTGAGCCTGATCTGTCATTTTTAAGTTTGAATTTTATCCCCTGGATTTTATAGGTACGTTTTCTAGAGTTACTCTACTTTTATATGTTAAATGTACACGGAACGAAAAGAGAAACAACAAATCCCCAGGTGTTACTATCTGAAAGGCAGGAATCCTGCACCACTTACCTGGAAGTTATTGTACTTGTACAGTGTTCCTCCAGTGTACATTGTGACGAGACCCATGGAGGCGATGTCCACATACTGATTTGGGAAGAGGAACAAATTCACGCAGCAGCCATTAGCCACACAATCCCTGGCTAAGGCTTCGTAAGAATTTACCTGGGGCTGGAAGAGTATCTGCACAGAATTAAAAAATACAAATGTCAACATTAGATACTGTTGGTAGCCAACCACAATCCAAATGCCCACTTGAAGAAAAAAAGATGAAGTGGAAGCTTTAAGTTAGGCCTGGATTCGATTAAAACATGTTGCCCCTGTCCATACACGTGTATGCAGGGAACCAACTCCGTACATTCTTAAGAGAACTAAAGCACTGAACAGGCCGGTAGCAAAGGCTCTTGATGGGTGGAATTATTTGCTGCTGGGGGGTTTCCTTTATTGATGGGTCTGGCTGCTCTGCCGCAGTTTGACTTTTGTGTTCCTGCAGGGCCAAAGCAATATACCTATAGAATCAGGGCACAGTGAGAACGGGAATAGTACGTGATTAAACAACACATCTTTGTTAAAGAAAATAAATGAAAGAAGATCAAGGATCTGTCAGGGAAATCCAGCACAATAGCAGTCCTTTGTTAACTCAGAGTAGAAAATACCTTTTCTTTATCTGTATTGAGTAGTTTTTTGTCATCTCTGTTTCTCAGCTTCCCTGGTGCTTCCGCAGTTGGCAATGAAGAATGGAAGATAAACAGTTTTCCAGCACATTCTGCAGCCTGTTTCAAAGACACCATATTGGCATATTTATTACTGCTTAGATAAACAAGCCCAATTTTCATACATTGTGGTATCTCAGAGAACAGTGTAAACTTTCTGCAAGTTCCTCAGAGCTAAATAATTTATTTAGAGACTCAAAACTTGATGGAAATAAGTCCCGAAACAAACAGGGAATTTTATGTCAGTAAATAACTTAAGACTAGCACACAGATATGTTGGCTGATGCATTGTTACAGCAATTTCTGCATAGTAGTCTAAAATCTTGATGGGCAAAACTAAGAGTACCTCTCTTGGAGACCTTCCAATTGGATACAAGCATGATGCACAAAGTGTAAACAGTAAAAAAACTAAATTGGATAAAATTAAAAAGGAAATGTAATTTAACAAAAATTATTTCTTTCAGTTCAGACACACTAGTATCCACTACATTTTTATAGGTGAGCGATGATAACATTCCTGTACTAGATTCCACACTAAAATCCAGGAGTATCAAAACGTGTGATGAACATTTCCTCCTGTCACTAAAAAATTAAGTAACTGCCAGTTTTATTCCAGTTTTCTATTCTTATTTAGAACTCTAATGAGAACGTGATTTTTACAGGGAGGAGAGGACAAACTACTGACAGAAACCCCTGAATTCCAAAGAAGAGAGTAACAACAGTAGCAGTACTGCAGGCATCTTTGTACTATTAACAAGCTTTTCCACCAAAATTTAGAAAGCCCAGTTTACTCTTTACTCTTACTAGTGAAACAGCTAACGGGAATGAACAGAATAGAGTATTTCAGTGGGAAGGGATGTATAACGATCACCTAGTCCAGCTGCCTGACCACGTCAGGGCTGACCAAAAGTTAAAGCAAAGTGAAATGAAAACTCCTTAGCAATTCTGAGGTCCTCAAGTATTGAAGAAGGTGGGTGAAGGTGAAGGGATGGAAGGAGGAAAGAGGGATTTGTTCTTTTCCTGCTCCAGACAACCGCACATCCAGGTTAAAACTGCAATACCCGAGACTACAGACACAAATCAGCTTTGGTACTCTCTCCTCCAGATCTTAAGATGTTCACAAGGTAACAATATTCAACATTTCAAAATAAGCTATGGCATTCTTCTAGGAAAACTAAAAAAAAATCTCTTTGCTATGGCAGAAATGCAATTGAAGGCAGTATCTTACTTTTAACAGAGCTGACATTTCACCTCTGATATTTCAAACATAGTTACCGTTAATCACAAATGCCAATTTCTTCAATTCCTTTTAAGAAGCATTCTGCTGAAAACTGAAAGACTTACCAAATACCAATTTGTCATGATAGACAAATTCTCTAAAATGTATATATATTATTTCTGAAAGGGTATTAAAATTAATCTCAAATAGGAACACATATTGAGCACATATGTATGCATATTAATAATTTACAGTGAAAATCCTTACTAATTTAAATAGCTAAATAAAAAGCATACTTACGCGCTGCTTTCTTCTATAGCCAACATCAAAGGAAATTTATAATTATGGCCCTTAAGTTTGTTTTGTAGAAGTCAAGTATTAGGGAAGAGCATTGTGACAGAAGCTGTAACCAAACGTATGTTTTGCACACATACCTTCTGGCAGTATGAATAAATAACAGGAAAACAGGTTCAAGAAACAGATTTGAGAAATGTGCATTTTTGGTTCAACAAATTTATCTGCTCAAAGTTCATGCTTTACTTGTACACAGCTCACAGATAAATCAACTATTTTAAAACACCACTGGCTGTTTTCTGCCCCTAGAAATCTCGTGGTGAAGGATGGTGGCATTCTTTTAATTGGCTGCATGGAAATGTCAGCGCTTTATGGGAGGGATGTCCCAGACATACAGAAAGCAACTAGGGGTGCATCTTGACCTGTGCTTTCATCTTCAGCTGTGTTCAAGCTGTGAACTTGTCAGTTAAGCGGAAACCCTCCTATCCCCTACCCAATTCAGTCATAAATAGTCATAAATATCTTGTTTTGCACAAGAAGTCAGCAGAAACAGGAGAAATCTTATCTCAGACTGGTTCTTTTCCTGCCCTTCAGATGTGCAAGGACTGGATGTCTGCGCAAACACCCAGAGTATCTATTAGTTCTGTTGCAGTAACTAAACTCTTTTTTTTTTATTTCTCTCAAATGCTGAACGAGAAACTGACTCCTGCTCCTCATCTTCTAAACATCCGTTCTATGTAGAATAGACCCTAGGGACTGGTTTACCTCAATAAGCAAAATCTGGAAACAGATGTTGTGCTTGTCAGTGTTCTCATTTTGACTACAGCAGTTCAAACATACTGTTAGAATAACAGAACACTCATGCTGGAAACAATCAGTGACTTTTTTTTTTTTTTTTTTTAATTTCCCATTGCGATTTGTAGGACTTGGGACTGGCTTTCAGCAAATGTAATTTCTGCAGCTATCAAGTCCTATTCTCATTAAAGAGCTGCTTCTCTTACAGAGAGGAACATTCTAACCTTTAGCGCCTCCATGCCAGCCTGGATAACAGGAGCGAAGATGGTCTCACTCTCGTTAGTGTCTGCAAACATCTCTGGAATCTGGTCCAACAAGCTACGAAAGACAAAAGAATATCGTCTTAACAGGTTAGCATATCTGGGATAATCCCCACACATACCTTGGAACATACCAAGTCTTCACACAGGAAGACGTTTTCAATGCAGATTTATATTTTAAAAAGAAATGCAGTATTTCAAAGCTGGTAACAAAAATGAACATGCACTAAATAAAAAATAGCTAAAAATTAAGGAGTTCTAGTGTGCTATATGGACTTAAGAGTCCCTAGATCATATCCATCATATACATTGCAAGAGGAAAAACATGCAACATGGCACACAGCTGCAACCCCCCCTGCCATTTTTGAAGAAGCACAGCTGGAGATGCATGGTTTACACCTGGCCTAAATATGTTTTCAAATCCAGCACTAGGGGGATGGTGGTGGTGGCAATACCACTTTTTCTTCACCTCAGAGGTAGAAATATATGACTTGAAGCATCTGCTAGCTTCTAAAGTATTTCAATAAATACATATATCCCCCCAAACCCAGTAACAGTTGAAAAAAAGGCATAATGCATATCATAAGCATTCAGGTCTTATTCACATACGGAATAATTATACTTTACTTGGTAACAACAGATCGTGATTCCTGAAAGTTAACAAGGAAACCATCTAGCAGAGGAACAAAAACTTCTCCAACATCTGAGACCACCATCATCTGAGGCTGAGCTAAGCTGCTTTTTACATTAAAGAAGTGGAGGACTTTGTTATAAGTGACAAAACCAACTCGAATTGCTGAGGATTCTTCTTGCTCTTCTCTGTAAGAAAAACAAAAACAACTGGTTATAGTTTTGAAATTCTGACTTTGCAATAAAAGCCTTCCTTTGAAATGCAAGGCTGCTTTTAGATCATTATCTGTACTGGGAGCAGCAAAGCAAACAACCACCAAGCAGATGTAATCTTTGCCTTAGGCCAAATTAAAACACCCTGATAAAATCAACTGCTGTATTATTTACCTTTTTAAAAATACATATTTACGTCAGCCCTGTCAGCTGTGCATCCTATCCAAGCACTCAAAAAGTCCCTAAGATAAAGAATAAACCATGTTGTCCTCAAAACATGGAAAAGAGAGAAGAGGGCAATTAGTTACAAGGTACAATCAGAAAATCAGCTTTATTTAGAATACATTGTTATTCAGTGACACTAATGATTGATGCCTAATAAGAATAGTATCTAGGCTTGAATAATGTCTGGTGACTTTGCTGGGTCAATCTTCTGCGTAAGCAGGACTACTTTTATGTAGCAAAAGCTGTTAGATCCTCCATAGTTGTGTATCATGCCGAAAACACTCTATAGAAATTACTCATTATTGCTACTAAGTTCCCAGGCCAACCAAAGCCAGCACGCTGCTGCCGTGAGCTATGCCTGCGGCAACACCACAAGCAGCAGGCTCAGCCTGTTTTTGTGGAGGCAACTCCTCTAAGCAGTAGCCCACTCTGCCCTTAGTAGCAGAGTACCAGTACTAGGTTAGACCCTTACCAGGTTTGCAGTCCCAGGTTTAGTGAGCTTTCCCCTAAAAGGAAATCCTATTCAAAAAATCGGTCTTAATTACTAATAAAATAGCACCTCCTCATAGCAGGGTGTTCCTCTGGCAAATGGCAAACCAAGCCTTTAGCATGAAAAATGCCAGATAGGAAGCCTGTGGTAAACTAAGGGTCACCCCATATGCTCTGTACAGCAACACTAAACATTTAAGCAGCCTACTTACCTTACGGTGAAGTGTCACAAAACCAGCAAGTACTGAGTCTGTATTGCGTGTTTGAAAGAGTTTCATATTCAGCGTATTGGAACCTGGAAATCCTCACTCAATTCCCAGCTATGCCACTGATTTAATTTATAACCCGAAAGGAAATTACTTAATTTCTCTGTGCCTCAGTTTCCATTTGTGAAAGGGGAACAGCAAGAACTATTGTTTAGTCTCACCAGAATGCAGAACTATGTACCACAAAGTTCTTTGAGACTGCAGCAACAGGAACCACAGAAATAGCTAAGCTGATGTTACTATCTTTAGCTTATAAAAGAAGTCACTCATGGAAGGTTATGATTGTTAAAAATTTAACACAAAGAAATGTGCTAATCAACAAACAGGATACCATAATGCACACAGACTCCTACAGATGTTACTATCACACCGAAAGAATTTAATAACAGAGCCCTACCATAGTACTTCCAATTACTAGCCCCTTAGCGCAAAAAATCTACTATTTATCCTTCACTCTAACCTCTAAAGAAACAAAGGAGTGTTAACAGTCACCCTGGGCCTTCACCACATGAAAGCAGCCATGGTTTGACAGTATTTGTCCTCCAAAGGAGTGTAAAAAGCCTTGGCCCCACCAAAATCAATGGCAAGGCCTCCCTCCCACTCCACTGCAGCCAACAGATTGCAGTTCATGACTTCACAAATGCTCGCAGAATCAGAAGTCAAACTGAAGAGGAGAAACAAGACAAATACACTTTTACTGCAATTCTTGCTTATTTTTTCTTACAGCAAATAGAAAAAACTGTCAGCCTTCTTCCTGGCTATCAAATCTGTTTGTCTTCAGAGAAAAAAAAAATAAATTGCCATTGGTAGTTTCACAAGCTTCACCTAAAACCTTGAGCTTGGGAGAGAAATTATTTTTCTTGTCTACAATCTTTAACTCTCATGTTGGTCTAGAATGTTAATTTACCATTCATGTTTTATGGGAACCCGTAAGCTGGATGAGAAAGGGGCTACTTTGATCTAAAACAAATCAATATTCTATATCGAACACACTCCATACAGAAGCATTTTAAATAATTCCTCCAAGATACGCTAACTCGAACAGATGTATCATTTCTGAATGCAAATTTCTAACCATTTCCAGCACTCGGACACTATTTTCTTGGTAACATGATTAACAGGGAACATTTAGGACCTTGATGAGAACAAGGTATTATTAACTTTCTGCACATACAGCACTTCACTACTTCAAAGAGAAGTATCCACATCATCCTAGTAGTCCCAAAGTTGTTACACAGCAGGTATTTGGGACAGTTTTTTCAGATCCTGCTCTTACCTGTGCAGCATGTTCTGCCACAACTCATCCAATTTCTTCTATCATAGTTTTAAAGATCAGCTGTAAGTCTATGTAGCTCACACACTATTTAGTTCTTTTTAAAGTCTCAGAATGAGATGTCTAGATCATACATACAGAAATGCATTCAAATGTTTTTAATTATGCACCGAAAAATCGTATTTGCATGACTAGTTAGCCTGATTTTCTGAGCTCACAGGCACAATTTTTATAAACACATTTCTCCGTATTTCTCTAAATACTAAAGTTGGAAAGTATCTGCTCTAAAATTTCAAGCAAGCAAATACTGTGTTTTCTGCTGTGCCGTAAGTCTACAAAAGCACAAAGTTCTTCACAGCGGGTCTTCAGCCACCTACCTTAGTCCTTTCTTTGCTACCTCAGACTTCTCACTTCACAGCCACTTTCACAGGCTCACCTGGCACAGGCCTTTACACCAATGGCCTTTTTGTGACAAACGCTGCTTTGCTACTCCAAGTCTTAAAAGATCTGAGCACAGGGTGAATTCCCAGAACAGGGTTTTCACCTCATGTGGTAACAGCAGAATGTTTTTGCAGGTGTCTTTGTCCAGCAACACAAAATGAACACAGAGTGACCTTTGTATCTCAGGAGCAAAAGAAAAGGTTCGCCACAAATTTTGGTGGAATGCCTTACTTTTTTTAAAAAATTAATATTGTTTAAAGAAAACAGATGAGTCTGAAGAAACTGAAGGGCTTGCCTTTTCTTTATATTTTTTTATTTCTTTTTCAGTGGACGTGAAAACTTTGGCCCTGCAAACAAATTATTTAGCAAGAAATCTCTGCCGAGTGCTGGTAAGGAAAAGAATTAATGTGTCTTTTTTGTGATGTAGATACACTTGCTTTCGTTCTTCCTCAACTTTCCCTATTCAAGCCTAGGTGCTTCTAAACTGCCAACTGCTTTTTGTTACTGCACTCATGCCTTTTATTATCTTCGGAGTCACAACCGATCCTGATGAAAAGCTCTGAGATATGTTCAGGATAATATCAAACACTTGTGTCTCCAGTATAATCCTCAATGCTAAAGTACTTGAGATGGCCTTAGATGGGCATCTGACAAACTAACCCCCCCACCCTGGCCTGGAATTTATTTCATGCACAGAGATCCCAGAGGACATACGATAAAAGATTTTTAACATATCCCAGATTATCTCAAGGATCTTGCCCTCCCACCCTTCCTCACTTTGCTTTTCTCCATTCCTTAAGTCTGTTCTCCCTCCGCAAGTACTGTTATTTGGAATGCATTTTCTTTCTGTATGTTCTTCAAGCTTGTTACATGCTTTCACTGAGAAACATCTTGTCTTACTTTCTTTTTACTTATTTTCTCAGTCTTTCACTACTCTCACCTAACTACGTGTGTCCGCATTATTTAAACTTTAATGAAAACTACACTAATATACAATACTAAAAACTACACTAAAATAATATACCATTGTTAATATTGATCAGTAGTAAAACTACTACTGTGTGCTTAATGCTCACAAAGCAAATGTGCTATACTTCATAAAATGTTTGTTGCTTACAATATTTGTTCTCCTCTCATATACGTACCAGGACAGAAAAGTCTCACAGCACAGCAAGAAGCTTTAGAAGTTTCGATAATTAACAGTCAAAGATACAAGCCACCAACACTATGGCTTGAGAGAGACTTGCCATTCTTGAGTATTCTGGTTTTGATATTTCCCTGCTTAATTTAATGAGAAAAGCAGCATTGCAGTAAACAGAACTACAGCAAGTCAAAACTACAAGCTGGGACTTAGCTGATAATACCACTAGGGTTCACTACAAGAAAGGAAAAGAACGCAAGCTACACGTGCAATTAGCGTAACAGCTTCTTTCCATTCATATAGTAAGCCCAGGCGTCAAAGTTTAAGAACTGCCAGCAGTGTTAAGACTAACATTTGGTCACTATCCCCCCAAAAATGCCTCCACTGTAAATTTTGACATTTTCTGGAGCTTTTTTTTTTTTTACCTCTCAACATGCAAAGCTGCATGAAAACTACAGTGTAGTTAGTTAAGCAAAGCACACTGATGTTTCTTTACCTTGGAAGTTTATCTAGCAGAGTCTTCAGTTCGTCACATATGAGTTTAACTAGGCCACTGTTTACGTTTCTGTATGACACATCAATCATGAAGATATAAGCTGGTGGCTTTGGAGGCTTGTTGTTCTACAGAAAAAAAAATGACCATCCGCAGGGAAAATTAGACAGTGTCCTGTTATGTTGAAAAAATTTACAGGTGGTACCATAAGGCAATCTAGATACAGTGTTCAGTTCTTTGAAAAATGCTGTGGATCATAAATAGTATCTATTGCAGAAAGCTGACACGTATTGACACGTCCACCCCTGGAATAAACCATTATTACTGGAAAATAGCATCCTAATGGAATAAAATATGTAAAGGATAACAGTTTATTAGATAAGATGAAACACAAACATTTTCTGCTGGAATTCGTGTTTAAACAAAGTTGCCTTTTGGCTTTTTTCTGTATCCATACTGGTTTTGCATACCCTATATCAATATGCAATACCATTCTGTTAACGTGAATGCTTAAATTTAGGTTTTATTCCTTCTAACAACTGTTAACTGATTTCTAACCAATCTGGAAACAAAATACAATTAAAGTACTGAACCAGAATTAAAATATCTCTGTTCTGAGCAGTACTAAGTGGTGACCATCCACACCCTGTCTGTCTGTCTTGCTATCTCATGCTCCAATGCATTCTGAACAGCTGAACTGTACTTTCAGGAATAAGCTGACTTTCCGTAAGGTAATCAAAGCACGAGTGGAACATTCAATGTATGTAACTGCTGCATACACAGCAGTGACTTGGGCTGCTATGGATTCCTTTGGGAATTCCTCGTATTCGTAATGTAAGTGGCGTACAAATCGTGACATACACTACTGCACAGGTTTCTGTAAGTAACAAAAAGTAAGATGAAGGTTTTTTGTTTTCAAATAAAGCAATGTAATGCTTAGAGATGTACCCACGAAAAAGATCATATAAAACGAACATAGCAACAGCAATCATCATACTCCCTAAGATCAGTTTTCCCAATTCCCACTAAGACGAGTAGTGGTCATTAGTTGTGTCAAATTCAGGACAGCTTTTCCATTATAGTTTCATTGCCTTCATATACCGAGTTCTGACCACTTAACCAAATTATGCTTGTTAAACTAAACCTCTGAAAAAAACATTTACGAAAAAAAATAACCTAACTCTTAAATTACGATCTATTCATAGTCGCTGGCACACTTTAAACATTATACCCTTGACCTCACTTAATTTGAATCACGTAAATCAGGATTAATTCAAGTGAACTAAAACAAGGCAGTATTTTTAAAAGCTGTTCTTTTTACTGTACTTGGATTCTAGTTTCAAAAACTGTATCAAACACTCCTTCTAAACTCTTGTATCGCATCACCATTTATAAAGAATCCCTGTGTAATTTCTGACAAATATATGGTGGAAATGAGGACTTGTGCTCTTGCCACATCCGCTTAGCAGGAGCGCAATAATGCAAAACAGCTGTTATTTGTTAACATTTTTTGTAGCTGTTCATCCTTGTCATTTGATAAGCACAAAAGGAAATGACTTTTCAGTTCTGGTCTTAAACTGGATTTATGAAAGAATTAAACCTTTGAAACTTGGAGCAAAATGAAAAATGAATTATAAAATAATGTTAACTTCTGTAAAATTTAACAACAGCATTTCCAGTGTAAGTGTTAATTTCGTAACAGATTCCTTTTTTGTAATATTCTAGTAAGTCTATGGACAGATCTTTGCAACAAGAAGACAGACCACACTGGATGACTTATCAAGGAAACTCCCTGATTTAAGCTATATGGCAAAAGGCACTGCACTGAATGATGCACTGAGATGATGACTGCATCACACAGGGTTACATTCTGGAACAGAGAAAAAGAACTGTGAAAATGGCACAGAGCCATTCAGTACACGAGTTTTCAAAAGTTTAGCTGCCAGAAATCAGCAAGGTTTAACCAAATTTGATGGAGCTACACTGGATGTACACTGTATTTCTGTAATGCCTCACTACAATTCTCTCCTGTTCTGGGGTTTAACTCAGATTTCAATAAAATCTATATAGGTCATCTCAGGGATCTCACTGGATTTTGGAGCAGTACCCTTGTGAGAAAGTGGAATTAAACCTGTTCATTTACTTCACACCAGCAATAATTTGATGGTCTGAGGAAGTTACTTCCAAGACTTTGTAGAATCCAGTTGCCTTTCCTAACCTTATCATGACCTCAGTACCACTGACAGGAAGAAAATTCTGCCCGATTTTAGCAAGAACAGAAAAGTATGTCCATACTGTGGACAGATGAAGTCACACTTGCAGTTTTGTAAAATAAGCTAAAGTTTGAAACGTTTAAGTAATTTAAGCTTTCAGAAGTATCAAATACTGTTCACTAATAAAATCAACTACAATTATTTACAGTGACTTGAGTGGGCTTTGGATTGAGTTCTTCAGCATGTCAATATTAGGAGCAAGAACCCATTCCATTGTAACTTACATAGTGGCCAGAACACTAAAACTACTCTTGCCAGGAAAAGACTACATGGTCAAATTCCCTTGCTAACGTTTTCAGTATTGGGAAGGCAATTTAGGCATGTGTCTGTCTTCAAAATCAATAGAAGACATGCATCCAAAATGCAATGCTGCATCACAATTTCAACTGTATCCACTAAACAGTGCAACATGCTAGCTAGGACCAAACGAATGCTCCAGTTAAAGACTGGTGAGCCATGACTTTGCTGTGCTATTTGTTATTCTTACTTGCTAGTCTTATACTCTGCAGCATAAAGGAAAAAACATAATATTGTAAGATTAAATTCTCTGCATCTATCTACATTTTCTAGAATGTTCCTGGACTCTGATATTCAGCTTACAAGTGCATTTCCTCTACTGTGGGTATTTAAAAGATTTTGTTTGTTTTGACTAAAATTGTAAATTAGTTTGCATACTGGAAATACTTACTCGGCAATAATCCAAAGTAGCAACATATTCATAAGATCCCAGAGATAGCTCAGGTCTTTCATAGTGGTCTACCCGTCGGCCAATGTGGTCCAGATGTTGAAAGAAGAATGGAGGGACTAAAATCCAACACAAGAGCAGGAAAACGCATTTATATTTTGGGGAGGAGGGGAACAACCCAACAACTGCTTTCAACAGATACAATGTACTAATGTAAGCTCCTCTGTTACTGATCAAGGGAAGGGTTTAAACACTTATCCAGGTTGCACTGTTTGGTTTTTTTTCCCCACACATTGGCTTAAAAGACCCAAACAAAAACCCACAAGATGCTAGTAATGCTGGCTCCTTTTGTATTTGGAGCATGTTCCCCTATAAATGCCCATATTCTCCCACCTCTACAATGTCAGGCTTGAGTAAGTAAAACTGCCCCAGGTCATTTCCACAGGCAGGAGGAGCCTGTTACCCTCAGGATACAGACTTAACAGCAACTAGTTAGTAGATACAGTCTACTCACAGCTTAGTTCAAACCACCTGAGCCAGAGCTCTGCAGAGGGACAGCGGTAAAAACAGCACATTTTCTCAATCCTGCACTGCTTTATCCAAAAATACCACTCCACTGGAAATAGGTCTAGAAGGTTCCCAACCCTGGCTTACTGCACAGCAAAGTGCATTGGGCCCACTATATTTGAAACGTTCTGCAGCTACAGATAAAAAGTGCAGAACTCCAAAGCATTAAGAAATCAAGTGGGTTTGCCACCAACAATTTATATACAGCTATACAGCTAGTCTAATGGTGAAAGTGACATTTGGGGGAGAGTCACCTCCAGATTTTAGCTCCTCTTTCCTCAATCAATATATATTTACAATGCTTATTTCTCACATTTTTGCCTGTAAAAAGTGTATGTGTGCATGAGTGCACGGAATAGCTACCTAGTCTGTTGGCCATTTTTAGGCCTCATTAAAGTTTTTTTTAAGTGCTTTCTGACTTGGATAAAAGACACTGTAGTAATACAAAGCATGATTTAAAATGACACTGCAACTTATATGTCTTTCTTGTAATGTTCACAATGCATTTAAATTTCTCTTTATGAGAGTTTAAATTACGAACAAACTATAAAATTTGTTATGTGCTATGCCTGCACAAACATTTGAGTGTCAAGCAGAAAAGAAGTTGGAATGAGTGTCAAGGTTCACGTTTCAGAGTTGAAAAGATTACTGTATTAGGGAAAGCACTATACTGCTATGATCCAGTTGAGGAAATCCAACTTGATACAAATGTCTAGAAAGGCTAGTTCAGGCAAAGATTTGGGATTTAGCCAAGAGCACAAGAACAGTTATGAGTCACATGCAGCACACTTGAACAAATATGGCATGGTATCTTCTGTGAAAACCAACACTTGTCACAGTAAGATTAATAGGTTATTTAACTATTGCATCCACAGTCATGGACAGGACTAGGCTAACACAGTTCTAAATATTTGGTTCGTGCTGGACATTTAAAGAAATTGATTTTTTTTCACATAAAAGTTGCTTTCAGTTAGCAATACAAGCAGCTTTGTATCCTGTGTTGACATAATATTTTTAAATAAAGTTTTGATTGTATCAGACTGGACTTCATGAGTCAGCATTATTTTTCATACATCTGCTTTTTAAAATTGTACTTAACAAATGTTTCTACCTATTTTTCTTAGGTAGTATTTTTTTTGTATTTGTGAAATAGACCTAGGTACTGACCTCATGAAACTATTTTCTCATCAAGTCAGCAAATCAAGAAAATCATTTTAGGGATATAGTTTCTTTTTAGTTTTATGAAATTTGTATGAATCACAGATCAGAGCAACATCACTTACCATCATTTATACAATTGCAAAATCCACACTGGTATCTTCTTCCACCTTCAATAAATTGCATGAAGGGACACATATAAGCTTTGCACCGGTTGCATCGGATTGGTCCAGTCTCACCATGGTTTACGACATAAAGAGGTGTCTAGATGAAGAGGTACGTAAAGTTATAAAAAGCAATGCAAACTTGAAATTAAATAAAGCGAGCTAGAAAGCTACTGCTCAGACCGAACTCCTGTTAGAGATCACTTGATCAAGAGATCATTCATTGTTCAGCATTTACCAAAGATCTGCAGTACAGTTGGCTCAAGCCCATCGATCCCCTGAGGGGCTAAATTTACAAGTTCACAGGCCACATTCTGACATTTATCAGAAAGAGAGTAAGGATTCACACCAAAAGCCTACAAAGTTTTGAAAGCACTGGACGTTTAGGGCTCCAGGCTGATTTTCTCCAACAAAGGGTTTTTACAGCTCACTAAGAGTCAGGTATTTTGCCTTCTCTGTCAGATTGAGCTTTTCCTGAAGAAATCTATTGCTGCTCATCTATTGCAAACGGTCTCTCAAGTATGTATTTGCTAAGAAAGCTTCTAATATTTTGTCCTAAATGCTGCCCCCCATCCTGCCATGTTACATCGCGCTATACTAACATTTAAATGTTGTCAGAGTCACCAGCTAGACTAGGAGATTGAGAAGAAACACTAATATTTATTGAAGGGAAGTACATACAGCAAATAAATACAGTATCTCAAGCACTTGTCAGTTTAATTACACTGACCATGCTTGCTTATAGCCTCTGCCAAAAACCACAGCTAATGGAAGACATTTTCCAGATGCCTCTTTCAGTAATAACTGTGCAGCAATTGAAAGATTCCTGTGATTATACTTAATGTTAGAAAAGTCATGCCTGAAACCACTATAAAAATGGAAGTCTGCTCAATTCTTCATGAAACTTTGTTTTGTAATTTTTTTTTTCTTACTCACTTCAATCCCAACTAAAAATCTCTGAACATAAGAATACAAAGAGAAACCCAGAGTTTGGACGCATAACAGATCTCTACAAGACGAAAAATGCTGACAGCCTTTGAATGCTAAAACATTACCACTCATATATTCACTTTTTTTTTTAATTATTCTGTCTCTTCTTGAGGAATGTACATATTTTATCTATTATACACTTTATCTTTTATTGGAACATAGGAATCTTTGAATACCTAGAAAATCATTCAAGACCTTCTAGTATTCACTGCTTACATATATTTTATTGTTTATATTTTACAGAGACTATTTTACTCATTTATTTCTCTAAAGGGTTTAATGCTTTTTGCCAAGGATTTTATACATATGAGCAGATTTTTGCTATATGGGTTTTAAGTGCTCCCTCCTACTCCACTGAGATATTATTTTACTTTGTGTTCTTTCTTCTACAAAAATTGAGTTTACCACAAATTAACCATTAATGTCAGCTGGCAAACTGTCAGGGTCATTTTCAGACATGAAAGCCTTGGCTATAAAACCTGCTCATCAGCCACAATCACTTAATAAGTTTTAAAACTTCTGGGTTTTGTTCATTACTTGGCAATTTTCTGATTATCATTCTGCTATACTAGTTTAATGAGGTCTGGATCTGGTTTGCAGTTAACATTATAGTACCTGACCTGGTAGGGGAAAAAAGCAGGACTAAAACAAATCTTGATGCATTTATACACATTGATTTAGTAATTTTAAACCTTGTTTTGAGACATTTAGTGTTATTCAAGAGCAAAGAAAAATTACCCCCACTCATATTTTGAAATACCCAAATTAAGACCTTTACATTAAAAGCATGAACAAGAACAAAACATAAACGCCATGAAGCTTAGAGCCTAGGTGTCTACGTTCTTACACATACTTAATAAATTACCTTTATAAAGACAGCAGAAATAAATATAATGGGGTTTTCCTTGTTTTTTCACATTTGGAGTGGAAATTTTAGTTTCCCCTCCCTCTAAGTTTCTTTTAAAAAAATTACTTACCACAAAGTCCTTTTTAAAATGTGGGGTTAGAGCCTCAGTAGCCTAAGGGCTATGTTTGCAAAGATTTACATGCATGTTTAACTTCATGCATTAAAGGGTTGTCTTCAAGTTACTGAGACTATGTGCAGTGCATAAGGTTAAAACGTGCTCAGGTCTTAAGAAAATAGTATCCACAGACAATGTTCTGTAAACATATACTAAGCTGGATTCTGTTTTGTCATGTCCTGAGGAATAAAGGATGAAACACCAATAAAATCATACTGCAGAACCTAGCTACTTTTTCTTCCGAATAAGCTTGCAGGAACTTAAAAAAAAATAAAATTAAGGGAAAAAAAATAAAGCAATGAAGCCAAACCAAACAAAAATGCATGCAACAGAATTAAGGATTTTGTCTAACAAAGACAAATCCTGCAAAAGCGCCCTATGTTTACCTTTATTGACTTATTCATTTGGAATTTTTTGAAATTAAACGGAACTTACATTTTAGTATTTTCTTTAAATAATTTAAAACATTACATCAAAAATGAATGCACCTAATAATAAAGCTATCTGTATGATAATTTCAGAATAAGCACTCAGAAAGCATCAAAGAAAACCCTTCTTGATGTGAACAACGCAGTTGTGAAGGAAACGTTACTTCAAAAAAGCTGAAATCTTCCAGGGCATTAAGTTGTAAGACTAGATGTTCTACCCATCAAGAGAAAGTAATTTCTGTTTGGGTGTGTAAACTGCTATTGCATTCCCAGCTGTCAAAATAACTTCTGTCAGGGTGAAGTAATTTAAAACAAAACAGGTAGATCTCCATGGGAATGTACAAAGATAGATAATACTGTAGATGCATTAAAAAGCATAAAATAAAGTAGTAAGTTTAAACTAATGAATACATAAAAGAAAAACGGTCATAAAAAGACACAGTACTAAACGGGAAAGTCTTGTTTGATGTGTACTGCTCTCTGTAGATGTCACTATACACCAGAAGATAAAGCAGAGATCTGTTCATGGTCCCATGGAAGTCAGTGGCAAACTCTCATAGGAGCAGGGGAATAAGACAAAACTAAAAACCCTCTTTTTTCAATTTTGTCTGTTGCAATACTCCTCCTTCTTTTGCCTCTCCACCTGTAAAGTATCAGCATTTTCTTTCTCTCCTCTCAAATCTCCACCAATAATAAGTGAGTCAAGTTAGATATCTACCATAACTATTTGGACATTTGCTATACTTGTGGACTTGTTATGGCGTTACACTTCTCTTCCCACTAATCTCTTCACAAACCTTTGTCCAATTTGCCTATTTGGACCACCTAATTGAGAACAGAGACAGATCTCACAAAAAGGAACACTTGGGTCTTCATTGTTGGCGTTCCAGCACTATCAAAATATAAATACTTCTCAAAACCAATGACTAAACTAATACTTGTCAGCCTAAATCTGAACGGGACACATAAAAGGGATTCCTTTTACGTAAGCCGAAAGAGTAGAAAGGCAGAACATTAAAGTTTTAATTTAAAGAAAAGGAGGATTAGGCAGAAGAGAGGGGAAATGCTGTAAGAGACCTGCATAAACTTTCCCTTCCCTGGAACCTCAGGGTCCCACTGGAGTGCGAGTCCTGAAAGCCGGTCTGATAAACCATAAGTTATCCCAAATATAGCTGTGATAGCAAGAGTTTTATTTTGGAAGTATTTGAGCAAGAACATCTCTCAGGAGTCAGAACAGTATCACAAAGCAATAGATAGACATTGGTGGCACAGGTCCAAGATGAAATACATCCATAAAAACTTCCAACGGGACTGTAACCTGCGCTTTAAAGTCTGAGAAAGCTGAATTACTGTTCCTTGCTATAAAAATGAAGCCCTGACACTCCTGAGGGTTCCCTGTGATGTCTGCAAAGTATCACCATATTAATATTGCAGGATCAGGGCCACAGCTGGAAATTATAAGTGTAGGAGTAAGGACTGTGATGAAGCTCAAGATGGTCATGGCACATCTCTGGAAAGGCATTCTAAAGAGAAAAATCAAGAGAGAGAGAGAGAGACTCTCTGGAGAATGAGAGGCCTATGCAAACACTGGAAAAAAAACTAGCCGTTTATCACACAACAAAATGAAATATATACAGCATCTGTTTTCATTGCCAGACTGGCATACAGACTGGGCTGCAAGAAAACACTCTATAGCTGTGTTGCAGACAAATGTCCACATGCGATGCACACTGCACCTTGTCTTTGCCTTTTCCTACCTACCACAGCTAAGGCAGATTCCTATCCGCTCCTTGACAAAGAACCTATCAGTACAGTGACAAGCCTACATTAGGAGCTTAGTTTGACTCCACCATCGTTTAGGTTCATTTAACATCCCAACAGGAATGCTATCATATTGAAAAGAGGCCCACACAGCTTGCAAAGAGTGGCTACATCCAAGAGGAACAGAAAAACACTTTCCATGAGCATAGTTTTCAGTTAGATCAGTGTGTCTATCACACCCTTACTCATCCCCACGAGAGGAACTTGCCACTAGTTCTTCCATACAATTTTGAAGAACATTACCACTGGAGGACATGGAGGGTCACTCTACACAATGTAGCATTGTATACTACACAACAAGTTGCCTTTTCAACTACAAATTATCTCGGGGGCAAACGATTCTGAAAGTGTGCCCCATGAAAACCCAAGATTTAGGGGATCTAAAATTTCATGACGTATTTAAATGAGGGCTATTTGTTTCAAAAGGAAGAGTATCTCACAGGTTTGGAGAGCTGCACAGATACATAACTCCTGATGACTTCCCGTATGACTTAAAATTCCTTAAAATTGTACTCCATGATCAGTAGTACTACAGCAGATCAAATATTTTATACTTCTGATGTACAGTGAACACTGAACACTGTATCTGCATAGCTGATTAACAGAAAAAAAGACACAAAACTGCCAACTAGTCAGCCACACAGTTCATTAAACAGACAAGCCAGGGCAACGAATTCAGAAAGACAATGTTTCTAGAGTTATTATTTATGCTGACATTGATGCAAGTCTAATTATTAAAATATTCATCTGAAAATTTTAAGATATGCTATGCAATAGAACTCTCTAATGAACAGAGAAGGCTGTTGGCCAAGCATGGTACCACTGCCCCAAGTAAATCTTGTGTTTAATTAGTACAGTAGAGAGATGAGGAAAAGACTCCTCTGGATAATCAAAGAGAATTTTGAAATGTAACATTGATGTTTTGGGGGAAAAAAAACTAGGTTATGAACCAAACTGTCTCTGTTTCCTAGGACTGCTGAAGGGGTTTGTTTTCTTTTATTATACCATCATAGATTGCTTTTGAGAAAGATTAACCAGTCTGCAAATAATCCCTTGGATTTGAGTTGCTTTACTGATATGCATTAAAATGTCAAGAAAGTATTTCCCTTTGTGATGCTCCTACTGTCTTTTATCAGAAGCCATTCTCTCTGAAGACAGAAATTATTTTGCCTATTCTTGGTTTTTAGATGTTGAACACTATCAGCCTCCTCAGCTGATGACTCAAGCCAATTCAGACTATCTCCTCTGCAGGGTTCACAGCTGGTTCAAGTATTTTTCATAACACAGTCCTTTTTCATCTATTTCCTTGTTTGTTCAGCATAACAGGAGCACAGCTAAAGCATCAACCACGTGATGCAGTACCTCTTGGCTCTGTCCTGATTTTTACAGGCCATGCGAAAACACAAGAAGCACATTCAAACCTTCTTGCTCAAAAACCCTCCAGACCCGGGTTGAACATTCACCTGCATGCACAGCAGTGCAAAAAGTACTGTGGCATGGTAGCCGAATTTCAAGTAGACACTGCACATGGGATATGATCCAGTGTGTACTAAAATAAACAGAAAACTAGTTAGTGATTTCAGTGGATCATACCTCAGGCTATCCTTGAAATCCTTACTCAGCATTCCCTTTTTAAGGGGAGTATTGCACTTAACTGAGTAGAGTTCACAGTGTGAAAGAGTGTAAATAAAGGCTACTCTAATTCAACATGAGATGAAGGATTTTAAAATGTTTGAGAATGTGGGGGCAAATACATGTAAGAATGATAACAATTTTATGTAAAGAAACACCAAAATTAGTTAGCTTTATAACTTCTGTATTATATAGGTGACAGAAGAAGGGATACTGGAAGACAAAACAAGGAAAAAAGTTTACTATCCATGTTTAGGAGAGGCACCACAAGTTCTCCCAGTCATGATCTCAGACCAGGAATACCAAGTGTTAACAAGTCAGCGCTCCCTAGCACTTCTCAGCTTTGAAGTGCTGACTGTTATTTGGATGTACGGACATGCTGTATCTCAAGTGAAGGTCAGCAGCCAGGATTAACTGATGATATAAGCAGGAGCATGAAATTGGATAATCAAGAAACTGTGCTGAACAACAGACCTTCAAAATGTTAGCACTTTAAAACAATCAGATCTCAAGCAAGACCTGCCTCAGTCCAGTCTATATTCATCCTAGCAAGAGTGGGAGCTGGTGCAGAGGCACATACACAAGAAGAGAACAAGGGAAGGTGTAACAGACAGACAAAACTACCGTAGGACAGTGTTGTCGTCGTCATGTTGTTCCCCCCCTTCCTCTTAGCACCCCTGAGGGTGATATGCACACGTTCAATCACATGGGAGGACTCAGGTTCATGCCTATACTAATCCACAGCTCTACTTCCCACCTATCCATATCACAGATGGTCCAGCACTGCGGTCCTCGGCTGAGATTTTTAAGCCTGATTGTTACACTAGCTGTAAAACCATTGAAAAATAAGACAGGCAAGTTTTAGGAAGCTTGTCTACAAAAGTGGTAAGTAATAATTACAAGGGAGGTTCCCTAGCTTTATTTCACAATATAAACAGAAGTTTGATTTTCAGTGATTTTTTCTCTGTCTGGCTTGAAATTCATTCAGCACAGAACAAAATAAAAGACATTTAGCCATATATTTTACAGAAGTAAATAGAACTCCTAAAGACACTTCATTCAGGCATCATTTTTATTTTTTGCAGATCACTGCAGGACAGCTCTAGAGGATCTTCAAAAATAGCAGACAGAATTGGGGCTCCAAATACTACTGACTTCTTCTTGACATGCCCAGTCTCTTACACGTGCTGTATGGTCACATCAATGTTAGATTATTCTTCCATGAAAATTTTCAAGATGGGTAAATAATTGATAAATCTAACACCACAGTTTAAAATATAGGCCCAGCCTATAACGTACAAAGATAATGGGTTAATTGGCATATCAATTCTGTTTTAGAAGGTCAAAGACCATTTAATGCAAACACAGCTGTGATCATTCCTCAGAGGCTCTAGAATAAGCTTAGGATAGCCAATCAAGCAGCACTCCAAATAGTACTCGTGGAACATGCAGCTCTAGGTTTAGGGAAAAAAAAAATCTTTAAGTTTGTAAATAAATCTAAACATAGCATAATGATTTCTGAAGCAACACTTCCCCCAGATGAAATTCTGCATCAGAAGAACATTATCGATGTTATTTATGTCTTTGTAGCAAGAACAAAACCAAAACCAAACTTTGGATTTCAGGACCACTCTGGCCTGCTGGGCTATCGTCAACTTTAGAGACCAAATAAGTTGGTCTTTTTCTTTTTATACATATGCACACACAAATACAGGTGGATAGACAAATGTGTATATATATGTGTGCACGTGTATATATACATACAATATTTTTCAGCATTTGATAGAAAAGCAATTACTGACTTAAGATCAGGCAAGAAAGTGATGAACTGAGGGCTTCTTTCCTTCTCAAAAACCTATAGTTGTTTCTCTTTTGTTAGAAGGCATATTACTGTTACTTTTTAAATTTACTACTCACGTTTGCATTCCTGAGAACTTTCTACAATAGGAACTCTCTCGCTCCTATTTTTGCACAGCCAAACATATTAAAGAAAGAAACTTTAACTAGAAAAAAAAAAAAGCATAGACAAGTTTAAAAGTGTTTTAATTGGAAGTGGATAAGATACTTCTGCTTACCTGCAGGCTTTCTTGAACAATGTTTATTAGTAAATATGCCTAAGGCTAATTAATTTATTTCCACTGAAATCAGAAAGAATTGGGCATACTTATAGTGTCATGCTGCATTCACAAGCCAACTATAGCTAGCCAATTGCCACAAGAGTACTTAGAAAGTGTAAGGAGACTTTTTGTTATGTGAAAAAAAAAAAGCAGCACTGAACATCTTTGAAGCAAGGATATCTGCGATGAGTTTAATACCCTTTTTAAAAGTCCTTTCTACGATGTGAGTTTTGAAGGTCAATAGCGAAACTAGCTGTTACTTTAAAAATACCACATCAGATAGGAATGTTCATACTCCAAGTCTCTCTTCCAGGGATACCTTTGCTACTACAATAGCTGAGATGCTTCAAGTAGACTCCAAAACCTCCAAATGTTAATAATGACTATATGCAACTACCCTCCTCTCTTTTATTAACACTGGGGTATAGCTGAATGTCACAAGTAAGGGGCTCTGCAGAACTGAGTTATGAGCTAAGCAATCCTGCAAAGGGCACAGACCTGTTCTATTGCTCCTTTACTCTAGGACTGAGGAGGTATTCTAGTTAAAGTTTCTTTCTTTAATATGTTTGGCTGTGCAAAAATAGGAGCAAGAGAGTTCCTATTGTAGAAAGTTCTCAGGAATGCAAACATAAGTAGTCAATTTAAAAAATAACAGTATGCTTCTCTTTAGCAAGCATGGATTACCCAGTTCTGTTAAACACCATATGAAAAAGCAGCTCCCTCCACCTATTTCCTGACCTACAAGAGGAGGAGCTTCCCTTCCCACAGAATCAATGAAGGGACATTCTGTAAAAGAAGGCTTAGTCTTCTCCTGGTTTATTTACAGGATAGCATTAGAGTCTGCTGTGATTGCGCCCTTGATGTGACCCGGTCCAACATTTGTTTGACACAAAAAAAAAACAAAACCAAACCAACCAACCACAGCCTCCCAATCCAACATCAGCTTCCTATCCAACTTTAAAGAACATTTTTTCTATGGAATTACACACTTTACATGGTTACAACCAAAATGAAATACTGCACTAATACAGACAGATAGGTAAAATACGTATAAACTGAAAATGCAGTAACAACTTCAGTTTAAAAACACAAACTTTTCCTCCTGAACTTACTAAATACCAGCATGTTCTAACTCAGTGAAGTTTCCAGGGTAACTGAGTAACATCTCTGACAGCTTAAGGTTAGAGCTTGCACAGTCTTATAGTGTTTAATTTACTGCTGTTGCTATGATCAACTTTGGCCAGTGCATAACAGGAGACAAACACCATTTCAGGAGAGCAACATGCAGTCTGCAGAGGAAAACGCACATGCAGAATGGCAGACACCATTCAAGCAGCTATTTTGAGTTACAGAGGTATCTAGCAATAGCCAAAGTAATTTTTTACTTGAATGTCTTTTTTTTTTTTTTGCAAAACACATTATCAATATTGTTGGCTACAATTAAGTGGATATGAATGCTATTTTTTATTTCCCTTCTTTATGTATTGTTGCTTAGTCAGGTTTGTCTTCTGCCATTACCATTCTGAAGAACAGACATAGTCTCCAATTTATCAGAAACTAATTACAACATCTTTACGAAGGCATTTTCCCAGTCCATATTTCAAATTTGTAAAAAATTAATCAGGAACTCTGATTACAATACAAATAAGGTTTATGTAAATGTCAAATTTTCAAGTCACTGTCCCCATTTCTTTCAGAATTACCTCCCTACCCTAACAACAATGGTGCACAGAACAACATACTACAGAAGTATTTTAAAGAGTACACGTTAAGAGTACTTTAAAATGTACACTAAAAACAAAAAGGCAGAAAAAACTATACTGGGAAATTTACTTGAGTTAGGAAAAGCTCTGCTGCCAAAACCTTTGCTAAATTTGGCTCCGAAAGTTCATTCTAGTTACAGAGTGCAGTTACAGCCCAACAGGCTAACAAAAAGCTCTCTCCTAGATGATGAACTCTTGGGAAGCAATCCAATTCCAAATGCTTTACTACCAAATGCAGGCTAGCACAGGGCATATTCCATAAGGAAAGCCTCATCTGATACAGGATTTATGCACCTCTAAATTAGGCATTGTGAAACCTAGCTTACAGGCACTGGCCTCCAGAGAGATATAAAACTTTCTGGGTGAGGCACCTGGAGATGCTTGAGAGTTCTGGGCTCTCCATACCATGCATGGGAGACTCAGGCATCCCAGACAAGCTATACAAAAACCCCAGACATTAACCTGGCACTAGCTAGTTAGAAAAATTAAAATAAACCAGCACCGACAGGGCAACAAAGATTGTCAAACACCCATCCTGCTCCATAATCCAGTCAGACTCTGAACTATGAGATTGGAGTCTCACAGTTCTCTCCCAAATGAAGGGATCAACAAGGATGCTTTGGAACTTGTTTTATTTTAATATCTGGAAAATGGAAGAAACAGTGCTTTAGCTCACACTTACCAGCGTGGTATACAGCAATGAGTTCAGGATACAAGTTTATGCTACCTGGACAGGCTCTATATGGATTGATTGTTCCAAATAGCTCAAAAATGGATTGGTTGTAAAAATACCAACACAATCTTAAGAACATGGAGGAATTGTCTGGTAGCATGGCCCTATCACTAAACTAACTGGCCTAATTGTAATCTACAGCGTGGTATTGGTGCATGTGCTCTCTTTCTGGTCCACCGACTTCCATCTGTGGAAGTGTAAACAGAGGCAACAAACTCTTCTGTACTAACTGGGAAATAGCTTGGTGGTCAGCCCCCCTTTCCTGGAGGGTGAAAGAGAGTTTCAACCCTGTCAGACTATGCGTGCTAACTATGAAGTTTATCACACATGCAGGGATTCTGCTCTCACCATGTTTTAGAAAAACATGACAACTAGCATAGATTACTCTGGTAGTCCACCCCAAAGACATTAACAAAAATCACTCTGCTGGATCTTGGACAATCCAGAGACCAGAACTGCTGAGCACACAAAGCAATCTGTCCTACTTACAATTCAGAGATAGCAAAATATTTTCTTATCACTGGTCAACAACTGCTGTTTTTTCTGTGGAGTGCTCATTCAAAAGGAGGAAGCTTGTTACCTACACTGGAGAGAAGTCCAGTATTGTCAACAGACATGTAGCCATTTTGAATAACCTAGATATAAAGGGCCATATGAAGTCTACACGAAGGGAAAAGGTCATTAAACATTCAATAAGCTGTGATATTTCATTTTCAGTAGTTGTGACTATGAAGAAGAATCTCACTTATATCAAGTCTCAAGTACACATGGGGATTACAAAGTTACAAACCAACACTGAGAAGGGTGAGATGTTTCAAAACAGACAGCAGGGCAAAACTGTCCCCAGTCTCTCTTTCAGAAACTTTTCTTCAGAAAGTTTTCTTAAAACTATCAGCTTTTGATAGTTAAGAAAAGCTTACTAGTAGCGTGGACAATTTTACTGTCTAACCATGCAATTCCTGTCTAAAAAGACTCACAGTGTAAAATTACTGAACTGTACATAAAATCAATTGCTTACATAAGCTTCAGCACCCGAAAGGAAAGAAGGCAGCAATACAAAAACAAACTTTACAAAGAACTTCTGGGTGATCCCAGAGCTAGACCAGCAAGTCCTACTTCCACAGAAAGCAAACTGATAGATACTACAATAGAGGAGAACATAAAAAGACACAGACAAATAGGATATACAGAGGAAGAGCTGATGTGGCTCTTGAGGAGGGATGTCATGACAAAGATCTATTGAGTTCTGTCAAGAGTCAGCCACCATGCAGATAAGCATGACCTACTTGATATAATGTGTTCCCTTTGGAAAAAGTCTTTTGATAGAATCGCTCATCAAAAGCTCTTAAATTACCTCAGCTCTCATGCAATAGCGGGGAGGGCCTCATGTAAATAAATAACTAAACAAAAGACAGATATCAAAGGGTAAAATAAAAATGATGGCTTTTTACAGTAGGCAGATGGTATCAGCAAGCACCTCAAGGATCTGTTCTACAGTCTGTGCTTTTTAATACATCCCTAATAGAAAGGAGTAGTCAGTAAGATGCTTAGTTTGAACTGTTTCATATTGCCTGAAAACTAATCATTCCTCACTATCTTCAAAGTTCTGCATAAGAGTATAACCACTAATAGATGCATGTGTCTATATAAAAATACTTCAAACTAAAGCTACAGTCTGCTCTCCCTTCTTACTAGCTACAGAATAGGAACAGCAGAACCTTAGTCGTCGTTCCCCCCCTTCCCCGAGCTCAGGGTAGGATGTAAGAATGTGGGGATTTCCCTAATTCTTCATATTTATTTAACATTTCAATGACTTATTTAAAATCAAAAGGAGTAGACTTAGGGTCTAAAAGAAAATTCACACACCAGTACTTGACTTTGTTCTTGAAACAAAAAAAACAGTATTTCTAACACTGTATCATGTACAGTTAGTTATTCACCTCACTCAATTTTTAGCTTCTGTTAACCTTAAAGCTCTACCTAGGAAACCATACTATCATCCCTGTAAAAACCATGGCTTTCCAAACAGCCCAGCTGCACCAGTCATCGAAGTTCACTATCCTGAAAAGATTAAATGGCTTCTAGCCCATGAACACCAGCATTTCTGAGAAGCAATTCCATTCCAATTTTATCTTTTAACTAGTTCATTAACTGGGGAGAAAATGAAAAGTGAAATATTAAGTTCCCACAAAAGAATATTTCTAAAAAAATTATCTCAAATAGGAAAGAACATGGTGGAGAATGAGGACACAAAACTACTAAGGAGCAAAGAAGATAATTTAGATATTTAAAACCATAGATAATTATTTGAAGTTGTTTATAATTGGTTTTGCAACATGAAATACTCTTAACTACTGTTTGTTAGCAAGGAGTATTAAATCTTAAATCAAGATCACATGGTTTATTCAGACTCTGGAAACATTCACACATCTCCAAAACAAATTCATGTAGGGCTTGGTCTATGATGATAACTGTGAGAGCTGGTTTATTTTTATAGACTGTTGCTAAAGCACTGGTGGACTAAAAATAAATTCTGTCAAACAATGATACTGTATTCTCAACCTATAACAAACAAATACTTTCCATAGATCATCCAAATCAGGAGAGTGAAAATGAACTGTTACTTTTGAGAAATAATAAATAAGGACTTGGTAAAGATTCAGAAATGTCTAGAGCTGTTAAGACACTGGGGTGGGGGGCAGGTTAAGGCATGACTGTTTTAACCTTTGTTTCGAATGATATATAGCATACATGTAATGTTCACTAGTTTATAATTTTCTAGATTGGCTGTAGGGTTTGAGTTTTTTTAGTAATCTCAGAGACTGTGTGCCCTCCACAGATTTTGCCCCTCTAACTTTCAGCTTGAGGGCTTGTCTGAATAAATCCATTTCACTTGCTCTGCTCTTCTGAAGCTCAGTGCCTATATGCCAAGTGTTGATAACTTAGCTGCTCTTGGGATATCAAACATAACCCTACAATGATCTCTATTGAATGGTCTCTAATTAGGTCTTAAATTCACATTCACTTGTGATTTAACATTCATGAAGTAAAACCTCCTTTGTGAACTTTTCAGTGTGGCCAGTTTACTATTTAAATTTTTATAATGGTTTCTCTAGAATGTTTTCATTGTGCAGTTTTACCAGGTTACATGTGAGCACCTGAAATCCTGCATCTTAGCTGCATTAGATCTCTCTTACTCTTCCAACTACAAATTGCTGGGGAATTGAGCTTTCGCCTCTTGATGTGAAGACTGATATTGTAACCTACCAGTATAGCTGTATTTTTATGTCTTGCTTTGTATTCGCTTACATTGGCCTTGCATCCTCTCAACTCAGGATTTCCACCAGACTTCTAGATGCTACGGAACTTCACAGACACAGTGTTATTCCACTGGGTCCCAACTGTCTGGGGCATTTTTATCAGGGTATAAAGCAATAGCATCTTCATCTTTTCATTCCCCTACATTTCTATAATTTTGAATTTGCTCCTTCTCACTGCAGGGGCAAACCCTGTTTGTTTTGGGGTTCCTTCCCCAAAATGCATTTTATTTATTCAAAGACATGCATGAGATCTTTTCATTTAACATCCTTATCTAGCACCATGATAATTTTAGTTTGTGTTCTTATTTTCTCCCACAGGGATAATTTGTATCCCATTCTTTACTAGAAATGGAGATATCTGTCGTACACGTCTTCAAAAGATGCCCCTGTGCAAGTTTGTGTATTTCTCAGCTCCTGACAGTTTTTTCCCCAGACCTTAGTTAAAAAAAAACTTTTTTATTCACTTTGTACACTAACAGTCCCACTTCACTTCTGGAGCTGAGACACCAGCCCCTGGGTATAGGCACTCCAGTTTCCCCAAAAGAATGCACAGTGACCAATCAACTTAAATCTGCCTTTCAGACATGCCGAAATCCTGAAATCTTTTTCCAGGATGGACCTCCAAACTGGAAGAGTATTTCTGAGAAAACTACTGTTAAGTCATTGGACCTAAAACCTTTATCTGAAGGTTCCCAGGATCTTTTATCTCCACCTCCCTAAGTTCTGAGTCAAAGGAAACAAATCCTTAATTACCAGTTGACCACTGCTTCTATGAATGCAATTGACACGTTGTTTGGGGTTTTTTTAATTCATTACAGACATTAATTCCAAAACTTCAGGGAGTGTTCCAGGCTCTGCCAGCTGGAGCACTATTGACTCTCCAGAGTAAAATCTGAAAGGAGGGACAAACAAAAACCATCTAACCGGTCAAGCAAAATGCTGCTAACCTGCAGACGCTACAACAAACTCCAAATGCAATTTCTCACAGGATCTCCTTGTCAATGAGTAACAGGAACATAACAGATTTAACAGCAAAGTGATGCCTATCATCTCCATTACACACATGTCTGCCAACTCCAGGACCCCAATTACCTTTTCCTGCTCCCTTCTACTCAGTTGCTTTGAATGAAGAATCTCTCAGGCACTCCTTCCCGCTGCCTGCACAGCCAAGAACAGCTCAACACTTTGCTCTGACGGTCAAAGTGTAAACTCAGCAAGAGACTAACTAGAGCACACAACCCTTCAATTGATATGAACATGTAATACCATTTACAAGTCATCTACCAGGAATGGTAAAAGTGTTCAATTAAGAAAGAAAATAACGTCTGTACAATTATGCTCTCCCTCTCATACACATATCTAATTCTATTTTTGCTGCAGTTCAGATTATACAGTGCCAAAGCATGGACAGGAGAAAATACGATCTGCAGTTCTCTTGATATCATTTAGGTCACCTGGAGAGAACATAATGCTTCATCAATGCAAAAAACAATCCTCTCAATGAATCATGGTCCAAACTCAGTATCAGCTTCCAGAAAGGAAGAACAAGACCCCTGAAGACTGCACTGAATCCTCGTATTATTTGGAAATGGAAACAAGGCAAGATTTTTCCTTTGCTTCTAACTGCCTTAGTACAGTAATGGTGTAGGGAAGAAAAAAACACCCAGAAACTCTGGAAAAAGACCACTGAAAATGCAAATAGATTTTATATACTAATTTAAATTCATCCTCGACTGTAGGTGATGATCAAAGCAAAATACCAATTAAGAATTATATTTATGGAACACTCAGAAGTCTATTAGTCACTTGAATTACCCTGATAGCCCATACCTTTTTTCATATGGCTTTACTAACACAGAAAGGCACAGTCTATGTAATATGCATCACAATGGATTATGTATACTGTGTAGATTTGCTGAAGTTCTTACAGTTCAAGTGAGATAGGTCAGTTTCTCAGCTGCTCCTAACCATATTACCATCTGCACAAACCATTTGTGGCCATTTCACATCCATGGTCCACTAAACCCTTGTAGTCATTGCTTTTCTTCACCTCCTTTGAAAAGAAACAGAACTGAAATTCGCTGGGTGCTAACACTGAGTATGTTAGAAACTGCAAAAACAGAGAGATATCTGCAGCTGAAGCTGCAACAAAGATGAAGGTAAACTATTCATTCACATGCTAGACCCCCCCCCACCAATTATTTTAAACAGTTACTATGTACAACATGCTTTTTATCAAGGATAAAGAGATGAGACAGATTCCCACTTTGTCCTGAGCCCTGTAACAGGTGATGAGCATCACCTGTAGGCATTGTTAAAAGGCACTTAAAGGCATCCATAAGATAGGCTAGATATTCTGAAGTGAAGAACATTCTGTGCCTTGCACTAGTTCCAGGCGGAATGCACCATACTAGGAAATTCAGAAACACAAATAAGCCCCTGAATGTATTTTACCTCTATAAAAAGCACAGTTCTTTCAAATTAAGTGGCTTTGCAGAATTAAAGTGGTTATAAATCCCATATGGAAAACCATTTTTATTAGAAGATCTTAAGAGCAAGATCTTATTTTGGCAGCAGCAGTGAAGACAAAGGGCACAGGCAAACCCTGGAAAAACTGCCTCAGCTAAGACTGCCCAGCACTTCCTACTGCAACACCATCTCTTCAGTTCTTATAACTTTATCAAGCTATAATTGTTCATACTAAAATTTTCCACACTGGACTTTTGCCAGTTTTGAGAGACACTTTTCAGAGGTTTTTTAGCCTCTTCCAAGAAAGAGGCTAGGGAAAGACACTGCTTTTTACAGATTAATGAATTCCACTGACCTTTCCAACAGCTTGAGAGCACTAACACTTCAGAACGGGTGGGTCACTGAGTACATCTTTTTGCCAACCCTGGGAAAGCCCTCCTGAACTCGGCCAAGTATGAGTGTTCATACATACTGCTAATTTATATATGCAGAAGAAATTTAGATTCTAGCAACTCATTGATCACCCAATCCAAACACTACGCAGAAGACAGGGAAGCCATGCATGGGGGACATAAATGACTAGACACAGACTGAAAGATGCACAAATGAAGAGTCAACATGAAAGCAGAATCCATAAGTGCTACCTGGGCATAGAAACTGGGATAAAGGGTAGTAAAGGGTAAAGGTTGACTGGCAAAGTGAAGGGGTGGAGAAGCAACAGGAGGAGTTTCACCTAGGAGAAAATGAAGTGAGGGCAACAAGCCAAGTCTGCACATTCTCCTCAAGAACTGGAATGAAACCCAAAATTGCTGTCTAGCAGACAAATAGTGAGACTCAGTATCTGCAGAACCATAAGTAATACATCCTATTTCCCTGTGGACCACAGAGAAGATAACGACATACTACTCTGCTAAAATACTCCTCCTAATTCAAACTACAGAGGTCTGTTGGATTGGAAGTTATCCATCCTGATAAAGAACATCTGTTTTTTTTCCAACATATTTTTCAAAAAAACCCTAAGAATTTACAAGTAATAAAACAAAGTTAAAGAAAAATCAAAGACTGCAAAACCAAGCGCTGAAAGTCTTTCCAATTTTAATTAGGCTTTTCTCTGCATGCATTTTACGAGGAGTTTTTGAAGACAAAAATCACATACTACAGCTTTCATGAAATCCCTGTTTTTTTCCCCAGCAAAGAGAGCTCAAAGTAAATTAGTGCAGCACATGAAAAGGAAATGTATTCTGCAGACCTTTGTTGCAGAATTTTGGAGCTGTGCGGCAGAGGAGACAGGAGTTGAAGAACGATAAAGATGACCCTACAGATAAATGATGCAGCTAAATGCTGCACTTGAGAACTAGTTTCATGCCTGCTACTGATACAATCCTTTGGAGATGCCAGGAAATCTGGGTAACTGTATTAAGACCACAGGATACTGCCAATCTGCAGAAATACTTTGCAGACAAATTAGGGATATGTTCAGAATATGAAGGGCTATTAGAGATGGTAATATGAGAAAAGGAACTGATTAGGTTAGTGCCTGCAAATGAGTGCCAAAAATGGGTGGCTACATTAGTTTTCTTTCTATGACTCAGCTCATCCAAGTACAAAATACCATTATCTTCTCAGTCTGTTGTGAAATTAAATTATTTTGTAAAGAACTAAATGGAAAAATGCCATTTTTTGAATGTAACTGTCCATGTCTTAAAATTAACTTAATACAGTTTATGGTCGTCCTCTTTTAATGTCTTTGCCTAGAACTATGGGGTTCCAACAGAGCAAGCAACTGACAAAGCTGGCATAAACTAGAGGCAGCTGGGGGAACACCAGGAACCTAGTAGTTCAGATCACACAGCTGCCACTCTTGCACCTTTACTAAACAAAGACTTTTATCCCTTGAAGTTGCATCATGACCCAAGCGCATCTCAGTTTTCTGCCACCTCTCTACTCTCTTACTCCTTCACAGTCAGAGGTAAAACATCCTTAATCCCAATCGAATCAGAGAAGAACAAGTTTGTAATATTTAGGAGACAAAACCACATAGGACTAATATTCAGTTAGTCCTTACCTCATTTGGTGGAACAATAGCAAAAGGCTGGATGACAGCTGCCAGTGGAATGCGAGCTTGTTTGCCCATATCTGAAGACGATGGGAAGCAGTAGGTAGTACATCGGATATAACGAGGGCTGGCATGGCCTAGAACACCCAATATAGCATGCAGAATGAAAGACTGTTAAAAGGAACCCACCTGTCCCAAACACAAACCAGAAAAATCAAAACAACAATATAAAGCAACAAGCGCATATGCTAAGTTAAATACATGCTTTTTTTCCTCCCACACAAGTTCATCTCTCCCCTTTATATGTCAGCCCACTGCCCCTCCCCGTGGGTCAATCTTTTCTTGCTGTTTTTTAAAGCAGAGACTTAAACATATCAAGAAAAGCCCCACCATTATTTGCAATAAGAATCTCAATAGAGATTAGTTTGAAACATACGATATCTAAGATATTAAAAGAAAATAATATGGATGAAAACCCCAGTGCAAATGTCAACATTGTATATAATGAAATGCTACAGACTGATACATACTGTTAACACTGCTCTGAAGAGCTAGCTCTGATTCAGAAAGTAGTATACTGGTGTTAACATCACCATGCTCATTTGTCTTGCAAAATACAGTGTGCTAAAATCACCACACCACTTCTTGTAGCACACTTAGTTCAGTTCCCTCAATGAGAAACTGTGCTGTGCATTGCAGGCAAGAGCACTAAAAGGCAACAGGAGTTCAGAAATCAGTTTCCTTATGTTCCTTTTTAACCACCAGCACCTTTTTAACCACGTTTTTAACTGAGCAGCTCTGTTCAGTTTCTTGAAAGGAATTTCTTTGTTCATCAGAAATGCATTACCCCATTCTCAGATAATGCCAAAAAAATCTTGATGTGTTTGTACAATTTATACAGTTTATTCATGCACTGCTAAATTAATGTTGGACTAAATGATACCATCAGTTTAATCTGTATTAAAATACCAAGTCTGCTGTTAAGAGCAGCATGTGGAATATTGTACTTCCAGGCTCTAGGCAGAGGCAAAGGCAGATACACCGGTCAAAGGAAAAAATAAAGTCAACTAGACAGCTTGTACACTGACCCTACTGCTTGAATAGAATTTTCCAAGATTCATATCTTAAAACATAACAGTGCTAGTCTCATTGCTCCTTGTCCAACTTCTAAATTTCAGAGGAATCTAAAAAGAATTTTCAGCTTAAAATTTGTCAAGGTTTTAAATTTCAAGTTAAAAAGAAAAGCTGTCTCAACTATTCATATTAATTTTAAAGGTCAGGAAGCGTAGAGGAGGTATTCACCCAAGATGTAAGAATCAACTATTGCTTCTTCCCCCTCACCGCCCCTTTTTTTTCTTTAAAGGGAGTAAAAGGGAGTTTCCCATTTCACGTCCAATTTAGAGCAAGCAGCATCATTTTCAGATGAGAAATATGAGTATTTAGTCTGTTATTTGTTTGTTGGTTTGTTTTTTTTTTTTAATTATATTTGTCTTCACCTAGAAAGACTCCCAAATCAGTAACAAGGACAGTTACCTTGGTCTTGGATTACGCAGTCTGTGGTAACAAGAGGAGGAACCTGTCCTCTTGTGTTTGTGGCATAGATCTGTCCACCCCTAGAAGCCTTATCATTTTCAATCACTTGAATCTGATGAAGAAGAAGCAAGAACAATATGAGAAAGGTAAGCCATGCATTCAGTTACATTCATAAACAGTTATGCTAACAGCTACACCAAGTAACACTGTTGTCATTGTCTTATACAGAGGTGCTATAAACCTATCATAATAGGGGCTTCTAGGACACAGCCACCAGAAAACTATACAGACAGCTGAGTAGTATAACTCATTGGCAACTGCAGTTGCCTGTTGGAACTCAGGGGTAACACTACATGTTGGGGTGGATAAGACCTATATAGAGTGAACAAATGAGTTGTTTAGAGTAAGTATATTGACTGCTAGGAGGACAGACCTTTTCAAGAGAAGCTAGTCAGGAGAGTGGTGGTGTAAGTCAGTCCTGCTTACTAAATCTGGCCTCCCATTCTCCCAGATCAAACTGAAGTGCAAGGCTGCACCACCTTACTCAGATGCCATATGTAGTAGGTTATCTTCTGTATGACCACAGTTGTGCCAGCTGCTGTTCTTCATAAATGAATGTACAGTTAATTGATCAGATTGCAATGGTGGGAGGCGTTAGCCCTCATTCCTCCTGACAAGGCTCCAGGCACGTGGTGGTTAAGAAATAAATAATCTACATAGTATATGACCTTCCTAGCTGAGCTGTATTTCAGCTCTCCCATTTAGAAAGCAGCAGTTTAAGCTCCTGAGAAAAGCCTTGTCGGCCATTAGGTAATATTTCAACACTGGAGCTCAGTGTTTTCACTTTCTAAGTCAGACTACCATGTCGTGAGCTTCCTCCTAGAAAAAAAGTAAAGGAAAGCAATCACAGGAAACTTTAATAAAAGTGAGGCAGCTCTGATCATGTACAGATTTACTCTGGTTGAAGCCTAGTTTATAGCAATTTACAATGTAATGTCATGAAATGCTCATGATACTTTAATACTGAACAAATTCCTTTCCCATATACTTCTTCCCCTGTCATTTCTGCACAGTCCCTCACCTCTGTTTAAGTTTGATACTTTTCAGGGTATCACTGAAATTATTTAAAGCTGTATTTTGTTCCACACCATAAACCGAATCACTGAGATGATACCATTATTCCTCCTCTTCCCTCAAAGAAGCTATCTTTTCAGCAATCTGGTTTAGAGTGTAGTGGAACAACTGTGAGAGGCAAGAGGAATGAGACCGGGACTTTCCGAAATTGGCTTTGACACCGCTGCTGGTATCCCATGGAACTGTATCTCTACACTGCACAAAATTTCTAATAATAGCTAGGAAAGTTCAGAAGCCTCTGTTGGAAAGTAAACAGAGAAGAAAAACAAGATTAGTTGCACAGAGTCTATTGATCATTGTCCAAGAGGTATTTCCTAACACACTGGAAATAATCTGGGGCCTGTAACTTCCCCCCCCCCCAAAAAAAAAAGTTTTTGTATTGCAATTTAAATATACAATACATTCCTCAGAGAGCTTGTTATACCTTATGCTTGATTACTTTCCCCTGCCTCCTTGGTTTGTATACTTATTGCTAACTCTTACATTAGAAGGAAAAAGGTTTTGCTCTAAAAAGGTCCACTGGCTGAAGAAAGCAAACCACTTCAAGGCTTAGCTCTGCAAAGGATCAATGTACCATGGTATTCTGCATTTAGCCGACCCAAATGTATCATTGTTCTTGGAAATAATTGTTGACAAAGCCCAGATGCTAGTTTTCATAGATGTTGTCAGAGCACATATCAACCTCTAACATACATAAGAAAATATAAATCAACAATGGCTACAGATAAGAAGCAAATTTATCTGGCAACACTACTGTAATTATATAATGTAAATATAACAAGAGAAATACACATGGTCATACTTATTCCTCATCCTGAATTAGCTTTTTGCCCTTTACAGACGTTGACCCAGATCATGTTTCTTTTAAACATGTCATTTTGATCCTCTCTGTGCTGCTTAAACAAACCTTTTAACCTATTTTAACATCACTGTCATAGTCAAGGCTGTTTATTCTACATGTGTAATTGAAACAAGACATCAGTCCATGCTTTCACACCAGACCTCCTCCCCCCCCTTTGTATTTTTTTAATTAGACCACTTTGTCCATCTTATGTAAAAAGCACCACACTGAAAAACTAAGAATGACTGACCAATTAAGGGCATTTGTTAATTATACAGACACTGAGTTCAGGTTGGGTTTCTTTGTTAGTTGGGGGATTTTGGGGGTTTTTGTTTGGTTGGTTTTTACAATGGTTCTCAGTTAAATTTAACCTGAAAATTGCCTTTAACAGAGGCAATTAGAGGTTGTTACATTAACCTCTAAGTGATTATCAACAAGCATTCTTCAAAAATTCTGGGAATTTTACATCCAAACCACCACTGGATAAAACAAATAATCTTTTCTAGAATGACAAAAGAATATCTCAATTTAAGGAAGCAGGGCTGCTTCCTAGTAGACAGAGTCCAGCTTTTACACAAATGCTTTTCCCTCATCTCCGTGGGACGCAAATTCTTTCCTGTACAGCAATACTGCTGCAGCAGAGAAGTGGATGAGTCCTTCCCCCAGGCTAGCTTACAGTGTGGTGGTTAAGATGTTTTTTTAAATAGAAAGTTCTAGGTCAAAGCTGCAGGACACAGCCTGCTTCAAGAACCCTGACTCTCCAAGGACCTTTTGACCTGTTTGGACTGCCAGAACCAGTATAAGTGCATGCATCAGAATGTGTTTTCCCCATGAGTTCATCACATTGTCTCCCTCTATTTCAATCAGCTGTTCTCAATAAACAAGTTAAATGCAGCCTGCATCTGACTAGGTATTCCTACAGGTAACAACTAGCCTACTTTATTTAAGACGGACACAACCATAACCTTGTCTTCTTTTTCTCTAACACCACTCTAAGAAGAGGAGACACTGTCCCACCAGTGCATGTTTGTGTGTGCTTCAACAGCTGAGCCTCTTCAACCTGTATGAAGATTATTAAGTATACTATTAAAGTATATTCCAAGCTACTGAAATCTTTACAAGGCTGCAGAAACTGGAAGGATGCTCAGGCAAACAATTCTAGTTGCCTGGGAAACTCCTGAAATCAAACAGTGAGGTGGCTTTTGAGCATGGGATTTCTCAGCATTTCCAGGACTGCAGTTTTAGAGTTCACACACCTGTATTCTGCACAAATCCTACTTTAGGCATCTATCTGTTACTAAGTTTAAGCCTTCAAACTTTCCAGAGTGAAAAGGAAAGGTGATTAGCTGCAGTGAATGCAAGTAACCTTTCAGTACTGCTCACTGTCATACTGAGAATCCTCTTGAGAATTCCTATTAAAGTATCTGGAGTCATGGGTATTTCCCACATTAGGTAAAATTATAAAGCCTCTTCAGTACTAAGACTGGAACATAACTTGTGAACCAAGTCATGTAAGTGCAATTTTATGTTACAAAAAACCCCACCAACTAAAATAAATACAATATTAGCATTGTCATTCCTTTATCTAAAATGCAGCAGAAATTTACTTTCATAAAAAGTTAGTGCCGCATTACTTACTGGGCTTGGAATAGAGTCAGGATCAAGCTTCTTCTGCTGTGGACCCGGGAGCTGTGCTGATCCCCCAGGAAAAGCACCAGGATAAGACAGTTGAGATCCTGCCATCTGAGGACCATAGTTTGCTGCAGAGTTACAAATTACAATTCCTTTCAAGTATTTAAGTTGCATTATCAATTTTTAATATCAACTTTTGCCATTCAATTCATTCTTACTCGGCTAAATGCAACTTCTCCTTCCCTTCTGTTTTCAGCAAGTAAAAGAGATGGATTACTTTGGCTCATGCAGTCTGTGTTTTAAAGGTAAGCATAAGACCAGGTGTGACAACTTTGGTTCCAAAGTCTTCAGGTATATGTCAAGTAGGATGGTTAGCAGAGATTACCACAGCTACTCAAACCAGGCCATTACATTAGAGAGATTCTCTCCCTTAATATCAGTCAATGCAATGGTCTAGTTAGTTGGCTTTTTAGTAGTCAAAATAACTATTTTGCAGACCTATGTCAGGTGAAATAATTGTATTCATTTACCACTCTTTGCTATAGTAAAGCATTTTTGAAAGCTGCTTATGACAGACAACACTATATGACAGAGAGCAACCTATACCTTTAGAGAGTACAAGAAAAACTCCTCTCTGTAGTAAGTTGCGGCTTTACCCATTACTAACCAAATGATTCTGTTACTGATCTAAATTCATCTCTTTTTGCTTGTTACAGTCTTAACAGAGTGCTAAACTTTTGAACAAAAGTATAGCCTGCCCTGAATGCACTGACTGACAATGCAAATCTTTCCATTCTACAAAAAGAGAATTAAATTTTCATTTTTCCAAGTCAGAAGAAAGAACAACCATAAATAGCTGCAGTTCCACCAGTGATTCTCCACCCATATTTTGTTTTCAGTTACCTACCTTGCTGAGGACGATACCCAGGCCCTGGAGGCTGTCCCGAAAGCTGTTGCAAGTTAGGATTTGGGGGGACAGGTCCAGGGATTCCATCTGGTCTGGCCATAGGAGGCAATGGTGGTTGAGCACAAAGGCCATTAACATTACTTGATGGTGGAGGAACCTGTGATCCAGGTGGTAAAGCGATTTGCTGCTGGGTTGGTGGTGGTAGTTGTGGACCCTGAAAAGATGCCGGATACCCAGAAGACATACGAGAGCTCGGAGTAGTGCCGGGACCTGAGTAAGAAATTATGCCAGCTAGGTCAAAAATGATAACCTACTAACTATGTGGAATGTGTTCTATTTTTGCTCAATACATTTACAACATATTTGCAGTATTGTATCCTGCACTGACGATGCTTTGTCGTGGGGATTCTAAACGCCTGTTCACATAACAAATCTGATCTCATGGTATAAGTCTGAACTGATTCAGACATTCAATTTTATTTCTTTTGGCTCTATTTTCAATGAAACCCTGCAGCTGGGGTGGATGGGGAAAGAGAGAGGAAAGCCAGCCTTTGACAATTTTTAATTGTAATACACATAAATCACTATTTGCTTTTGAAACAATTTCATAATGTGAAACAACATTCTTTTTGCTTAATAATCAATTTCTATTATGTGGCATGTTTTTGTTAGTCTGCTAGTTGCATTTCACCATGACAGGTTCAATGGAAGATAAATCCACTCATTTTATCCGGTTTACCACCATCTTCTGGTTTTGATCCCAAAAGATGAAACATGTGGGAATTATTTTGTACACACTGATGAGGAATAGTTTGTTGTTTATAAGATCCAGATTCCAATTAGAATTAAGAGGACCCTGGAAATAAAGGGTTTTTTTGAGACTTACACTCTGTAAATACTTATTACTTTACAAAACCCGTATTTTTTAGTCAAACTTCTCCCCAAAGACCTACAGAAAATAATTTTCAAGAAAGTTAAAAAAATAACTAAAATTAGATTTGGAGCAAAAGGACCAATATGTTAATATACAAATATTGAAATGCATCTTCTGTCAGGCATGTTAACTGAAAAAAAAATAAAATTCACATGCAAAACACAAGCTCAGGTTCTCATCTGGCACAAACAAACATCACTCCAGTAGCTTTACAAGCTGTGAATTTCAGCACTCTGTCAAGCTATACAAACTTAGACTTACAGCTAAGGAAAAATAGAAGAACAAAACCCAACACAGAGGCAGAGTTGTAAAGAATCTATGCCTTCGGTGTTCTGAAGGGTATCCGAACCTCCAACATGTAACACAATAAGCAAGAACATTTTGTTTTACGTAATTATTGCTGAAGGCAATATAATGAAGACAGGAAGGAAAAAAAAATTTTGCTCCAAATAATGTGAATTGCTATACATGAAGTGCTCTAGAGGTGCTGGGCCACACCTCATGCCATATAAAAAGGCCCGAGTTAATTGTGCACTTGCAGTTCAGTACCTCAAGGTTGAATTCGAGTCTAAATTAATTTTTTCTAAGGTGAAGAAGGTATAAGTTTTCACAAGCGATTGTGCAAGCAGAGGGTCAGACCCATGGTAGTTATGCAGGTTTCATTCAAGTCAAATCAGCAACTCGTAAAGCCAGGGTAGGAACAGTGAGAGTATCAGTGCAGCCTGAACTGGTCACCTTTACACATACCTTACAATGATATCAATCACCAGAGTGATCCTCATTTAAAAAAATTCATCCTCCTAAACACACTGGCCCCAGCAAAACAAGACGCTAACTAAATTCCACACCTTTTAAATGAAATGATAAATTTCACCAGGAAATACTCAAGAAAAGCAGATATAACCAAACAGAAAATTAGTGGTGGGAAGTAATTTACATGGAAGAATCACATGATCACATCTTTAGCTCATGGCTTAGGTCTGAGATGTTTTAACCTCAAAATAAATGCAAATACATTTAGATGAAAAACTAAACTATAAGATTTGTACAAAAAAAGAATAAGATAGTTTCAACGCAGAGAGAAACTCTAAAAAGCTGAGAAAAATTAAATCCTGTCTGCGTATTATTGTTCACACCTTGGCTGTTACCAACAGGATCAACAAGTAATTTGAGAAGTGACGGATAAGATAGCCGACTCTTAAAGAAGGTTCAAGCATCAATTCAGAATTAACCCAAGAATATTGATTAAAGGAATAGGATGAGATTGAAATAATCTAAGGACTTGAGCAAATGATAGTGGTCAAATATTTCATTTTCTGTTTATATAGAAGTTCAATAAGTTTCTAGTTACTATAGTCCTAATAGTTTTAACTGAGAATAAGTTAATCAGATCAGATAAAACTGATTACCATAGCTATTTATCTGCATGCTGTTGAGCTGGTTAGCAAGTTGTGCTGTAGATGAAGTGGATGCAGTATTTGGGTAGGCTGGTTGTGACTGATGACTGTAGGGAGGATAGGAAGGTCCTGTATTGCTTGGAGGTGGAGGGCCTTGAAACCTAAAGGGAAAAATTAGTGCAGTTACGCAAAAAATTACATCAACCAATCATAATTCTAGAAGGTCTCATACCTTCTCAAGAGTGGTGCTGAAACAATTATAGGACAGACACTCTCTTGCAAGAGTTTGCTTATTTTCTGCTCAGAAAATGTATACTTGTATTAAAATAGCCACGAAGCACAGAGAGAATGCACGTTTGTTTGAAAAAGAAGGACAGTACATGTTTGTTTACATACTCGTTAGAAACAAAGAGGGAGTATGCTATGGCAAAGGGAGAGTGGTAGTAACTATATGAAAGCTTGAAGATCAAGAAACATGAGCTTCTGAACATATCACATCACTCCATCCCCTTTACATACTTATAAAAGAAGCTTCCCTACTGGGGATGGGTGAAGAAGATTAGGAGAAAAATCTGTGGAGAGAGAAAAATGAAGTGAGAAACTGTTCAGGAGTTTTCTGTAGTAGAGGAAAAAAGAAGATGCAGGTAGGGGAAAACTGCTTCATGATTATCAGATACGGAAAAACATGTACGCAAGAAAAACAACTAAAGAAATGAAAGAGGTAATACACATATGGCTTACAAAGATATTTTCTACTAGACTATTTCACTCTGGAAAAATAAGATCTTAGGCTATCTCCCAAAGAAGATCTACACTGATTTTCCTGTGACCACTTCTAATACTGAGAAGCGGCCTAGCTATATCAAGAGAAGTAGAATTCACTTTCCTTGAAATTTTAATGTGGATGTTTCTCAGCCTAGAAAAGCAGCTCTCAGTAATTTGGGAATAAAACAGGATCAGGTGAAAAACAGTAAACACGCAGCTGTCAGGGCAAAGACTGGAAGCTAGGAAAGAGAATCAGTATTTTGCTGGGTTGGTCATGTCAACTTGAGTCTGTTCACCTTCACCTTGTTGCATCTTCAGGACAACAACTGCTTCTCCCTATGCATTAGTACGTTGTCTTTTACAATTGATCACCAGTCTCTTTGGGTCCTCCTTTACACAGTGAAAACACACAGACATCAAACAGGCTTACCTATTTTGATGCCTAATAAAACATATGCATGACTTCATTTGAACACAAATAACTATGCAACAACTAAAAAGCACAGAAGCAGATTAAGACTAAACAACTAAAACAAGAATGTTGTTAAATGGTGTCAAGTTCACCAAAACAGTTATGTTACGTATTTACCCACTTATAACTACCTGCAATATAACCACTGTGTAAAGCTTTGCTATCCCCTTGTACAATCATTTTTCCCCAGATTTCTTTTTATAGCTTCCACCTGTCCCTATTTTATCCCTTCCCCACTCCTGTCTCCTTCACTTCTTCCTGTGAGCACTAGAGGCAGAACAACAGCACTTCAATTAAACTTTTCATAGTCAATCTCAGACTGAAGCAAAAGAGTAGCAGTCATCCATCTGAGAAGGTATAATAAAACTGTATTATAAAATGTCTTTAAAGTACTCTGTGGAGCCTTGGCTGTGATCCCACAACAATGAAGCAAAGACATCTTAACAAGGCAGGGGCAGAACTACAGATACAGAGACACGCATCAGCTTCTAGTCAAAACTTGCTGCCAACTATTAATTTGTAAATAAAAAATTCTTGATACCTCACAACAAAGGAGTATTAAGACATCAGAAAGTGAACAAAATAATGCAACTTCTATATCAAACAGCACTTATAATAATTTACTGCTGCTTTGAAGCAACGGGTCTAAGATTAAGAAGAAAGAATAATTAAAAATCACACAAAAAGTGCATGATAAAGACCTGATTTGCTGTAAAATGGAACTTAATGGGACTACAGATCATACTGTATGATCTGGCAGTTTAACACCACAGGGAACCGAACTACAAGATCCAGTTCAGAATTAGAATAAGTCAGAAATGCTGAAGATAAAAGCGATGCCTTACTTAAATGTTAGTGAAGCAGCCAAAGAGAGGTAACAGAGGTCAAATAGCTTACAACTCATTTATTAATTCTTGAAAGTCACCTGTGTGGCTGTTGCCCTGGTGTATTGGGCCCATTTTGGAAACTGGTCTGGCTGAATTGATGTGTACCAGGTGGTGGAGGCCCAACAGGAGCCGAAGTTCCAAAAGGCACAGTTGATTTTGACACACCTGCAAAAGATTAAGCACTTACGTAAGAACCCTGTAACAAAGCACAAGATCATCAAGCAATACATGTGTATGCCCCTGCTCTAGCAATAACAATACCGTCTCCAGGTGACCCTAATTGAGCAGGAGAGTTGGACCAGATGACCTCCAGATGTCCCTTCCAACCTCAGCCATAAGCAAGCAAAGATTTTTAGTCAGGTATAGAAGCAGATATGAAAAAGAACAGAGAGTAAAAAGGAAGCAAATAGTAGTTGGTAACTTTCCAGCAGAAGAACCCAGGAGGGACAGTAAGAAAGAAGGAAGAATGAACAGACCCTGCAATTCAATTTGGGATACTAATTCCCGGTCACCCTGTTATCTTTATAGGTAGAAGAGGTCCCTTTGATTTCAGAGACCATGGTCAGAAAGAAAACTTGGAACAACCTTTAAAAAAAAAAAGGCCTCCATACGTAGAAGCTGTACACCTATGCTAAAAATGGTTCTTAATTCAGATCTAGAACAGTGACTGTGAAGAGACTAATTTGTGTAAACAGCAGTGCTGAATAAACAGCTCTTCAACCTGTATTTCTTGAATTATTTTCCTTTAAATTACTCTAACATCAAAGATTAATTTGGTACCAAAACTGGTAATTTTTCCCAAGTATTCTAATAAGCCAGTTACCAGTATATACCTGACTATACTCAGTACTAGATTAAGGTAACGTAACTCTTGCTGTCTTTAATAAGAAGTTTTAGAGAAACTGGGTAAAACAACTTCTTTTTTTCTGTTTTCACAATAACACAAAAACCAAGGACACCCCAGAATATTTAAAAGAGTCTATATACTTGGATACTCAGTTCTTCTATTATCCTACTCCACCACCTCAAATGCTAAATTTAATGTAACTTATCATAATCTAAATGTTATTAAAAATTTTAACAAATACTTTTTAAAGATGGTCTAGGGAATACTTCAGACATCTTTAGTATTTTAACTACTTTCCCCCCACCCGTGACATCAGGCAAAGTATTGAGATGGTCCCTCTTCCTGTCTCCCTATCTTGGCTATGTATATTAGTAGACTTACAGAGGGAAGAGGAAACCTTACTCTGGATATTTTCCACATTCACTAGTCTAGTGTGCCCACTTTGACTCCACTGAATTTAGACCAGCATGACTCACATACAGCAAAATGGCCTTAAATTCCATGCTCTCAAATGACTTTTTTTAGCCTGCAGCCACCATATATTCATATAATATACTTCTGGGAAGAACTGAAGCCACATATCAGTAAGTTAAAATTAATGAAAAGTAAAGGAGAGACAAAGATGGTCATGTTTATCTGTTGGATGTCAATTACATTAGCTATAGCTGATTATGCTGATACGAATAAAGCAAATATCCCCTTTGCTTGTACCCAAGAAGCTCTTCCTCATTGAAAGCAATTGTCTCCTGGGTGGTTAGAAAGCAGATGGGCTCTACTTAGCACTCATTATCCAAATACATCACCCAGTAAGCAAGCTTAAGAAGGAGACCACCAGCTCATACTCATAGGCAAGTTTGTGCTCAAGAATTCAGTAGGATAGGGGTCCTATTGTGAAGAATACAATCCATTTCTGAGAGTCTGCTTGCCATTAACATGAGTTGAGAAACATTTCTCTATTCCCAGAAATTGCCTCTTCTCTATTTGTCTGTATTAGGTATTACTCATAATACAGCATTAAGCACTGGTGCTTATTGCTTCCTGGACAATGGAATTCACAAAGGTCAGATACCCATCTTACATCATCTGAGCATCAGCAATAACACAGACAAAGCTAGTGCAGGATCCTCTTACAGTAGCAGTGTAAAATTAAGTATTTTGTGCTGACCCAAGTAAGAAAGAGAGATGCAAAATACCTTCATAGAAAACTAGACTCTAAAAACACATTTTAGACAATTTCATACCTGATTGAGGTGCTGAGTATGAGGAGTTAGGGTCCCCGTAATGCCCATAATGAAGTGAAGAATTAGGTGGTCCAAAACCTGCAGAAAAGCCTCCTATTCCTGGCTGGGATTGGGAATATGGAGGAGCTGCAACATACCCTTGTTGACTCATGATGGCAATATTGTCATTCCAAGTATCAGATCCTCTTTAAGAATCTGCAAAAGAGAAAGTGACACCTGCTACTACTCTTAACTCTTTGTGCTTTTTAAAAGGCTGTGAACTGTGCTCCCAAAAAGACGTAAGACACATGGAAGGGCAAAAAAGGACCTTGTTGTCTTTGCTATTACCAGGCGTCTTTTCCCTAAGCATTCACATCTTGATTCTGTCGATGTTAAAGAAGAGAAAAAACAACCCACAAATAAAACCAAAAGAAAACAACAAAACCCAGAATTTTATTTAAAGCAATCCAGAAAAAAAGTCTTCTAGTGATGAGAGCATTCACAAGATTTCTTTCTTGCAGTCAGATTTTGTTAAGCAGAATAAAAGAAACTTTTAGGAAACTTTCAGGGAAGAGTATCTTGATAACTGCAGTCATTTAAGATTAGAACTAGAAAATCTGAGAAATTCTGCACCACTAAACCAGATGACTGAATTTCATAAGACTAGTTTTCAGATACAGTGCCCTTGTCACCATGGGATTTGAAAAGTTATTGAAGTTGTACGCTTTGCAGCCTTGATAGCTAGCTTTCTCTTTTCCATGTAAGACAATTTTTTTATTTTGACTTCATATTGAATTTAACAAAACCAGAATTCCAACAAGTTTCTTGATGCTCAAGTTAAAATTGTTTTGAGAAATGCTGAGGATCCAAACCATGAATGAGAACTTACTACTTCTGCAGAGTCCCAAGTACATTGGTCAGGCAGCCACAAAGAACTAAAGATATATGATATAAACTAGCATCTTAGATGTTAAATGTTCCTTTTACATACCTTTCCCAACCACCTATACTTCACATTCTTAGACTTGAGCCATGCAGTGATCTCTGAGTATGCAAACAGGATAAAAGCAAGTCAGAAATTGTGCTCCAGAAACACGCACAAAGGCACCTCAAAATTACATACAGCTCCAAGATCACAACAGAATTTCATGCTGCTCTGGCACACGTCAGTAGACAAAAGCTATCCCTATCAGAAAACACATCTCTGGGCTTCTCATATTAAATATACATTTCTGAAAAGTCTTCCACATTGCACAAGAAATCACTTTGAGCTGGGTACAGGGCCTAGCCCTCCTCACACATCGCCCATCAACCCTCTAAACCACACTCCTCATTGTGCCAGAAGATTTCTCTGTTGCAGTATTAAACTGCTTCAGATAGGTAATCTTAGGGAGCTGTCTTCTGTTTCTTCGTTAACAAGGTAAACACAGGAAGAAGAAAAAAACCCACGTTTAAACAGAGAGGCTTCATGCTGCCAGCCATACTTTCTTCCCTCCCCCGCCCAGATCAGAAAAGACGTGGCAGTGTGAGCTTTCATTGCGCCAAAAGACAGTAAGTCAGCACTAAATTACCTATATACTGGCATAGACACGTATAAATTTTATATATATACAAAGGAAGAGATTTTCACTTTGAAGCATCTGCAACAGACAACCCCTTTAGGTGCGACAGCATCCAGGGGAAACAACTTCCTCCACAGCTCACTCACACACACACGAAATCTTGCCACGTCAAACTTCCCACAGACAGCATAAACACGCAGAGGTTGTGCTGAAGAGAGACAGGAACTCTAACCATAAGCAAAATAATAGAAGTTTACCGAATACTGTTCCAGATCCTATTTAATATTGAGCATATTTAATCCCTTCTCAAGGTATGTATATATACCAACAGATGATAAAAACAGTTCGGAGGCAACACCCAAAATATCAATAGAAATCGATCACCTAAGGTTTTAGCAATCAGCTTCTAACAAGAGACACACAGATTCACTCTGGAAATTGCATGAGAAAGATCAGAGGATTCACTAAACCCAGATCTTTCCCTGGGTTTGTCTACTACGATGTCACTACACAGAAGGACCTGAGAACTTTTTTCTCCCCGTCTCTCTTAACACTAGTTTACCTCACACCACATAGCCTGAGGAACAACACTAACAAAAGCACTTCTCCACGATTTAATTTACCGCTATTACAGAACAGGTTGTCTTTTTTTCCCCCCCCAGAGGGTTGTTGTACCTATGCAATGCTCTACTGCACCAATATCTCTGTGAAGATGTAAAACTCCACTATGTGCACGTAGAAGTAGAATAACGGAATAAAAAATAGAGGATCACGTTCTTGGCTAACGGAACTATTAACTCTGTATTTCTTCAGAGACGCTGTGCTTGGTAACCTATCACCTCAGAAGAGGTGCTGTCCCTCCCCAAGGCATGCTGCAATCCCAATTTGGCAAATAACCTTCGAGGTGTGTGCCTGTAACTACACACACATATACACAGAATGGAATATAGCTACACGCATTACATTTGGGGTTTTTTTTTTTTTTTTTTAACAACACATTTTGGAATAAGCTATGAAAGCAGAAGCTTAAATTTACTCCAATTCAGTACAAGACCTGCAAACGGTTAACATTTCTATCCCCATTCACTAAGAACTTTTAAGTCGCTAACGCCGCAACAGGTCTCACCGCTCGGTCGGTGCCATCACGCCGTGAGGCGGCACCCGGCAGTTCCCGTGCCTGCCCCC
>VZSZ01010267.1:1735709-1906363 GCA_013398815.1 Ibidorhyncha struthersii
CGCCCGGCCCCGCCGGCGGCGCCTGCGCACTGGCGGCAGCGCGGCGTTGCCCTCAGCGGCTGCCTCGGCTCGAGCCTGAGGGGAGGGCAGCGGCGGCCCGGCCGAGTAGGCCCGCGGCCCTAACAATACCGTACTTTTCCTCATATGTGCTTTAAACCCACATTTTTATCTGTGGCAGTATATATACATATATGTAAAATTATGCCACTTGAATATCTAGAGTGAAATATGATACAGTTACTTTACCTGTTTGCATACTCTGGTTTTAGTTACTCTTCAAGTACGTTTAAAAATACTACCTTGGTTACAGGATAGAGTCGAGGTTTTTCTAATTAACAAAGTAGAAACATGGGAATAACATAAGAAAGATATATTGGTAAACCTACTGTTCCTCCCAGTTAAAAAAACAAACAGCCGTTGTTGTTAAAGTACAAAATAAAAAAAAAGTGGCAGAGGATTAGCAAAATGAGTCATCACTCAAAGACAGCTTCACCACTCCTACGCACCTGGAGTTCAGGGTCCATAGGCTTTCTTACCCTTTGAGTGTTTGTTCGACAACCTTACTAAAGCTTGTGAAAGCAGTGAACGGCTTTACATGATGCTAAATCTCAGTAACGGGAACCTCAGATAAGACTGTCAAAGGCATTCATTCCTATACAAAATAACCCTAAAAGCAATCCCAGTGCCTTTGAAACAGACATCAAAATGAAGGTACGCGGGGGCATCCTTTACACGAAAGGCTCTCAGTAAGCCTCAGCAAGGAACACAAAGCGGGCAAGAACAAGTCTTGACCTGTCTTCATACTTGCTATGCAGCGCTGGATTCACCACCAAATAATATCAACTGTTTTCTACATGTTACCAGAGCCGATACTGTTGCGTATGTCAGAGAAAATCTAAAACCTTCCAAATCTCTCACAACTGCCTAATCAGAATGGCAAATTTAGTTCAGGAGGTGACAAGCATCAGTTAAACTGGATGTGGTTTTGGCTGCCAAGTATCAGTGACTCTTTCGCAAGCTGGATGCAAAACAATGCCTTTCATCATTGCTGCGCTGTAGTTTCACCCGTCGCCCCTATCTCTTTTGCCCGTTATATGCACACAGACAATTACCTCCCGTTATGCAAAATTCTTTTGACATAGCATGCCAGTGAGGAAAATAACGGCTTTAAGTGTGGACATTCCCTATTTTGTTGTGGAGACAGGGGGTCGCTGCCCCCCCAGTGCTGTTGTGTCTAGCTCGCAGCTATTAACAGTAAGCAGCTGTGGATAATTCAGCACTGAAGAACCCTGCACTCACTTCGCCACTGAATACTTACTATCAGATTTCTCCTCCCTGAAATCAGCTCTAGTGAAACTGAAAGATGAGATCAGCAAAAGATAGCAAGGAGAAGCTATGGCTTTGTCAGTTCTTCCCCGGTTTTAGGCCTGCTCTGGAAATGGATCAAGACACCTCGTTTTTCCAAGGATACAGCTTCCCTTCCGTTGTCCTTTAGCCTGGAACACTGAGACAAAAGGCACCCAGCATGTCACAGTCCGGATGTTTTGAAGCTACAAGTAGTATTTATCTACAGTTTCCACCTATAACATTAAAAGTAATTTAAGGTTTTCAATTTCAGAAATGTGGAAACATCATTAAAGATTTAAGTGCATTCCTGGTCTGGAAAGTTATTTCATAAAAATGAGATCGCGGGATTGCTAAACTGTTGTCACTTTATTTTAATGAAATCATTTTAATTAAACTGTATCAGAAAATCTGAGAATCAGACTGGTTTCTTTTCTATCATTATCAATAATGAAGATCTTGTAGGTTAAATTACCTTCTTAACAATCAATTTATCCTGAAGTTGTACCTATCCAGTGCTGCTGGAAACTAATGTGATTTCATATATTTCAGACCTATTTTGGAGTTAGTACTGGTGAAGTAAATAGAAGAATCTGTCTAAATCTATACGCTTTTATCATCGATATTAAAAATAGCAAATCCCCTGCCTCTAAAATCTCACTTTTAAAGTTCTCACTAGATTTTTTTTTTTAGTTCTATAAGAAAGAAAACACAGTCATCCATCAGCTTGGGAGATTATTGGATACAGAACCAATACAGGCTCTGTAGGCAGCTAGCTCAAATCTTTCAGATACCAATATTATTTTTTTTAATTATTATTTTAATTATTTGGGATTGATCTGTTCCCTGAAGTTACTACAGGAAGTCTCTAAAAGCCCCTCCTGGACAAACTGTGCAGAACTCCATGTCTCCATCTCATAGCACCTTGCATTAAGACAATGTATGATTCTGGGAAACCCAAATCCTAACCTAACCTTTTCATTTAGAGGATGTCCTTAAAATACAGCCTTAAGACAAGCTGCCAGGAAGAATCAGAACAACGCTGTGATGCATTTGAGCTACAGGCACGTATTTCTCATGATGATAGTGATAGTGCAGCTTTTGTAGCAGTTGACATTGATTGTGTTAACACATAGCTGTGACAAGACAAATATCTGCAGTTCAGTACCATATGATTTTTTCTAAATTAAAATATATTCTAAACCATTCTCTAGGGGAAGATGTGGGCAATACTGGGTATGTTCTTCAAAGAGAAGACTATTTCATCACAAGGAATACTTCATGAAATTCCAAAGATTTTACATTTTAAAAGGCTTTTTTGTTGAAACTGTTTTTCTCCTTTTAATTTCATCTGTATGTCCTGCAGGCAAAGCAACAGGTTTGCTTTTGCACAACATCAGAAGGGTCCTAAAAGCTGTTTACATAAAAAGATTACTTTCTTTTCCTGTCTTGCTTACATATAATCACTAAAATCTTCTTTAATGTTTTGTCTACTGTATAGTTAAGATCTATGGAAAACAGTTTACAGTTTACTGTAAAGCTCTTTACAAGAAAAATGGAAATTACTATTTACAAAGGTTGTATTTGTTTAAAATGAAAGCAAAGACTTTGGTTAAAAAGAAGCAATGAAATTCTGAAGGGATTATGTTTTTCTGGAAAAAATAGTAGTGTGACTGTGAGGTCAGATTAAAAAATGCTACATGAAGAAAATGGAAAGATGTAATATTTCAGGAAACAGGACACTTCTGTACGGAGACATACATCATTGTTGTGACTCAGTTACATTTCTAATGTAAAAAACTAAGCACAATAGAAACATAAGTAAGGGAACAACAGAAGTGAATACTGATACTTTGATTAAACAATCTCAGTGGCAATTAGAAAATATTATTGCAGTACACCCTTGAAACACTACCCTATATAAAATGAAAACACAGAGAGCAAAAGGTTTTCAGAGTATCAGACTGATGTAGCTGCTGTTATTTAGGGAAAATAATACAATAATGTTAAAATCCTGGGCATACATTCATTGCTATATGTATTTTCTAAGCAGTTAATAGATACTTCCTGCAGTGACTATCCACTACTACCTAGTCCTGTTTCAGCTCAGGCATGGGGCCACAGTAGAGGAAGAATTAATTCCATACAGTTTTGGGTTTGCTTTTTTTTTTTTGCAAGATCAGACACTAATTGAGCAGGTGGTGAGTCAGAGTACCCAGAATCAAAACTGGGCCTGGCTATTCAGAGGGACCACTGGGATGCAAGGAGGGATTGCTGAGCGCACAGATCATGCAAGTGATTCTCCCTTCTCCCTCCTGCTAAAGACTGACCTCCTGCTTCACAGTGATGGTAAAGGCTGTTCTACCTCTCAGGCTGCTTTCTGCATACCATACACAAATTGGTTTGGATACCTTGTGCTCATTAAAGTTTCCAAAATACTTTTAGATGAGAAGGAGTGTAAATCCAATTCCAATTTGTAAACTTATAATGACTGTCTGAATTCATCTGCAAATGCATTTAGACTGAATATTACTCTCTATTCCCTGCTATGAACTGGGGGATTTTGCTGCGCTTGTACAGTTGTTGGTAGCTTTTGAACAGCTGTGTCGTTCCACCCTAGAACTGGCTGCATTTTGTTATACCCTGCAGAGGAGAGGAAGGACTGGGAGTGTGTCACTTCTTCCCTGCCCCAACCCTTTTAAACATCACTGGCAACTGGTAAATGCACAATGATAGACACTTTTGTCTTCGTGGTCCCTAACTCAGCCAAATAGAGGACAAACTTCAACTGCCACAGAGGGCATTCCTTGCCTGCCTTGGAGAATGTTGGTAAAGTTTACTGGAATATTTGAAAAGCAAAAAGAAATAATATTTAGGGAAGAAAAATTATATGCAAGTAAAAGAGCACTTAATTGTGAAAAGGGTATTTGCATTAAAGCCAAAGTCCTGATTTCTTGTTAGGTTGGTCCCTATTAGCTAAAACCACTTTTCTTTCCCTGAAACTCAGTAAAACAGAAATGATTATAAAATGCTCTATGGCAAGTTCTACGCAAGTCACGCATTACAAAAGCAAATGTGATATAGAAAACTGACTGTGGCTGCTTTCTTTAAAAAAGACTTTCTGGCTAGTTCAAGCCTCTGGATTTTTCAATATCTGCAAACTGTGAGGCTCCTCTGCTTAGTCTCACTGATTGTCGCTATTTTGGTTTTCTAATGAAATCAACATTCTGGCAACTTGATCTGGACCATTTACAGGAGACAGATACGGTGTTCTGAGAAAACTGCTGTGATGTTTCAGTTGGGAATTTCAATTATCTTTTTAAATTAATTTAGTACTGTCTAAGATGCATGAGAGTGGAAGATTGCACTACCAGTTCTTAAAGAAAAAAGCCCAAGACTTGATTACCCTGCCGTAATTGCTACATAACAAACATAAAAACAAAAATGAGGACTTCTCATTATAATCTGATTAATAATGTATGATATATAAAGCACTGAATAAACATTAAGCTGTCAGTCTGAGAAAGGACAGCAGAAAGTTACATGATCCTTTCTGTGTTTGCTTGCTGAACGTATGGAATTTCTCAAACTTAGATATATTGCACTTCTACATTCAAAAGCATCTGAAATGAAGTAGCTTTACTTTCATTGGTCTCATTTTACGTTTCCTGCTCACGTATAAAATTTCTGATGTGTTAGTGGAGTCTTGCTATAGAAAAGCATTCAAATAAGCTCACTATCATTAAATTAAAAAAAAGTCACTGTTTGAGTAAGAAGCAGACAAGCTCTTCATAGCAAACTAGCTATTTGGTTGATTTACTTGGTTCTCTCATTGGAAAAGATGGGATGAATTTACAGTCTGTTTTTTCCATTTGTCAAGTTAATAATGCAGGTGTATTTTAGCCAGTGCTAGTGATGATTCAACACACTGTGAGTAAGTCATATTTGTTCTATGTAACCGATTGTCTACTGCAACTCAGATGATGTTCCTTTCTCTGATCAGTTGATATCACAAGCAGGGTAAGTTGGTTTCTGTTCATTTGTACTGACAAATACTCATAACTGTTGAATGAATCTATTGCATAATAAAACCAGCTCTTAAAAATCACTCTGAAATTACTTAGGATGCAAATACTTCTATGTTTATTCACACTCACATTCACTGTGCTTCTGCTTTACACCACCATTAATGTGGGAGTAAAAATGTTTACTTAAGCATGGAAAAATGATAGAGGTACTACATAGCAGTAAAGCGTCTCTGTCAGTTGTAAAAATATCAGCATGGATTACAAGAGTATTTTTCAAAACACTGGTTTAGCGCTATTTGGATACCCGTAGTATTAACTAATTGATGCCTTCCCCATCATCAACAAAAATAAACATGTGAATTAAATAAAAAAAAAAACAGAAATATTTTTTTAAAATCATCACGTTGTTTGTGTATGATAGATGCAACAAAGGAACAGGAAATGCAGCTGGCATGAAAATAACAAAGGACAAAGGCAAAATTCTACATCACACTTGGTGTCACAGCACACGTACTAGCTTTGCTCTGTGGAGGCACAAAATACACTTGTTCAGGATTTGCAGACATTGGTAATTGTCTGGAAACCAGGCAGATCCATGCCAACACCAGCTAAACAGTAGACTATCGCCAAAAGCAGAAGCCTGTACCAAAGACGGAAAGAGCTCCTCGCAGGAAGATGCAGTGCAACAAGCAAGGCTGTAGGATCAGCAGGGGTTAAACATCGAGGTGTGTTTGGAGGGCAGACTTTTCTAATATCATCTGCTCCATTTGGAAAGGAATTAGTCATCAAAGCAGAGAGTTGGAATTCTTGTTCCTATAGCCAGGAATGAAGATACCTGGATTACTTTTTAATCTATTGCAGTTATTTGCAGGGGGGTAAGATTTCATGCAGGGAGGTCCTTCTACCATCTTTGTTTTTACTGTTTCCCTGGTAAAAATCTAAACAGAACCATCCAGATGCCACGCGCAAGCAATGCTGTTTGCCTTACACAGACGTAACTTTATGCCATAGCAACTTTTTATGCACTGTCCTTTTGCTAGATACTGTAGTTCAAACCACCACCACCAGACTCGCTGGGGCAGACACTGAACAAAATACTTTGCTCTATTTGTAAAGCGAGTGTTAGAAACTGTTTTACAAATCTTATAGCTTCTTTTGTAGTACAGAAGAAAGAGGGAAGAACAGAGTACTGCAGGAAGATTCAAACTATCCAACTGCAAACAGAGATTTTCAGAAGTTCAAGCAGGTTTCTCAAGGTTACACTACACTGTGTAGTGGCTATTTTCCCCATTTTACAGGCCCAGACCAAAAATTAAATGTGAATTTGCAAGTGTAAAAACAGAACCCAAGCTTGCCGAGACCCATACTGGATTATAATTCAATTGTTCCTCTGCTTCTCCCATTCTTGTTTTCAGTACTGATGAATTCAATCTTACAAGCCTTCCAAGTGACAAACAATACGTGCTTTAAACTGTAGTGCAAAAATAGTTGATTCTTATGCTGGACTATGACCATGGATGTAATCAGTCATTGAGCTCTTTAAAAGCAACAAGTCAAAGGGAATTAATCCCTTTTATGCTAGCTAATAGGAAACAAAATTTAAAACATGAAATTTGATGCAGGTGAGTATTCATCAGACTAATACTCAGTCTTCAAGATCTCTTCAATCTTCAGTTCCACATTAAACCATCATTTCAAAATTTAGTAGACTATTTGGGCCTAGTTCATAGCTCAACTATGATTAAAATATATTTTCTAACTGAATATGATATGGTTACTCTTGATTCATTTCACTGTAGTACACTGGAAGAGAGTTTAGCGTGGTATATTTGTTTAGCCCAATAAGTAGGCATGAAATGTTTGCACTGGCTTCTTTCAGTAGGAAGAGGGGAGATTAGTGTCTGATCTTGCAAAAAAAAAAAAAAAAGCAAACCCAAATAAAAGCTGCCTGTCTAAGATGAATAGATAGACAGAAGGTGTTGTGTTACTTAAGTACCACCTTTAAATGACAATTCAAAGAGCAGGGTGAAGCATTACAGCAGAGGCAAGGAACACAGAACACCTACTTAAATGCATATTCCATTCAAGACTCAAAAGTTTTTGCACAGAAAATAAATTTTGATTCCTGTAGGCTCTATTAAGAAGAATGTGATGCAACCCTTCCCTGCCAAAACCACAAAGATAATGCCACATAAATAATTTTCTTTTTACTTTAGAATCTTTTATCAGAATTTTCCCAACTACTGAAGCCAAAAAAGTAGTCATCCCATCTCCTGGGAATCCAGATGAAATGGAGATATATACCCAAGAGCCTCCCAAAATCCCAAGAGAAATTTAGTTTTTGCTTGCTCTAAAACATAGTGATAAGTAAAACCAGCAGTAGAACGACACCTGGAACAAACCCTTACTTCAAGATTAACAAAGAACAAGTAGTTATTCTAGTATCACAAACCTTTTTTCCACGTTCACAAATCTTGCAGTGAGTGTTTTACTTTTCCCTCCAAACAAAATCCTGGGGAGCCTTTGTAGTTATTTTGACTCCTGGACACATTCTGAAATCCTTGTCTTTCCATATATCTTACTAGCCCCTTTCCCAAGACCCTTGGGTGCTTTCAGACCGCCTGTACTTCCAAATTGCCTGGCCCACACAAAGGAGTGGGAGAAAAGAAGCTCCTGTTGTGGTGCACAGCTGGGATGTGGTGGGGCCATCTATGCACACCTGGGATCTCAAAAGCCTTCTCAAAAGATGTTGAGAGTCCAGGAGTTAAAAAATAGTCTATTTCTCTTCAGCCTGTCGTTCAGGAAGGTATTTCCTGAGTATCTGGGACTGGCTGTGATAGGAACAGGTAGGACAACCACCAAAGAAACATTAGAGCTCTCTTCTCCAAACTCTTGGCTCTGTACTCAAGTTATCCATACATTTTTACTCACTGTATTTAATGGCAACAGGTCATTGGCGACAGAGGGCCTGTGATGTGTCACCACCTAAGCATATGGTTAGAGAGCAAATCTTCATTAATCTGCATCCTGCCATGCTGAATTATAGAGTTACAGGGGAACTCTCTCTACATGAATTTGTATTTATTGTGTTACCAGTCAGTAATGCTCAAGGATATCAACTTTGTTTCTGTGTTTTGGAGGAAAGTGCTTCTTTTGCCTGTTTGTTTGTTGTTTTTTTTTCTGCAATAGAACCTAAAACCATAATGATAAAGCCATTACAAGCATCTACAATGACACCTGCTAACCTAGTTGCTGAGAAATTCCCTCCTGGTACTGCCATAGCAAACTTCACATTTTCAGCTGACTTACATTATCTTCTGAGTGAACCATATATGAATGCTGGGAGTGTGATCTAACACACCTGTCAGATAACAATGCCTGTTATTAACTGCACATGCAATCAGCTCAGGGCTCACAGAGAGATACTTAATAACAAAAGGCATGATTGTGACTGTTGCTGCCATTAAGAGGAACAGAGTTGTTATTCCTTTGCATGGGTTACCTGCATTAATAAACCTTTGCTGTGGCTAGAGTTACTATTACTCATCCTACTAAGAACATGACAGGGAACAAAGAGATAGGGGCAAGACAAACAGGCAAAATAAACAGGCAAAAGTTTGACTCTTCCTCAGTGTCTAAAACTTCGTTGACCTTAGCTAAGCTGGCGTGGAGGTGAGGTAATTTGTTTCCAGCAGAGAACAACAGCAAATTACTTTCCCCCTTCAGGAGAAGCTTGGTTGAGCACTACCCCTTAACACTCAGCAGATTGCAGACTTCACAGTTTTTCAGAACGTGACGGTGCAACTGTTTGTATTTCCACTTAGAGAAAGAATTATCTGCGGTTCTGAAACATGATGGGATTTATTTTATGTTTCTGAGAAAGTGGTTTCTCACACCAGAGTCAGATTCAGTGTGTTTCTCTGCTTCTTCCACTACACTTCATTTGCCAGTCTTGAAGTTGGGGGAAAAAAACTAAAGCAGGACTAGTTCTAAAATTCCATCTCATCACACTGTACCTACCCTAATAATCCATGTTAGGGATTAAAATTTGAAGCCTTTACCTTTACTGATGAGGAACTGCTCATGCCTCTTATGAGTGTGGGAAGAACTCTCCCATCTGGCCTTAGAGGTAGCTAATAATTATCTAGGACTTGTATTTTTAATTTCTTTTCTCTTCACTAAGAACTTGGTATTACTGTTTTTACTACCTTTACCACTCCATATCTGTACTTTCAGTCAGCAAACCCTCTTCAGCTGGCTGTGCACCGCAAAGTTTCTCATGCAATCAAAACATCTTGATTCTACTAATTTCTCTTCTAGGACAAGAAAAATCTGATGGGAAATAATGAAGAACAATCAGCTTTAATGAATATTAGCTGGAGCCATGCTTTTGAACTTTCCTTCAATCTATTTCATTCGCTTTGTCATTTTATACCTTTTTTGAAAATTAAATCCTTTCCATGTGGCTCTGTTCCTTATTGCTTCCAAAGTCAGGAGAACAAGAATTAAGGGTAGGAATTAAGCAGAAATGTATTTTTCTACTTCTGTAAGGTTTGGGGAAAATGATGTTTAGCTTTGTCTTCAAAATTTGCTTTTACCTTGTACAACTACTGAGTTGTACTACTACAAGACAAGGAATGTTATTAGGGACAACGCTTTATTGCCTTACATTACCCAGCTTGCAGAAGCCACTTAAAAAAAAAATTCTAAGTTGAAGGGACATATTAGAAGAGGCCATTTTCACTTAATTTGGAAGAGACTGTATGTCATGTTTTCTTAAGTGGCATGGCTGTGATTTTATCTTTTGTTCCATTAAACTAGCTATATATTTACAAGTGGGTTTTTTTCCCACGTAATTCATAAACAAACAAACAAACAAGCACTGTCAATATTTTTTCCACACACACCCCCGATGATTCTCCCATTTGGCTAAAAATCACATCCTACAATACATTGGGTAGTTTATTAAATTGTTTACAGATGATACAGTTAGAATCTACTAAAAAGCTGTTAAAACAGGCATTTTTATGCAACTAGCTTATGTTGGGTTTATGTGGAAAAAATCACATAGGAAAAGAAAATGAAATGCATAAAAAGAAGGAAATCAGACATCTGGGTATTTACTGCAGTAAAATGCTGCCCATAAATTAGCGATCATGATATCCCCTTTCCCTCTCTCTCTTCCTCATTATTAAGGAATGGGTGGAAAGGTTTGCATTTTTAAAGAATCCACAGACCTAGGATACTATTGTAGGAAACTATAAGTGAAATGACAGCTTTTCTTTTATTGCTGAATGAAAGATGTACATACTTCTCATTTCTTCTTACATTTGTATGATGCCTTCTGAACTGAGCTACAGAACTACTTGATTTAAATTAGATTTTAGATAAATCCACTTAAAGTAAAACTGTTCCGAATCATAAATTATTATTACAATAAGAAAAGAAAATATATGGACAAGTGACAGTAGATGAGGCAAATAAAATTAAGAAGTAGTCACCAAGACCACACAGAGCTTTAAAGGAATTCAAGGCTGAAATAGCTGACTCTTACTTAAAACTGTTACCTGAGATTAAAGTGCCATTTCTTAACAAAAGTGTTCCAGGAGAGATACAGAAAACCGCAAGCCTGTCAGCCCGGAATCTATACAAAACAAATAGGTGGAAACTATAATATGGAACAGTGGACATCTGGATAAATATGACTTATCTGGGAAGAGTTAAAAAGGTTTTCATAAAAGGAAGTCCTGCCTCACAAACCTAAGGCAGTCCTTTGAGGGGATCAAAAAACACGTGGATGAGGGTGATTTGATTGATCTTGGATTTACAAAAGGCTTTCAACAAATTCCTTCACCAAAGGCTTTTAAGAAAACTAAGCAGCCATACCATAACATGGCTTAGAAGAATATAGTGATACACATTGGGGAAAAAAACATTAATTCACAAATAAAACAACGAGCTTTGAACTATCATCAGACAAGATTTTAAGATTTTAGAAGATAGTTCCATGGAAACATCAACTCAGCAGTGTCTAAAAAAGCAAATCAGATGTTAGCAATATTGGGGTTAGCAACTAGAGAACAAAAGAGATGATATCATCATGTTACTGTATAAATCCCAACTTTGTCTGCAGTCTGAAGACTGTGTGGCATTCCAGGCCCCATCTCAAAAAGGATATAGAGCTATAGAGGATGTGGAGAAATGCAACAAGGATAATGAAAGGTATGAGACATCTTCTGTATAAAGAATGACAAATTATTCTATTCTACTTCCCTTGAAAAAAGATGACTGAGGTGGATATGTAAGAGGTCTATAAAATAAGTGCCTGGAAAGTGTGGCTGGGGGTTGTTTGGTCACAGTTTCCTCTGATCCAAGAAGCAGGGGACATCAAATGAATCTGTAGGATCCAGATTCAAAGAAGAAAAGGTAATTCTTTATGTCACAAAGTAGTTAGGGATGACTTCCTATGATGAGCTATAGATACTAAAAATTATGTGGGCTCAAGAGGAAACCACATGGCAAGGTTCACAAAAGAGAAATTCATAACTGTTACTAAGTACAGAGGAACTGCATCTGGCTGAGGAAGTTTTTGAGTGGAAGGCAGCGGAGGCTGCCTGAGGAAAGTAGTGTGCATTGTCCATGTTTTTACTCTTTTGCCTAAGCAACCATTTTCCATCCACTATCAAAGACAACATTTTAGGGTAGATGGCCTCACTTTGGTCTAAGTATGGCTATTCTTAGTTTATCACAGCTCATCAAGGCTAATGTGCTAGATTTTTTAACTGGCAGTTCTTGAACACAGATGAGCAGGTGGGGGTTTGACCTGGAAATTTTTTCATACAGACCTCATGATAGGAGATCAGATTCAAGTCAAAGCTTTACCTGTATTTGGGCACAGGTAGTTGTTGGGTGAGTTCTGGCATTTGTGATTTGCTGAGTTTATTATAAAGGGTTTTTTTTGTGACATAAAATTTTTATCAGTTGTTGCCTAGAATTGGATCTTCATGATTTAGTGAAATGATGGAGATGGTGGCAGTGGTTAAGTGTCTGTGGTTGCCATTAGCTTTAAATTTTTCAGTGGATTTCCAAAATTATCTCAGAATTTATGCAATTTATTTATGCTATAGAGACCACAGAGACCAAAATGTCATAAACCCCATGATTGACTCCACTTTTATCATGATGTCCACTTTCTGACCAGCATTTAGAAATCCCAAAGGATGCAGAGAATGTACAACATGATAAGATTAGTATTAAAAAGCAAGATATGCTGTGGCATAAGCATTTAAGAAAGTCATATAAGGCGAATGGGAATTGTTAATGCCTATGAAGTATTATTTGTTAGATGAGGGCATACGAAGCTTTGGGTCTCCCATCATGGGAATAGTTTAGTTACAGACATCAAATATTTTTCTTACTGTGGAGCAAGCAACTAATTCACTCTCAGAAGAAAAAAAGCAGTAATTTGTTTGGAATTGTTGCTATAAAACCCTCTCAACTTACTGACTAGAAAAAAGTTATTTTCCTTTCTTTGTTCTCATGCCAGGACCACAATTCTTGCCAGTTCGAGCAAAGAGTCCTCCATCAGTTTAAATGTAGCAGGTTTAAATGTCCACAAAGCTTTGTCATTATACTGGCTTACTCTTAGTTTAAAGATTTGGGGTTTGTTTGGTTTTGTTTTTGTTTTTTTTAAATATTACATTCTTGTCACAACTTGTTCTGGGGTAATTAGTACTACACAATATATATAGAAACTCAGGAGAAAAAAAAAGCATTTTTGTTTGGAGAGCAGAGATCTAAAAGCACCAATGATGTTATCTGTTGTTGCCATTACTTCTACAAGATGATTTAACTTCTAGAGTGCCGTGTAGATGTCACAGATTAGAAGCCAGTAGAACATTAAACAAACACTAAAGTACTCAACTTTAAGGATCCAAAAAACTAGCTCACAATGTTGTACACAATTATTAAAGTTCACTTTTAAGAGAAATTTCTGTAATGTTGTACATCATGACTTTAGCCAAAACCATTGGCATGATTTTTCTATGTCTTTTGCTATGACACAATCAAATTTAAAGTGCTTCTCTCTGCTTTTTTTTTGCCTTAAGGACATCAAATAGATGGTAGCGAATTAACTCCGAGGAACACCAACTACTGATATTTCAGCAGCTGTACACAGACATTTCATCTATGTCATACAACAAAATCAAACAGATCCTGGTGTTCTGACTGGTTATTTTTTCAGCTGAGCAATGACTAATAAGATTGTTCTGTTTTGTCATCTTAAACAGTTCTGTTATGTGGTCAAAGGAGATAGAAGCTTCTATATCTAGCACAAACTCCCATCAAATATATGACCACCCAAAGCCGAGGTGTTTCTCATTAATTTGTTTTCTCCCATAAGTATATGAAGAAGTTCAGAAACAGAGATCAGATTGGATTATTCGTCTTTACCTAAACAATAAAAGACAGCTCAAAACACCCTAAAATTAGTTAAACATATAAATTTCATCATATAACATTTGAAGGGCTGATAATTATGTGATACATTTTCCTTATTTTTTTATTTTTTGTACTTACCTGTCCTGGTTTGAGATAAAAGAGTGTTGTAAGGTATTTTTTTGCAGCTATATACTCAAGAATTTTGTTGTCATAAAAGTATCTATAAAAATGTGCATCATTAAGCAAAAGGGAGAGAATTTTGTCTAAAGCAAGATTCTGCCTTGGGAAAGACTAAAAAACTCTCTGCTATATCAACAAGTCAACATTGTACAACATAATAAGAAGCAGTTAGCCACCTTGAACCAAGTTATTTTAAACGAGGTATCTTCACTCAGAGGTTGTCTAGCAAAGTTCCTTTAAAGACCATTTCCTTTCTAAGTATGGTTTCTCTGATTATGCTTATACTTATTTTCCTTAAGTATTTAATTACATGGCAACCTGTGCTTGTTTTGCTTCTCCAGAGCCTCTGACTAGTAGTCAATAAAGAAAGCACTCTTCCTCCCACTAAATCATGGTATTTAGAGAGTAACATTTGCCTCTGTTTGGTTAGGGAACTAGTCTCCACCCAGTCTTTGGGTTACCTTAGTGCCCTCAGAGGCCCGATGAAGGGCTTAAGTGCCTAAAAGCCTGTCTACTTTTTCCAGCCATAATAATTTCACTTTAACAGAAGATCCTGTCTCTACCTTGATATTTTGCCTGATGTTCTTTAAAGACACACAGGCTTAGGTTTAAAGCCTCAATAATTACCAGCTCCTTAGATGCAAAGTTGTGTAACTTAAATGCCGAGTGTTTCCTGTTGCCCTGACATCTCTGAAGACCTAGAACCAGCCAACCAAACCCACTTTGTACAGGGGCCTCCATGGAATTTAGGCTGTGGGAATCTGATACCAGTCCCCAGCAACCTGGGTCTCGAAGCAAGAGGCGTTTGTTTCAGAAACTAAAGACGTTTCTGCCCACCTGCTGAATGCTCTCCTTTAGAACCAGCTTAGTAAGAAATGCAACATGGTTTAAGACAAGCTCACTGACTTTGTGCTGAGGCGAGTAGAAGCTCTTATGCTGTCAGTTGTTAAGACTCAGCTAGGGGAATATTCATCCTTTGCTGAAGAACAGTCACCTCTTAAACCACTCCAACCAGACCTGCAGGAGCTCAGCAGTTTACAGTCCACATTACCCCAAGTCAGCAATGGCGAACAGAACTGAACCCAGGTCTTGTAAGGCTCCGGGAAATTAACTTCCCACTGAATCTTTTTTTTTTTTCATGCTTATAGTAAGGTTCCCCTTTAATGACCCAATGCAAATCATCCATTGATAGCATCAGTAGAGAGATCTGATACTTCATTCCACTAATCCTCTTTCCCTCTCTGGTAGGAAAGGCAACAGGCTGCATAAGAACAGGTATTAGTAGGGTCCAATAATAATTCAGGTCATTGCTAAATAGCAGTGCATGTTAAACTATACTGAAGTTACAGAGAACCAGCAAACCAAACAGTTCCAAGACAAGGAAATTATAAAGTTGTGGGGTTTTGCTTTTTGCATACCCGCAGTGCTGCAGAAAGTGCATGCAGGGTAGAGATGAAAATCATAAACCTAGTTCAATATAAATGTATCACTTATTCAGAGGATGCACATGACGTTTCACTCGAGATTCTGCTTCCTTCTTTGTTTGGAGTATGAATGCAAAAAATGGGTAAATTAAGAGTTTAAATCGTCTGGCACCATTTACTAAAGTAAACTTACATCCTAAATTGTCACTGGGAAATGTACACTTCTTTTTGCTGTTGTTTTGATTTAGCTGTCACTAGAGTCATGTTTAAATACAGCCTTTTCTGCCTTATGGCTGAGTGTCTTTGTGTGCATTTCCTCAACATTACTTACTTGACTTTGAAGGTGGGCTGAGCATAGAAATCTGACGAAAGAGTGGGCTGTGCCCTGGATCCGAGGGAGCTCTTACGTTCTTCTGAATGACTACATCTGCTAGTGCAGTACACAGCAGCAGCAACAGCGTGGTGCTCTGGGTCTCCAGCTCTGCCTGGCAGACAAATCTCCAGCTCGCTGAACATCTGCAAGACAAAATTTTTCATGTTCTTCTGTAAATGAATGCTGCCTAACTGCACCAGGAAAATGGGCACAGGGGATTATCTCTGCATTGCTATGAGTGGAGGGGCGCCTTGGGGCTTTAGATTGCAAGGTGGCAAGGAGCAAAAGCAGCCTTTGCAAATCGCCAAGGTAGGATCATGAGAGAAAGATGTTATCGGTGTTTTGTGAACACAAGTGAAGAGAATAGTTTGTTTAAATATATACTGCTTCCAGTGGAATGGTTGGTGTGATGCTTGCTTGAATTTGCTAACGTGTTTTGCAGAGATTCTACAGGTGCTGATTTTATCTGTTTCAATAAAAAGGGAATGATTACTTTTTGGTAGCTTACAAGTATTGCAAACATTTTCTTAAAGGTTTGAAATTGGGAAATGATGTATGCTTTTCAGCTCCTGTTTGATTCACTGTATGTTTTTGAATGCACTCGGTGTATCGCAAAACTGAATCTCATATTAGGAAATGCTGTTTCAGTCATCTATTTATGCTACTTTTTCTACTCTAAGCATAGAATAAATACAGCTTTATCATGAGAAAATGTTCTTACTATTTTGGGAATCCTGGAAAGCATTACACTGAGTTATCTCTGGTTTTGGAAAGTTATCCAGTCTTAGAACAGCTTTAATAGGTGCCAAACATTCCCTCTTATATTTCATAAGCAACACTGAAAATTACCGAACATTTCAAAAATTACCTTCATGTATAAAATGAGAGCAAAAGAGTAGAAATTGAGAATAAATAAAAAATAAGAATTGGTAACCCCAAGTTGCAAAAATTATAGTTAAAAAGTAGCTTTGTTAAAAATCAGTGCTCATTCCGTTGCAACAGCTTCTCCACTGGTACAACAATGAAGATTTGTCCCGGTTATTAAGGTTTATGTAACTGTATGGAGCTGCATTCTGTTCTCCTAGACAAGAGGGACAAATTTTGTCCCGAGCTCCGAGGTCAGCAAAATACCACTGGCTGAAATGATACTAGGACCGATCATCATATAATGGATTCTGCCTTGTTAAATTGAGGGAGAGAGATTAAAATGTATCTTATCACCTTTCAGTAACTTGGTAATCCAGTACATAGAGTGTTAAGTTTTTTGCACTTTGATACAGTATTTTAGATCAGTAGTTTAGCTATTTAAGCTCTAATTTTCTTAAGCTGTCGATATATTTATTAATTAGCTAAATTTAATTTACTGGTTAGCTAACTTTTTCACAAATAGCAGAAAACAGTAAGTCTACCTCATTTTATAAAAGAAGGTCCTTTTAGTTTCTCTGTCAAGAAAACCTCTTTCGCTATTATTTTCAATTATTTCCAGCCCATAATATTAACCATATTCAGTAACAGAGCTATGATTTATTGAGTGTATGTATATTTTTTCTCATTACTGTTAAGTTTTTTGTTTGTTTTTGTATTTTGCAAAATTTGAACATGTTTAAATTTTTTTCCTACCGATGGGCAACTGTTGCTTTGCAAGTAAAGCCACTGATAACAGATGACAGTGGAACCCTGCCATCTAGTGAAAACTTGTAGCTAGAACTTAAAAAATTGTAAGTAACGATAAAAGTAAAGGCAAGTGGCCTTGATTACATAAAACCAACAGTAAAAAGCACAGTAGTTTGAAGACAAGCTTCTGATTAAGCTTTAGTTTTCCTGATGAAAATGGGCTATACAGGTTTTTTTTTCATATTCACATCCTAAACTGTGGCGCTTAAGTCTGGGTTCTGTTTTACCACTAAAATCGGGGACTTGAGAACTAGATACATGGTGCCAGTTGTGCCTTAATTCTGATGGGAAAATCCACCAGTAAAATATACGTAAATTTAGAAAAATAAAAATAGGTATTTTTAGAAAAAAATCAAAGAAGCATGAGTTTGTTTTCTTGCAAATGAACCCAATCAAAAGGCCACGTAATACAATACTTCGGAATCCCCTTTGTAAGAGTACATGTGTATCAGCATATACGTGTTACAAGCATGGCGGATTGGGTGCTTTATGAGTTCCAGATCGTTCATTTCTCCACGCTTAAGAGTTGGTCAGGATCAGTGAGATTTGAAAATTGACACTAGTATCTGGCTGAAAACCTGAAACCTAGAGTTGACAGGCCACAGCTTGCTTTGGGACTCACTCTGGCGGCAGGCTTCACCCTCCTCCCCGGGGAGCCTGGGCTCTCTCCGAGGCACGAAGACCTGGGTCCCCAGGTCAGGCACCACCGTCAAGTTGAGGCACGACAAGGTGGGGGGTCTGCAGCTACACTGTGTGTCACCCTTTTTGGGGAGAGGCAATGTTTTCAGCTTTTATTCTGTTATCAGTGAAAACTGAAGCTAATAATCCATGAAAGAATAAAGAATTACCCAACTAGTGCATAGTAATTTTCCTACTGGCTCCAAAATTCTAAGGTTGTGTTTCCTAAACACACGGAAAAAATTGTTTGGTTTGGGTTTTTTTTCAGTTCAAGGTTCAGCTTCTCCACTGGTGCGTACTAATGTAACTCCATGGAACCAGTGGGTCATTGCCAATTTACACCTACCAAGATTTTGTCAGAAGCGTGTATTTCTGCTTTTGGTGTCTCAGCTCGCAGGAGCTGGGAAAGCTGCAGAGGGGTCGCTCGCCTGGTTGCTGACACAACCTGAGCACGGTATACCCCTGGACTGCTGCAGAGGGAAGCGCACTCAGGCCCCTGTCATGAGCAGAGTGGTGGCTGTGATACAGATCTAAAGGGGAGAGGGATGTGAAATGGAGGGAAATGAGATAATCCATGAAAATGTGGCAGGATACAAAAATCCCAAAAGCACACTTATCTAATGTAACATAAACATACTGTTTTCAAAGCTAATGAAATAAGTCACCGCAGTTCACTGCCAGATGCAATTTTTACCAGCTTATGTCTTTTAAAGTATTGTTTTATTGCATTTATAAAAAAATACATAAACTCTCCCCCCATTGTTTGTTGCCTATCTCTTAAAGCGTATATGCAAGTAGCAGTCCCGCTAAAATCAGGGAGAGTTTTGCCTGTAGTATAAAGTATTGTCTTCCATTATCATGCAAAGTGTTAACAGGGAGATAGGAGACAAACCTTTTGCCTTCCCAAGAAATACCTTGGTATTTTTTTCTCACCAGCACATAAATTAGGAAATTTTCATCAGCAAATAATTTTACAACCATTAAAAGAGTCAAGACAATTCAGTAATTTGTTAGATGTGAAATCGCAACAAATTAATTTTTTTAAAAGTATCACAAAGTATCATTTTGTTTGTCATTTTTGACTCTTATTCAAAACATAAATTTTGAAAACATTTGACTCGTTTTCTGTAGAGGCATACAAGCTGTTTAACACCCCTCCTCCTCCCAACCCTGGCTCCATACATCAACTGACTTTGTTATGTCCACTAATGTTGTAAACACTTCATAAAAAAATTATTTTCAGTTAAAAAGAATTTGCATATTTTATAAACTGTCCACATATATCATAATGACTTTAAAAAAATCTATTTTAAATACTGTGTCAAAAGACATATTGTGCTAAGAAAGATATCTAATAAATGAATGTTATTTAAAAAAAAAAAGATAATCAGGAATATAAAGCCAAGGAAAACAGTGGTTGTGCCAGTTGTGCTGTGTATGCACCAAGACACTAAACCATGTCAGTATTGCACCGTAGGATAGCTTTCCCAAAGCAGGAGGAGGTTGGGAAACCTCATTACAACAGTGACCCTAGATGGCTAAGAATTCAAGATATATAAGAGCAAAATGACACGTGATGTCCTTTCTGTTTCCACTGTGAGATATATAAAAGAATGCTTTTTTTATGAATATCCTAACTTTTTTCTTGTAAATTTCTTTGTAGTTTTTAATTTAAAATATATAAAAACTCTATGTGCAAAATAATGAGTGATTTTCTGGATTAGCATTTGAAAGAAAGTCCTGTGAGTTTTTCTACTAATACTCAACAATACCAGCTATGTGTATATATATACACACGCATATATATGTATCTATATAATAAAACTATATCCTTTAAGAAGCATCTCTTTTGAAACAGGTAATTTAATGGAGTTGTCCTATAGATGATTTAGATTTATAATTCAACCATGACGTAACTCCATTAAATTATCCGGTTGCAATAGAGGTACATTATTCTCAGCATATTTGTTACTTATACCAAACAGCAATTTGATGCACGTATCTGTCAAAGTCTTGCTAATTTAAGTTTGGGAACTTAACTGAATAGTTCTAGTATTCAAGGGGGGTAAATTCCATGACTCAGACCTCTAAGCACTTCAACGGAAATTCAGTCCTCTTTTAGCTGTCAGTATCCTAAAAGTAAAAATGAACAGATGCTGAAAAATCCGTATGACCAGTTGTGTTGTAGGTTTTCATGCGTGAGACATTGGGGAAACTAATGTTATTGAGACAAGGTGCCTCACTTGTTACTGAACTCAGATCACGTCAGTTCCGGAAGTACTCTGGTCTATACAGAGATATTTCTACACACATACATCTCAGCAAGACAGCTATCTTCAAAGGGGATCATGTTGTCCTATTTTATGTCTATGAGAGCAGTCATCCTGATCTCTCCCTGATTCATCAGTGTCAGAACAATATGTAATTGCATATGGAGAAACAGTGATTTTTTTTTAAAGTGCTGACAGATTTTATGTACTTTTTCAGCAAGCTTTTTCAACTAAATTTTTATAAAAATAAAATAGTAATATTTCCCATCCTTTAATTTCCACCATGCCATTTTGCCAGTGCATAACTACAATTACAATGCCTATCCTCTAAAACATCAAGTTATTTGAAAGAACTTAATGGATATTTTGAAAGTTTTACCAATGTGATTTTGCACCCTGAAAATTTTTGCTCTACTACAGACATTTTCTCATGTCCAAACATGCCAAATATTATGCAATTTTCCATTGTCTTGTAAATGTTACCTATAGTCCTAATTAATCCTACGAACCCTTTGATAATTCAGGGTTCAAATCCAATGGCCTCAACTAGGCTTCACGCAAAACTTATAGAATTTGTGACTATTCTGTCAATTTCTGAAACAGACTCTGCTGCTGCTGCATAAGTAGTAGTTTTACCTTTGGCTCAGTAATGACGTGTGACAGCTGGCTGCCTGGTCATTTTAGACTTGTGCACTTGTCCATCAAAATGCTCAGATTTCAATTCAAGTCTCAGTTTCATCATTTTGGATTCATTGGAACCTGAAACTGAAAGTGAAACTCAAAGACTTGGGAACAACCTGAACCAACAGTGTGAAAAGTTGATGTCTGAATATAACTTAATGCTGGATGTATACAGAGGTGGGCTCTGTTGTGGTAGTTTGACTTTCTCCCTGCATTTATCCGAAATACTTGACACGTGCAGAACAACCCCAAGTGGCTTTCATCAAGCTGACCTTTGCATTTAGTCTAGTGGGAAAAAAATAAAGGATAAGATGTGTAAGCACAGTTATGCTTTTGATCCTGAGGTAAGGCAAAGCACGTCACTGTCACATATATGAGAGGTCTGTTAGCACGCAGCTGGTACATCCACAAAGCTGCTGGGTTTAAGGAAACTTTTTCAAGTTCCTGTCATTCTCTTACATTGTTACCATTGGCAAATGCTCACGCTTCCAGGCAGAAAAACTAGGTTAGTAAAAGCCGAGAGTCTGCTCCCTATGTTCTAGTTGAGACAAGATAAATGTAGCTGTTCTACCCATGCTCCTAGCTCATTTCAGTGCTAAGTCATACAGGCGAATATGAACCACCGGTGTTTTTTTGCTCCCCTGCTTGCCTCTGCACTGATGGCCTAGGAGCACCACTCTCCCAGTAAGATGAAAGTAAGAGACTGTTCTGTGTTTCAGAGCATCTCCAGATGACTCCAAGTCATCTCGGAGTTGGAGTTGGTGCTTTGGGGCCATCTGCTTCTGAAAATATTCTCATTAATGCATAGTCAAGTAGGACCTTACTATACACTACTGTGTCTGAAATGAAGATGCTCAGCATGCTGTGTAAAGGCTCAGTGCCAAGCTAACATGACCCTGCTGATATTTCCTTATTTGTATCAATTGACATTTTAAACAGAATTTGAATACAACTTTATGCTAATGTAGACAGAGCAAGCCATGTTTAAAACATGCTAGTTGAACTTTGGCAGCAAAGGAGGGGAGTTTAGAGTTAACCGACATGATTTTAAACACAACTTGCCTTACTTGGACTGTATTTAAAACTGTTTGTTTAAATTTGCTAGCTAATACATTTCCAAACATAGTTTGTTTTTGCAGCCTGGACAAACTCTTATTCTCAAATTCACTCTTCAGAGCATCTGACACAGCCGGTATTTGCTGATACTCAGAAAACACTGTAAGGCATATTTACAAATTCTTGCACAAAAGGAGTTATGTAGAAAATTGTGGGTTTTTCTATCTTTTCTGGAGAGGATTTTGAGTCCATTATGAGCCTTGACCCAATTTAGTAACCAGTACATTTTTGCACATGTTTAGATGACATAGTTCAGCTTCTATTTAAGTAAATGACAAAGCTTCCATTGACAAACTGGGAAGAAGCTGGGCATTATAGAGGTTAGGTTAATTTCTTTTGCAAAACAAAGGAACAAATTAAAGTTTTCAAAACCTAACTAAAATAGATGACTGCTAAATAACTCTGTTCCTGAAAATCTGCCATTGCTAGTTAGAAAAATAATGAGGAAAAATCTTTACTAGCAAAGGTTTCTATATGCTTCCAAAGGTTAGGGGTCTGTGTTTTCTAGTTTCAAACTTTCACATTCCAGCTATTGTGCCAGTGGAAATGTTTAGTACTAAAGTCCCATCCAGTTTAAAAACTGCAGGCTGAACTAGCACATGACTGCATACCCTGTTTTGGATATACAGAACTACATACCAAGCTGGTTTTGGAGTGCTTTCCACAGTATTCAGGCAAATACAAGCATGCTTTGGGTACATGGTAGTATTCATTTGTGCTTGTTTCCAATAGATACTTTTCCAACTGTCATGCTAGGAGAGTTTTCAATGGAATAGAATGAACAACATAATTCACATTGATTTAAACTAAACAAACTAAAAAAACCAAACAGTGTATTCCTACCAAATTAGATTAGCTGCTTTGTATAGAGCTTTGCTTAATTTTTTTAGTTTCTTTGCTGGAAACATTTAAAATACACTGCATGACATTATTCTATTCCATTGTTCTGCATTTTCTGCCATTGCATTCTTATTGTGAATGTGAATGTAATAGTAAGACATTTGGCCAAGTTCACATTAAAATATCACAACAGGAAATGTTGTTTACAAAGCCCTTTAGGATTGTGTCAGATTGTTTGAGAGGATACAGCTAGCAATTTATGCGTATCATGGAAGGGCTTTCTTCCAAATACAGAACTCAGTGTTCTTCATATTTACAGCAGAAATATTTAGAGCAGAAAATACTTTAAGGGGCCATATTTCATGGGTTAAATGCTTAGCACTCTATAAAATGAGGCTGATTTGCAGAGATAGCTTCAAGTTTAAGAAGAACAATTCTGTGCATGGAATTAACTGTGGACAAAAATGATAACATTTAGATTGCAACCAGTACTTACGAGCACTGTTCGTTGGCTGGAATGAAACTGGCAGTAAAAAAAAACCCTGGATATCAGCTTGAAGGTTTTAAATTTCAGACCTAATATACACAAGTTACACAGTGGATTTCTTTTTCCTTTTCTGTAATTTTTCCCATCTGTCCTATTTCATTAGAATCTGTAGTCCATAGTGTGGATGTTAGGATGAAACTAATGCACATTTAGACTGAAACACTTCAGCTTGCACCAAAATCAAGGTGCTATTTTTTGGTTACCTGCCAATACAACATGCTGTTGAGCATGAAAGCCAAAAATCTTCAAAACATCACAGCACCTTGCTCTCATTGAGGTGAAGGAACAGTGAAGAAGTGGCTGCTTTATTTTTTGCTTATGTGGAAGGTAAATTATAATGAAAACCTAGCTCTAAGCTCGCCAGAGCCAATGGGCTTACACCCTGAGCTCTCTATCATGTGCTGCAGTCCTGGGCACAGCACAGAATCTCCTTTTCTTGTTTAGCAGGGAAACACTGTCTACAAGTCTTCTTTCTACTTCCACAGAAATGTATTCTGAATCCTTTAAGTTTCCTTCTTTGTTTGATATGTCCTTCCTACAGCGGGGATGGGGCATCAAATGCATGGGTAACCTTTTGCTTCAAAAGAGTTATGTCATCCTGGACTGCGCAGCTGTAGAATCATTATTTTATAAACTTGCCTTTTTGTAAATATATTTTAGAAATATGGTCCCATTTAGGAAGCTGGATGCTTTGGGTTTTGTGAGCATGCTTTATATTACAATTTGTCAGCAGATGAACTGGTGATGGGTCAAAACTATGAAGAAATGGCTATTAAATAAGCTATGGTTTTCTATACTGCTGGTTTCATTTGATATGTTCTCTATAGCATAAACATGCCACGTATGGCATAAATTGCTACAGTATTGAATTTCAAGAAAGCTTCTAAAATAAAGATAATGCAAGACAATCATATGTCCATTGTGGCACTTTACAGTAACAAAAAGAAAAACAAACAGAATGACAGGGCAACATAATTTAGTAAGACCAAATTTCCCAAATTTCATTTTCAAGGAGTATCAGGAACTGCTCGTTGTCTGCAGGCAAAGGTGGCAAAGCTGAATCTTTATTTTAAAAACCTAGTAGCTGAAATTGCTATAAAGGAAGCTTTAAAAAAGGAGTGACATTTTTTTCCCATGAACTCAATGGGAGCTTTGCCATTGACTTCAAAGGGCAAAGGACTGGGCCTTAGTATGTATAATATAGTGCATTTATTTAATTAGAAGCAGATATGAATAAAAACCAGCACTGGGAAGGGTGTAGCAGTATTTGCTAGGGATCTAATTACTACAATTTTCTGTGTCTAGCAGAAGTCATTCCCTTCAAAGGAACAAAAAAACCTTAGACGTTGGAGTGTTCCAATAACACTGTTAAACAATGCAACTTTTTTCAAGTTATTTGGTAACTGTACATTTCATTTCCAAGCTGTCTTGGAGTCTTTGTAAAGATGCTCACTTGAGTTGAAGACATTTCAGTTTGCATATTTATAAGAGAGTGAAAATATTGTTAATAATAGGTACTAGATTGACATTACTAGAAACTAGAGGCGATTTATTAAAGGACTGATAATGTATCAGTGTCAGCTAAGGAGAAAAATTACACTGTGGACATATCTCTCAGTTGCAAATGTTTACTGGTTGAAGGGATTACTTGTAACTGCCCTCTTGCTTTCTTCAACTCTGCAAATAGACAGGCTTGTGTTTGTTGAAATGAGCAGGTACCAGGGCTTTGCTAACTCAGCTCATTTTGCCTGAGAGCTCAGGGAACAATCATATGAGCAGCTCATCTATAAGATTTGAAGCGGAGAAACCTCGAGGTTAGGATAGGGAGGAGGAAAGAGAGAGGAGTGCCAAGCAGCTGCGGGTGACAACCTTTGTGGCCGGCACAGTGGTGGCTGGACAGGTCAGACAGTAACTCTTCATGTTGGCACGCCCATCTTGTTGTAGATGCACCTTCAGCAGTTTAACCAATATCACTTTGGAAAGACTTTAAGGGTCCTGCAAAAAAACTGCTTTTCTTCCAGAAGAAAGGCATCTACATAGAAAATTGTGCAATGGTAATTATAACGGTTGTCTATACCTGTATAATATCAGGTGTTTCCAAGAAGTACTGCAATCAAAGGGAAATCACGTCATGAGTTTTATTAGCTTTACTTGACCACCACCACTGGTTCTCCTGAATAGATCATCTCTCTATTTATCTCTGTAAAAATCCTTGTCTCCTCTCCCAGAAATTCTTGCTCTGCTTTCTCTTACCATTCTCTCAGTAGCACTTTTGTTTAAATATGCAAGTACAACTACTTACTTAAGCATCACTTTCAGTGAATTCACAGAAAATTGTCGGCAAACAATGCCAGACTTCAAACCTTGTTGCTTGGTTAGAACAGTGCCCATCACTTCCAGTGAACTTCCTTTGGACTGAAAGAAATACAGGAAACTCTCTGCTTTGCATGAACTCTCTCATCACAGAAATCTCTGACCTACTAGAGCGTAACAGATGTGACTGGAATAGACTGATCAGCACTTTGTTCCACAAATTACATTTTCCTATTTTGCAGAGATCACTTCAAAGACTAGCTGCCATAAGCCACTGATTTAATTACAGAGGATGCATATGGAAATAATCTGAAAGGGATAAATAGCTGTATATATTATCATATATCCATAAAGGTCTTCCCGCACACTGAAATAATACTTGCAGAATGGATAGTGTGAGACCCGCTTATAAAATTCTTCAAATTAGAAAAAACCTGTCATTAAGCATGGATGCTTTAAGCAAATTCTAACATACAATACTATTTAATGCGTAAGATCCTTACACAGAAGCGGATGTTTGACATCCTTCACTGAAAAAAAGCCCAAAGTTTCAGAATTGTTGGCTTTCCAAAAAACTTGATACCTAGGAAATCAGAATGGTTTCACCTAAATTCTCAGTCAGCGGAATAAGTATGTTATGCTGATCAATATAAAATGAGCCATTCACAAACTTGGAGAGTTTTCTTACACTAATACGTAGTAAAATCACATCATTGGTTTATGAAATAAAATGTTAGTTTTAAAGTGTTATCTTAAGGTATCCATACTGTCAGCCAAAGTTAGTCTTTAGATGTGTGGTGCATGTTTAGGAGTATCTAGGGGAAGATCGTAGTCATTAAACTGAACTGGAAATCACAACTAGAACACTGTTTCCTTTCAAGCCTCCAAATCCCTTTGCTAAGTGAATTAGCAGCGTGCCTTTATGTCTAGACTGAATAATCACCTTTTCATGATACTGACATATTATTGATTATCACTAGATGGTGCTCTTATTCACAATCCCCAAAATCATAGGTGAGTGAATGTAAAGACAGTTACACCTTGGAGAAATTTTGGTTGCTAGCTTTCTTTCAGTTTTCTTACTGAAGTTGCTAAGTATTTTCAGCTCAGTATCTCCTGGACCAAATAATTTCAAAGTGTAGAATACAAATAGAATGTAAACCCCTTAAGGAGGGCTCCATAAATTTGTACGAGAGTTTGATCTGTGGTTTTGTAATATTATAATTAGGACACATTTTAATCGTTAAAAAACTAACTAACTGAAAAGGAATATTTCAGAAGGCCTTAAGAAAGAGGCAGTTGTAATTCTTTAAAGAGAAAGCAGAAAAATATTTCTGCATCTATTTTATACCATATTATGAATATTCACTAGTAATATTACACACGACTATTGAATACATGTAGTGAAATAATAATAAAATAAGAGTATAAAAAACATCATACCCAACCTCAGTTTCTTCCAGCCCAATCCAACAATAGCTAGAGCAGACAGGGCTGGTAGCCCTCAAGATGTAAGAAGTCTCCCAGGTCTTATATCCAATTTAAACCAAATTTTGAGCTATATTAAAATGATGTTTTTTCTAAATTTCTCATTATCATGCTTTTCCTTTCTCCGCCCTCAATTTCAGTCATGACTTCAGTCTGTAATATTAGCTCTTCTAAAACCAGGTTATTTTACTAATCTGATGAAGAATAGACTCCCATGAAGTACACCAAAACCAAATCCAAGAATGCATCCTTGAACAGCTACAGTGTTGGAAATATACCTGAGTTTTGCTGCTTAAGCCCATTTTTCTCAAATAGTTTTAAATTAACAGATCAGTACAGGTGTGATCCAACTCATTTTGCATGACTGAATCTTTATTTGAAAGGCCCTGATTCAGCTCCTAAATGTGCTACATTTTTAAGTCATTTTCTAGATCACCAGGATAATGTTACCAAAAGATTTCTGATTTCATGGCACAATTTGTGACTGCAAAAAGGATTTGACTCTAAAACCTCTTCTCATTCTACAAAATCAAAAACTTCCCAAACTCTCAGAGTTACAGTTTTCTTCCTCTGTATTTACAGGAACGGGGGCAAACAATCCAGTGAATCTAAATGTAGTGAGAGGACCATGAATGCCTCTTTTTCTACGCTGGCAAGAACAGAACAAAGGGTACGATAATGAAGCCTGAGGAGATAGTTATCTTTGTGGCCTGTCATTTTTTCTAGTGTTCCTACATGAACAAATGGAGCACTGAAATGCACGGTCTGAGAACAATGGTGCCCAGCCCCGTACCAGCCTTCGGGGTCACTCACTTGTTTGCTCCCAGGCCTGATTTGCATAAGAGGCCTGGAAAAGTTGCAGAGACTGGGAATTAGCACAAATTGATATTGGGTGCTAATTGACTCAAGCAAAAACTAAAGATGCATTGGCCTGTTCAAATCAGGCTTGAATTCAGGCCTTCTGGATTCCTGCATCAGCCAGCTCTGAAGAATTAAACCCTGGCACGGTTCATCAGCTGCTGAGCGTTGGGATAAAAATAGAGAGGCAGAAATGGGATCATGTTTTAGCACAATCTTAGCTGAAACTGAAAAGGGTGGGAAGGAACCCTTCCTCTTATGAAAAATATTTTCTTTTCAGGTGTTCTAGGCAACAGCATGGCAATCAAGCTCACCTAAAATGACAGCCAAACCAAATCTTTCCTGAAAACCTTTCACGACCCTAGAGCCAAACATTTTTTTTAAGGCTCGAAAATATTCATTGCTCCATGTTTGTGTGCAGGTGTGTTCCATCAAGAACAAGGAATACAATTTATTTCAGTGACTGGATCAATCATGCTGGATGCACACACAGTGACAGTCACGGCTGTAGGAGTTACCTATTGCCTCAGCCCTGTGCAGCACCTCTTGCTTGTCTGTTATCCAGCTAAAAAGCTTCTTCTAGGTTTGCATCAGATCATTATGAGTAAGCCTTCAAATGAGACTTGTGCTGTCTGGCATCAACAGTTTCCAATGAGCATAATATTTTTAGTAATCCATAGGTTGCAGGACTGAGTTTAATATCTGGAGAAGATCTTTGGTCTGCAAGTGGTTGCAATACTGTGTGAATAGGTTTCTTTGTGATTGCCAGTCCCTTTTATATTGTAGGACTTTCTCTTTACTGTGAGAGGAAATAATATGCTACAAAGTCCTCTCTGTATAGTTTCATAGTATTACGGAAAGCAGTGTTCTCCCTTAGGGATTCACATAATCTCATGTTATACCTGTTTGTCACTTTGAGCAAAACTTAAACATTGGCCCAAGTGAGTTTAGTTTCATTTAAAAGCTTCCTTGAACTTTTTGGATTTCTCTAGTTTTAAACTTGTAAGATACTCTCAGGCCAGATATTTACATGTGCTCAGGTTCCATTTTGGCTGTTTCACTTGGCTCCCTTAGGCCTTGTGTACCTCTAATTTCTCCATCATTTTAACAAAATTAGTCACAATCTAAACCAGTATCTCAAATACAGATCCTGCCACAGCTGCACTTGACCAGTCAGAAATACATCTGTATGACTGCTTTGCTTGGACTGAGCACACAGCTAAGTAGTATTTAAGCCAAAATCCTTGGACCAGCAGGTCCTAACCCCGTCATTCAGCTAATATTAGTTATTGTGCAGCAAAGTATGCATCTGTCAGATCTGCTGAGGTTGTCCTTGTTGAAACATCCCTTCCACCTCTGGACCCCTCTTCTTTTTAATGCAGAAAGCTTTGCTGCACTCCTGTGGTGTCAGTCCTAGATAAACGCTTTCACAGAGTAAAATACCTGTGCAACGTGTGTAGAATATGGGGTGGGGACATGAGGGGAGAGGTTGGACTTGTCATCTTCTTCTCACAAATTACAGTAAACTCTGGCATCAAGGCTTCTTCCTTCAGGCACAGAGGATGAGGCAAAGTTTACTTCAATGTGCAGATTTCTGGTTTCTTCCATGCAAAAAGAAAAGAACTTGAAAGCAATCCCCTCTGATACAGTGACATTAAAATGCTCTTGCTATGTTTTTTTTCTTTAAATTGATTATTGGGCTTAAGTTAATAAGAAAAAGGTAAGTTTCAGGTCAAAACAATAAAGAGAAAAGGAAATTGGACACTGATTCTGACACTGAATTTAATTTATGAAAGTGCTGACCTGTGACATCTGTTTAAAGACTTAAAACGTGTGCTTCCCAGGAAACTTGAGGAGATACTAGCAGTTTGTATACCATGTTCCTTTCCCTCAAAATTGTATTAGTAAGAAAGGTGTCAGTAAAGTTGTAAGTCTTCTGAGGCAATCTGAGTCATATTATCTTCTTTCAGGTGAAAAAGAGCACTGTATATTTTTACATTCCTATTCAGTTGCTTAAAATACCACTCTTGATCTTCAGTTGATTTTTAAATGACTTCTTACATCATCAATAAGCTGAAATTTGAGTCTGACTGTAAAGGTTTCTTAAACAGATAGCTACAAACAGTGCCATGAGATATGGAGCTACATCACCCATCAATTTCCAATGTATATAGTAATGCGAATCATAGGGAAGCGCTTGCTCAAGAAACAAATACAAAATTACAGAACTAATCCACATAAGTGTCCTTTCCACAGGTTTCCTGACACTCCTTCGAACAATCGTTCATGAATACCATGCTGTCATATTCAGGTGTTCCTTCAGATTATTTTTTCTTTCACAAAGCAGCTCTGAAAGCAGCACAATGCATATGAGAGGAGAAGACAGAGTGATTTCCATTTCCTCTTCTGTTTGTGTCTCATGTTTTTAAGCTAGTATTTGACCTTTGTTGGGAGTTGAAGCACTTTCCATAGATCTAAAGGGAAATATTACATGGAGAACTTTGGTTTTGTAGACCAGAGATTTTTGTAGAAATTAAGGCAGAGCCTTAATTTCAGAAGTACTTGCAAAAAGTGCCTCTTAACTCTGTACAAGATAGAGTTGTTTGTTGCTTTCTTATGTAGTAAAGGCAGTTCTCACTCTAAGAATCAAGTCATGAAGATCTGGCACAGTTACTTGGAGGTTCCATATGGCCATAACAACGCAACTGAGTTAGACTCATCATTTAATAGTTGAAAAATATGCAGGATATCTTTTAGCAAAGTTGGAGCAACAGTAGCCACACAAAATGAAACGGAAAGCTGTTGTCCTAAACTAATGTAACCAGGGCTGTCAAAAATCTTTCTACAACTATGTTGGGGTGAAATATTCTGATGGCAAGGAGGTATTTCATAGCCACATGTTAATCTTCTTGAACAGGATGAGTTATTAAATTAAATACTTTAAATGAGTAGCTCTTTTATGTGCACTTATATTTTCCAGATGTTTGATACAGCCAAGATTATCTTGTTCATTTGCATGTGCTTGTTTCTTTTGTTGTTATTTTTAGAAAATTCTTTACAACTTACTCTTGTTCTAACATCTGAGTAACATTTGAAAATCTTTTTTTGTTTCAGTCCCATAGCATTTTTCAGTTATCTTTCTTAATCCTTATTTCTATTATTTATAGTTTTGGAAGAAGAGACAAAAGAACAGAAGCCTATCATGACTTCAGGCTCTAATATTTATTTCAATACCACCATATAGAACAGGCACTACATCTGTGGCATAACTCTCCAGAAGCCAATGGAGCTACGCTAGAAGAACTGTAGTGCATTTTCAACAAAGCTCAGGGGGAATAAAAAAAGGTTACACGGGAGAATATGACTGCAATTTGGGGTAACACAGTATTCTTCAGAACTATCATACACTTACAGCAGGTTTCAGAACTTTACGTTTTCAAAATATGAATGATTGATAGCACCAAAATCCAGTACTTAATTTAAACTAATTAAGCAAGTAGGATTTTGTCCTAGGTTTTGTCCCTACTAATTGACTTTAACATTTACATGGAAGTTTAGTGAAATTATAATGCACAGGAACTATGATGCCTTTAAAAAACAGAAAGCTTTCTACATGTGCTCTTCCATTATAAAAACATGTAAGGTACTGACACTTTCACACTTCAGTTCCTTGTCTTCAGGAAATGGAGATGTACGCATACATCTACTATGTGTGCCTAGCTCATTGGTAGGTCACAGGGGACTGATATGCTGCGTTTGTGAGCTAGGCATCACACAATGGAATCAGCAACAGCGACAGCGGTGATATTTGTCTGTCACATTTAGCAGTATGTTTTTATAAAGTTTATATCTATGCTAAAACTAAGAACTGTGCATCAAATGTAAATAATACCATTTCAAATTGTGATTTCATTTTTCAAGGCCCTTCCTTCTTGACAAAACCGGAGTGTTGCATTCAGTACATGGTTTTGTCCCTGCTGACTCAGCCCCTGGATAATCCTAGCAAGAAATGTGTACCTGGAGGTTCTGACCACCTGCAGTAACTTCACTTTTAAAAAACCCGTTTGCAGGAGAGAGACCACCTCTAGTGTCCCAACCAAATTTTAACTTGTGCCTAAGATCCCATTACATTAGTTACTCTGTATCCCTTTCCTCTTTGAAAGTTTTGTTAGGAAAATATTACTTTACCTCCTAGAAGGCACACATAGGTGTTCTTGCTACAGGATTGCTACATTTCATGAATGTTTGGGCTGCACCCTTCTGTGTATGTAACTGCGACCTCGCCTTAGCCAACACGTCTTTAAGCTGGCACAGATTTTGGCCAAAGGTAAAGTACTTCAGAATCTATCTGGGATGAGAGATGCCATATTATGAGTGGGTTAGTACATAATAATAATAATATTTCAAAGGAATATAATTAAATAAAATCATAGAAAATGTATGCCAAAGATCTGCTTGAAACAAGATTCCAGTTTCTTTTATTAAGAATTGTTAAAAATGGCACCATTAAAAAACAACTGGCTCTTTCCCAAGCTACATGCCATTTGGATTTCCTTGAAAATTCAATCTTTACAGTTTCTGAATAATGCAACCATTGTAATTCAAGGACGCTCCCCTGCTGGTTTTGATTAATTTATTTTAACAACACAGAAGAAGTCTGCTGTAGCTCCTCTGGTAATATAAATACACGTTACAAAGAATTCTGTTGTCTCCACCTCTCTAACAAACTATAGTGCCAGGGGTTCAGAGCTAAATGGATGGCAATACAACGTAAACAATTAATCTCTGCTTTTGCGTCTGAATTTAATACCCTTTTTTTTCCCCTTCAGTGCTTAGCTAGTTTATAACTCTATTCTTATTTCCCATCTAAGTAAGACATCCAGTGAAATATTTCGATTTGTATGCAATAACATCCATTTTACACATTTAAAATGAACATTTTCATTCTGTGCCCAGCTCTGGGGCCCCCAACATAAGAAGGACATGGACTTGTTGGAGTGGGTCCAGAGGAGGGCCAGGAAGATGATCCAAGGGCTGGAGCACCTCTCCTATGAAGACAGGCTGACAGAGTTGGAGCTGTTCAGCCTGGAGAAGAGAAGGTTCTGGGGAGATCTTAGAGCCCCTTCTAGTACATACAGGGGCCTACAGGAAAGATGGGGAGGGACTCTTTATCAGGGAGTGTAGCGATAGGACGAGGGGTAACCATTTTAAACTGAAAGAGGGGAGATTTACATTAGATATTAGGAGGAAATTCTTTCCTGTGAGGGTGGTAAGGCACTGGCCCAGGTTGCCCAGAGAAGCTGTGGCTGCCCCATCCCTGGAGGTGTTCAAGGCCAGGTTGGATGAGGCTTTGAGCAGCCTGGTCTGGTGGAGGGTGTCCCTGTCTAAGAACATGTGAATTAGCATTCAAGCACTATGATGAGTTTGGGGAATCATACAGCACTTTCATAGAAATTGCTGTGTTAGCTTACTTATACAATTACATACTCTTGAACTGTTTTCATTCCACATAAATATTAAATACTTCGTTGTTTAAACTCATTTATTTAAAATATTAAGTAAAATGAAATTAAACAATTTCCAAGCTGTTTCTTACAGATTTCTGGTAAACTAGCTGCTCGTTTGACATGTCGCATGTGTAATTTCAAGAGTACCCCTATGTGTGAGTGTATATACAGATGCTTTAGGCTAACATTAGACAATGTTCTATAGCTATGAATGTTTTTGTAATCCAAATAAAGTAGGTACTGTTTTTATAACTATCAATTCTTGGGTTATGGAGAATGTCTTCAAATAGAAATGGAAAGAGGTTTATCATCACAAACAGGTCTCGTTCCCTTAAAAGGAAGTTGTTTCTTTTTTCTTCTGCTTCTTTGGAGAACTGGCTACAAACTGGGAATGGTTATTGTATGACTCATTTGAGAAGAATAGTTACAGTGTAAAAGTTCAGAAAGGATTTTAGTAAAACCAAAACCAATTATCTTCTGTTTTGGGCACGATAAGGATAGTTTTAAAGAGAAAAATATCAAAATTTTCAGGATGCTGTAAATCAACATAATACTGTAGTGTTTTAAAGGGAAGGGGAAAAAGGTCAGGAAAGAATAAAACATTTACCCCTAGTTTCAGTTCTGTAGATAAGACAGAAATCCCCTTTCATAAGCAAACTTTACATTTACTTTATTCTGGTCTGGCCTGGAAGTGAGCTCCTGCACCCACCAGTGCAAATCACTGACTGCCAAAAACACACAAAAAACTTGGGAATCCTCACTCAGCTATGCACAGATAATGCAACTTTTCTACTGCACCCCAAGTACTTTAGCTAATTGGAAATTCCTCAAAACCCTGACGCTGTAAGTCAAACTGTTCACAATAATAAAATTATTTCAAATAAAACAACATTAATTACATAAGCAGCTATGCTGTGGACATTAGAGATGGCAAATGTTACAGTATTATTGTATTATTCCCTGCATTGCTTTCCCCCCAGTGGCTTAAAGGATACAACAGGAAAGTTAGGACAGAAAGAGGCCCTTTTCTTCTTAAATGTCTGTTATTGTTTATGATTCAGCATTTGAAACTTTTGGCATAACATAAGGACCTGAAAGAGGTAGTCTCATACCTTCAAGCTTTTGCTCACTGTGACATTCAAAGGGAAGGCTGATCAGAAAGTAGGAGGCAGTATTCAAGTAATCATTGTACCCTTCCATTACAACCCCTGTCTTAGTTTTCACAGTTTTATATATGGAATCAGGTCTCCAACATGCCACTTAAAAGTTCTGCTTTTCTGTGCACTGCAACACTCAAGTATCCTCTATTTCATTTACAAAAGGGAGAGACAGTGGTGTTATGTGTCACAAAGCTAAGTTTTAATAGGGTTTGTAGTTGTTAATATTACGAATATGCATAGAAAAAGTGCATGCTAGCTGGTGTATGCATTTTCAAGATGCAATAGCTGGGAGAAGGATGCCGACTATTTAGCAAGTGTTCAGGCAAGACATGGAGAAACACAATTTTTTTTCAGGTTCAGCACTAGCTCTATACATATCTCTGCTCTAGGAAGAGAAGTTTGTACACAGCACCATGAATTACTAGAGTTTGCTATACAATCCTCTCTTTAAACAGCTAAGTGCTTACATGTTTTTAGCTATACCCCAAGCAATAAGGTCAGGATATTCTATTTATTGTGATAGTCAAACACAGTTTGATAGTTAAAGATCTGCTGAACAGCCTGTAATAGTTTTTGTAAGAACATGGTTTGTCTATTTAAAGTGTGTGAGATTAGAAGGGCAACCATGCTAATCATCGCATGTGGCTGCCAAAATTCTGTAGAAACCATCTGGAGGGAAACACAGTATACTGAAAAACATTATTTCGCCTTAAAGTTATAGGCCCCTCTGAAGGAATAAAGCTGCATAGGGTAAGTCAGTAGCTTCAGATCAAGACACTTCATACTGTGCAGTCCAAAGACTACTATGCGTAAGTAATTTACAATTATTCCACTCTAAATAAAGACTATAATTTGTCAGTCACAACACAGAGGTGCTAATGTTTTTAAAGATTTTTATTTACTTTGTCCTTAGTGCACATACATTGTAAAGGAATTTTCTGCATTCATCACTTGTATTCAAGGCATATTCTGTGTTCCCTTAAGTATCAAACAACTATTATGTGGCTTCACTTTGATGTGAAAGTGCATGTTGAATATTGGCCATTTATGTAAACTGAAGTTTCCAAAAGCGCTAGAAAGATTTTTTTTTTTTTTTAATTTCTCATGCTTGTAGCACTATGTATTTCCTCCCAAGATTGCTCCAACTGAGGCTGAAGTTAATAGAAAGCGACCAAGTGATTTCAATGGGAGTTTCACATTTGGAAAGCAAAACCAGAACAGTATTTTGGCAAGACTGTCGATGTATCTGAATTCCCATTCCTAGGAATTTTACAGCAAAATGCTGAACATTTCAAATTGTCATGAGACTAACTGCATTTGAATCTTCTTCTGAATATATGTAGAATACCCTGTAGTCTTCAAAGTTAAATTTTAAAAGAAAAAATGCTTCTCAGCCCTCTCCACTCCCCTTCCACCTTGCTAATGTTTGACCAGTTGAGAATGTCCTGGCCAAACAAGCTTCATGGATGTATCACAAGCACTCAGTTTTTTGCAAACTCAAGAATCTTGCATAACTTTGAATGACTCTATGCTTTATAGTATAGATCCGGCTTTACAGTATAGCTCAGACTATACTGTAAAGGAGGACATGCACTGATGATGATTTATGGGGTACCTTTGATGATGGTACATTATGGCAGCCATAATTTACCAGTGCAGTAGACTGTGGATAGACAGAATTTTAGAATTTGGATATTTTTAATGCATTTTTTAGAAGTATATTTTGTAGATCTCACATTTAAATAAATGTATGGGTGAAACTGTTGTTACTGCTACTGCTGTCCCCCCAGCGCTGTTCGGTGTAGGGACCTGCAAGGTCAGTCTTTGGGAGGGAGGGGCAAGGGGTCCTGCTGCTGGGAATGGAGGGCCAGGTGAGACAGGAGGTTCCTCCTTGCCTGTCTAGTGCTCTGCGTGATAGCAAGGAGAGTGAGACTGCAAAAGACTGCAAAAGAGAGTCTGTGCCTCTTTTAAGGGCCTATCCTCGACCTGGTTGCCAGGGAGCTGCGGGAGGGAGAAGGCTGGCAGCAGACAGGGAAGTAATTCAGTTGAATTCAATTAGAGTGCATCAGCAGAACTAAGTGAACTATTAAAATAAACAGGGTCCCTAAATCAAAAATAGGTATGACCGTACAGACTGGAGTCTTCACAGATTTGCTTTACAGTATATTGAGTTATTAGTGCTGTCTAATGAGCCGCTGCACGGCACAGTTGCAGATGTACTCAGGCCATGATTATGTTAGGGTTGCCCATGTGGCATTGGCCCATCTTGGCCCATCTGACAATGGTAATTTTTCAGGATCCATAGCAGGCAGTGATGCAGCAAGGCGCTAATTTCCTATAGAGACTGAGGAGCTGCCACCTGAGTTTGTGGATGAGAGGAAAACAGAAGCAACAGCATGAGAGAACAGGACAGTGAGCAAACCCTTCCTTCCCTCTTCTGCTGAGGACTTCTGCTGAACACCTGCAGAGAGGGCAGGCGTTGCTCTGGAAGAACGACTCCAGATTTTTAAAATATCCTGACCAAACCGTCAGCCAGGATATAACCCTAATCCAGTAGAAATAACCCAACAATTCACTAATACCTTCAGAAACCCTGGATCTTTTTTCCTCTAAACGGTAACTACTTGATTTAATGAGAGAGATTTTCTTATTTAAAAGGAAGCATCCTGAGCATTTTCTGAAGACTGTAGATTTAATTTGTTCACCAGTGGTACAGGTATTCATCAGCAAGCAAATACCTGATTTCAACTTATAACAGGCATTGCACTTCATACTAAAGCCAGAGATTTGGGCAGAAATGGGGTGTAAGTGACAAAAGTACCACTAGTAATTGAGACAAGTAGGTTTTCTGAACAATGTAGGAGAATATTTTCCTAGTTCTTTTGTTTGACAGTAAATTTTGTAGATAGTTATGTCTGAGTGAAAAATTGGAGTGAAAAAATGTATTGGTACATGTGAACAGTTAAGAGAAGGCCATATATTGCAAAAGATTGTTAGGTCATATATTCAGGAAAATAATACAGTGTCCAACATAATATACTTACTAGTGCTGAATAAGAAAGTACCTTGGGTTTTGGGTGGTATTCTGGAATTATGATTTCCTGCTTAAAAACAAGAATAATGAAGAGAACCCAAATTAATGAAGAGAACTGAAGGAAAAAAGCTTCTAAAAAAAGGTTTGTGCGGGAAGCAGCATGCATTTTGTATCTAGAAAAAAATACTCCAAAGGAAGTGTAGTGATAGTCTATAAAAAATGTTACCTCAAACTATTCTGGAATTTGCAGTTAAGTTCCCCTTTCCTTCAAAGGTTCAAAATGACAATGCAGAGTTCTCAAAGTTTGCAAAAGGCCAATGGTTTAGTTTATATTTTTCCCAGTGCAAAGCAAATGACTGACAGAGGTCAAACATACAATCTGAAAGTTAAGTTCCCTAGTCCCTTTCCTGTTGCTGTCTCCTCTTAGTGCTCCATTCTACAGGTTTCTGAGTTCTCCTATGCATTATTTAGCAGTCTCCACTCGTAACAACGCAAAATTACACCCAGCACCAGCAGAACTCCCACTCGGTGTATTTTGGAGGCCTAAACACTCCAATTTAGAAAACCAATAAAAATAGTCCTAAGCTTTCAGTATGTGTTTCAGTATGCATGAGGATAAAATACAGATGAGAATACTTCTTTTAGTTCAAATTAATAAATATAAATGTGCTCTTAAACAGGTTCCATTCTAAAATGGGAATTCCTATACAAAGGATAACATCTTGAGCACTGGAATTTAAACCAATAGTTATGGAAGAAAATCTAACAGCTACTTCTGCTGGAGCAAAATTTCCATGCTTACAATTTAAAATGCTCTTTTGCTTGCTTTTTGCGATCATAAACAGAAACTGAAAATGTTTGAAAGATCTTTTTTACCCCCAGATAATACCTTTTTTGGTTATGGATGAGTGGTGCTGACAAATACCTAATTCTTGCCAGAGGCTGAAATACTAAATGGCAATCCAGTCCATTTTTGACAGTAGACATGCAAGATATGGCCACATCTGTAAAACACCATTTTTTTAGCCTGCCCCTTAGAATATCTAAAATTAAAAGTGAAAGAGAACGCACAGCTAGTTTCAAACCTTGTTGTATAACTGCAATAATTAGTTCTGACAAAAAATAGCCTGATGCACAGAACAAGAGTGACAATAGATACTAATAATCGAATTGTATGACCTGTTGTTGTGTACTCCCAAATTGCTAAAGATGGAGACCAACCCAAAAAGTTAGAAATAATATTCAAGCTCCCTGTCTTGACCCATTTCAGACTTCTGCAATATGGGTGAGATGGCTGTAAGATTTTGCAGTAACAGATTTTCACGGGTTTGGATGCCAGGACCAAATTCTTAGCTTGGGCCCCGGACTGTTCCAGCAAACTCTCTTTAGAAAAAAGTTTAGGTTTTGTATAAATATCATCAGCAGAACTGATTAACGTCAATGGAATTACACTGAAGAGCTCCAGTAAAAGAGCTGATTCCAGTGATTGTTGCAGCAGATAGAGATGATGAGGGGTCGGGATGAGTTAAGAGTCCACACGGAGTAGTCCCATTTAGCGTTACAGGCCGGGATCTAAACTTATGAGACACACACAGCTTTTTCAGGAAATATTTATGACCTTGGGTTTCCAACTATTGCTCTTTATCTGCAAACCTGCCTTTCATCATATCTGAGAGACTAAGTGGATCAGTTCTGAACACATCTTGCAGTCAGAGCCTCATCTAATCTCTCAGCTTTCCCTTGTCCCTCCCCAGGCTCTAACACCTGCAGTGTGCTGCTCCGATTTCCTTCTCCTTACAGAGACATGAGCATACACCTTCTGTCCTTGAATAATCCACTCCTAAATACTCTTTGGCTACAAATTTGCATTCAAACATCTTGCATTGCTTAGGCTCAGCTACCTCCTAAACTAGATGTTCCCCTACTTTCTTCTGCTCTTCCCTTGTCTTTTTGGTGCTTTTCTTCTATCCTTCCACATATATCAAATATCTGTGGTGTTAGGGTCCTCTTTTGGGCAATTTTCACCATATGAAACAGATCTATTGTGTTCCCCCCCCCCCGTTTATACACATCTTTCCTGACATTTCTCATTCCTTCATCTGCCAGGTGTTTTAAAGAAAAGAATTGAACAGGCATACTTGAAAGAAATTGTTCTGGGTAAAGGTACTGGGAAGCCATGTTACGCGACAAAGACTACAGTTCTGTCTGGGATTGTGAGGATTATCAAACACAGAACAACAGTAATCTAAATGTATTAACTACTTTGTTACAAATACTCTGTGCACAAGAAGATATAAATGATAATGACAGTAGATTAAACTTGGTTCACAAGCCTTCAAACATACTCAGTATGACATTCTTTTTCATTTATGCAGCTGAGCAAGTTTACTTCAGCCAGCGGGTGGGGGGTCTAAGAAAACTATTTGGACTGCATAACAAGAACACATCTGTACAGCTGAGATAGCTTTGAAGATATGCCCAATTTGGTTTGTTGTTTTTTTTTTCTGTGTGTGTTTTTTTTTAATAAGCTTAAGGCTTTTCTAAAAGAATCTTAATATCTCTTCTACCCCTCACACCAAAAAAAACCACCCTCAAATGAAAACAGCATCAGAAATAGTCACGTAAGCATTTTTATGTCCCAATATATAAACTGCTTAACCACTCAAGTCACAAAATAGTACAGTATACACATTAAAAATTGGATTGAATTAGTTTTTGTATTATGTGTTCAAACAACCATCAGCTAAACACATCTTCAAAAACGTTGATATGAAATATAGGTTCCCAGATTGCCAATTCCCAGTGAAAATCACCTATAACTGTTTGCAATTAACAATATCCAATTACGGTATGCTTCAGTATTTAACTAGGCTTGGCAGGGAGAAGTAAAAACAAAAATATACTCATATCCTGGCAATCTACAGGACTTTGAATTCTACAGCAGTAACCAATGTAACCATCTTGTCCTATTTAGGAAAATTTTTTATCTAGATTTCTTTGTGTTCGATAATGTAACTGCAAGCTGATTCAAAATGACAATAAGCTTCGTTGAAAGCACAGTATAAGAATGCAGTCACAGATGCTACTTCACTGCTTCCCCATAAGGAGGATTGTAAAGGCTCTGTTAGACTCTTGAAGAAAGCAGTCTGTTGGCAGCTACCTTTGAGACAGAATTTGCTAGTATTACTGATTTACTGCATTTGTACACAAAATAGTAATGTACATAAATTTCAAGACAGTGTATCAAATTCTCCTACAACATAAATGTTCTAAGCATGCAGTTTGGAAGGGCTGGATTGTATTCAATGCTTTGGGAAAAAAAAAGTTACAGGTTCTCCTGTACAGCTAAATTCAGAAAGCAAGAGACCTCAGATGTGCTCTGCAGTGGTTTATGTGCTTGTATCAAGAACATTACGCTACTCAGTACAAGTCAGGCCTATGCTATCCCGTGACATAGGCCACTGGCTTTCGTATGCCCAGGGCATCCACGCTGCACACTGAAGGGAAACCAGTTTGGAGAAGCTGCCTGACACCAGCAACGGCAGCGTCATTCCTAGCAAAGAGCAAACACCCAGATATGGCAGGGGCTTCCTCAACAGTGTGCATGACAGCTCTCTTACAGTGGTAAATAAGTGGAAACACTGGGAAGATGTTTGCCATTTTCCTTCTATTTTCTCCGTGTCACTCATTACATAAACGTAAATTTAAATGTTCACATTTAAAATATTAGAGATTCAGATTCAATTGAACCTAACTGTGTAACTATCTTGGCCACATCTAGATATTTTCTTTCCCTCCTCCCTTCTTCTAATCTTCTTCCTTCATCATAAATCTTTCATGTCAAGAGAGCTTACTGGAAACTTCAGGCTCCCAGTTCTCTGTAAAACTTGCATTTGAGTCTCACAAGGATGCAGTGGGTAAAGCATATAGAAATTTCTTTACAAAGACCTACTGTGCTGTTAGTTCTCCTGTGGTCACTGTGAGGGAGGCTGCTCCTGTCCTCGCAGAACAATCCAACAATCCTCTTTCACAAGTAACCAGACACCGTAGAGCTTGGTGGAAGCATTACATGGAAGGGCTGTCATATGTTATTGCAGTCTTATCTTTGAGCTTTTTTCCTTGGATGAGTTTATTTTTTCAATCCTAACACAATTTTGATATAATTTTTGGCCAAAAAACAAGGCTAGTTTTGTGCCAGAACAGCCTAGTATAATGTGTCAGAACCTATTTTCATCTGCTTATTTAAGCCTTCCAGAACAACCTTTCAGCCCTTCCCACCATACAGAACTATGCCTACCTTGAATGGTTTGTTTATTTGTACTCAGGATAGCTAGGCAACAAGTGGGCAACAACTACCCATGACCTGGTAAAACTGCATTGTATTAAGCTGCCCATGTCCAACTTTTTTTTACTTTGGAAAATGAAATCTAATGTAAAATCTAGACCAAAACCAGAAATTTGGGGGTTCTAATGTTATTTTCATCTCTTTTTTCAAAAAAATTAATACCACTACCACCCATCATGACTGACAGAAACAATGGTACCTTTAACTTCTGATTCAAATCCTGCAGACCCTTGGCATACCTGACTCATATATGCTTCTTTTACCGCCAACTGAACGATTAATCAAAACTGAATCTTATCTACTCCCCATTAGAATACATTGAGAGCAATGCACCCACGACCTATCAGCCACATAAATGAGCTCTTGCCAGAGGAAGTTTGCGGTATCTGATGAGCTGTGGCTCTGCATAGTGGTCTAGCATGTTACAAAGCCAGGCACACTGTGGAGCATCACGGTGTGAAGTCAGTCAGCCCATGGAGTTCAGTGTAAGGTTGGGTCATGTGCCCCTGTATCACAGTCCTGGAACTGGGAGTACTGGGGAGCACAATGGAGGGATGCAGGAGCTGCTCAGGCACGTTCTGTCAGGTGGAACCAGATTTCTTAGTCCAAGCTCAGTGCTATTGCTGCAGTCAGCAGAGGCAAGGAGGACGCTGCAGCCGACTTTGGGAGTAGGGTGAAGTAGATATAATAGAGAACAAATCTTGCCAATTTTTTCAAGTATGGCTTGGCTGCAGAACTGTTGGGAATCATTACTGTATAATATATTGGATGCGCTTGAACAAGTTGAATTTCTTGTTTTCTTGGACAATGAAACGATCTTCCTTCTTTAATGTACTATAAATTACTGTAAAATACAAATTGAGATATTCTGTTGATATGTGGGTTTTCTTTCTGGCTTTGTTTGGTTTGGTTGTTATGCCTGGTTTCTAACAAAGCATAACTTTCAGTCCACATTCATGTCAGCAATGGCCTTATTTGAAACAGCAATTCTTCTCAAGGTGCCTCGCAGGGTGATGACCCTTAATTCCAGACATCCCAGATTTGATTAAAGCCACATGAAACAAGTTCATCTTTGTAACCCTGCACTAGTATATTGCCTGCTTTCCTCAAACACACAAAAAGCCTTTACTAAGACTACACTAATTCATCTTTATGTTGGTCACATTTTCTTAAACTTTGTCTCTCTCACAGTTCAAGTCCCAAACCAGTTACAGAATTGTGAAGTACGCTAGCAGCTAGATCAAAAACAAGATGAAGAATGAAGTACGGAGTGCCACATTTATTCCTTTAAGAAAGAGCCCTTTTGTGAGACATTTGTTCTATCTCTATAGTATATGTATTCTATCTATATATTTTTTAAGTAAACCAGAAGAATCCTAGCATTTATAAATAGAGTGAGTGAATGTGAGTGAGTGAATGGGAGTGAAGAATGTCCACTTTGCTCTTTCTCAGTTTACTTCACACACAAGACCATCATACCGAGGAGACAGCATGGAGTCTGTGTAAAGATTCGTCCGAGTAGTGCCTTGTGAGTTAGGCAAGAAGGAACCTTTCAGTGTTGTCTCTGTAAAGGCAGACTTCTTCCTCTGTGGTATCCCACAACATCAACAATATGTGCTGTCAAGGAGGACAATTATTACAATCACAAGCATTCCTCCTGAATGAGGAGCAGAGTCATTTTCCTTTTAAATCCAAGACCAAAACCATCTTTTCCTATAAGATGAGATCTTCCACTCTCTTCTTCTTCAGAAGTAAACTGCTTTTTATCTTCCCTAGGGTTATAAGGAGATGAAATCATATACTTCAAGTCAGTGGCTATTCCTGTCCCTCCCAAAAGTAGCTGGCTAGAAGGGAGAGGAGGGGAAAAAAAAGGAACAGAGAACACAACAGCAAAACCACAAAGCTCTTTGGAGAATTGGGCAAGTCATTAGAAAAAAAAAAAAGAAACTAAAAAAAAAAGAAGGCAACACACAACTGCCACCATTAGTAACTGTACAATCACTAAAGGGGAACTATGAGGAACTACTCTGGATTTAGTACCCATTTTAAGACAAGATCAACAAATACGATACAGGGTGGTTCAACGTAAGATGAACTACGGCCCTAGCCACATTAGCATAGTGATACGGAGCACCTAAACCCAAAGAAAAGACCACCCTTTGTGAATTCTCTTTCCGTGTGGGTGATCGCTGCCTTCCTTACTGCTGTTTTCATTTTGTTTGGAGGTCAAAAGAAATCTTATTGGTTTGGTCCCTGTCTTGCTTTCTCAGGCTTTCACATATTAAAAGTTGGTAACATCTTTAATGATCATAGTTTTGCAATTCCCATTTAAATTCCCAACCCCCTTTTCCTTCCTTCTAAAGCAGCTGGTCTGATCAAATACAGGCCTTTTATTGATTCAAGTTTTTGAAATCCCACTGGAGATGACTCAATCCAATGAGTTACTCATGGAAATCGATTAATAATGCTAGCTTTACTTTTCATATCCACATTAATGTCTTTTTATCTATCTTTTCTCATCCCAGGAAAAATAAAAAGACCTACCTAGCACTTAACTTTTTAACAGATAAAGAAATCAAGCATTTCTGAAGTTCAAAGTCTCAGTAGATCCCCAACTCCCATCATAGAATCATCTCTGCTCAGTACTTTCAAGAATCCAGAATGAGTATAAAACATGAAATAATATGCAAGTGATCTTCCTGCATGATAATATCTAATTTACCGTAATTGTTTCAGGATCCAAATTACTGAACTAATGCTGAGTGCTCTTTTCTTACTTGATAGCACCACATACTGTTATGTGCTTTTCTGACTTTCACAGTAGATAGCTATTGGTGATTACTTGCAATAATAATCCACTTCCAAACCAGTGTATATTAGTTACAGCACATAGAGTAAAATCTCAGGCTCTGAATATATTAATAACGGCCACAGAAATTATCTTAAACTACTCCCCCTCCCCCCCAAGTTGTCAGACATGGAGGTCTTTTCTTTAAAGAAGATGCAGACAGAAGATTCAATTGATAAAACACTAACCAAAACAGAGATTTTCTGATTTATCTTCTGTCCATAAGTGTGTGTACGTTTCTCAAGGTTGTGAAGTGCAAATTATCCCCAATGCTAAAAGCATATTCCTCATATAACAAATCCTAAGCATAATGTGGCCACTACAGTTACAATACAGTGCATAAAATCATTTGATCCTCTAATAGTTCAAATTCTAGCTGCAAAAGTACTTCTGTTCATTGAATGATGAGACAGGAACCCATTATGAGCCCTGGAAAGCAATTCAATCTTACTAATTTTCCATCAGTGTAAAGAGCTTATAACCTTCCCTGAACATTAAATTCTAGATTAAAAAAATATAAAAAACCCACTTTAAAAACAGAAAAGTAATTTAATCCCGTTTTTTAAATTGTGGTTTCACTTTCTGTAGGAAGCAAATGTTCCTGTGGGGATCACCTGAAGGAATGCCAAATATCCATAACAGACTTTAGCACTGCATTTCATATAGTTGTGCAAACCTTTTCACAAATAAGCAAGCTAGGAGAATCTTAGCTCAGTTTCAAATGAGCCTAAAATTGCTTTGTTGTTTCTTCAGTTTTCATGTGGAACCAAGTGAAACAGTGCAATTTTAATTGAGTTTTGCAAGGAGATTTGTTTTAGTTCATTCAAATTCAATGTGAATTTCCAAGCATATGGTATTTTACATGGACATATACACAGAAGGCAAAACGTAAGTTTTCCCAGCCATGCTTGTGACTGAAATGTGAAGCTATAAAAGCTACATACTTAAGAGTTCATAATTAAATGAAGGACAAGTATCATATCTATCTTCCTCTTCTAAACGTCTGCAAAAGATAAAGCTACTAGTATTAATTTATCATATTTGATGTCTTAAACATTAGCATTAGTTATGTTTACAGAACAAGCATCTTTGCGCAGGCTATACAACAGCAATTGTGAACACAGTGAAACATAAAATAGAGCCAACAGAAGTCAAAATTTCTTTATATAGATTCTATTGCCACAAAACTGAATGATTTCATATGACCATATGAGACCATAAAACTTGATGCCAGTGGCATCTGTTATACCAGTCCAAAGAGCACATCCTCTCAGCATCTAAAATACAAGGCTCTTTTTTTCCTTTCGCAAGAGAATCGCAACTTGAGTTCTAAATTTAATCTGCTAAAGTGATTTCAAGTGTTAAACTTCTGTATATACTAGAGAAAGAACAGGAAAGAATAAAAAGTACACAGCAGCCTCAGAGAAAGTACTGGGGAAATGCTGACTCCCATTGACAACAACAACAGAAAAGTAGGTTTCTGCAGTTAAAATCTGGAGCCAGTCAGGTACAGATGCTTTGTTACCACTGCCATGAGTTTGGATTTCCATTCATAGGATTTAGAAATGGAGATGTGGAAAACATAAACTGTAAAGAATCACAATGGTTATTTCACATAGACTGTTCATCAGAAGAGTAGCAGGAAGGTTGTGTCATCTCTCTTTAATGTTCAGAGATGAATTTGTGTATAGAGCTCCATGCCACAAAACAATTTATTTCTTTAGCTGAGTGTGCAGCTTAAAATAACTTCAGCTTCTTTTTTACCTCACTTTCAATTTACAGCTTCTTTAAGAAATTATAAGCTTAAGTTTACTTTCTCCTCCCCTCCTGGCCCCAGTCCTGAAGTCTAAATTGGTCATCTTAATGCAGCAATTTTTCATTTTGCATGTCCTACAGAACTTGCTCTTCTGGCTTGCTATTCACCTAGACAGGTTCTAAACACTGAATCCTTGGCAAGCCCCTTGCAGTTTTGCCTGTAAAAGCACCTAGGGGAAAATCAGTGACTTACAAAGGAAGTTCTGAGAAAGCCAGAGGTGAATGAACACGCAGAATTGCAGAACTGTTCTTGTCTAGGAGCTAATTGGGGTCTAGAAAGGAAATTTATAATAGGGGTTGCAGTTAGATCTAGGTGTTGACCCTCTTTTCCACCTGGGCGTAAGCACTGAAGCAGATTGCATGGCATTACCACTTTCTGTGTGGGTACAACAATCATTCTTTTGTCTGTAGAATATAGGATCAAGGCTTGGGTCATCTCACTCCTTCCTATCTTCAGCAAACAGACAGTGACGTTGCTGACCCTTCTGGATTAGTAACCTCAAAGAAAGCCCTACTTTTACCAGGACTAGGAGACAGGAAACAGCCACTAAATTTAGGGTCTCTCTAAAGCACAAGAGCTCTGCCCCCACAGCTATTTCAGCATAACTGTGCCAGTGGATATCTCTGTAGCATAGTGCCACCTTCTCTGAGGATGATATGGTGACATATTGGGATATCCTAGTGTGCTTAGCTCATGGAGGAAATGTCTTTTTTTTCAATAATCTTATCCAAAATAGTCATGCCAGCCACTTTTTTTTGGTGTAGACTTAGTCCAAGCTGGAATAAATCAACTACCTAGAGACTCTGTGGTCAGAGACCTGGCAGTCATTTTCTCCCGTCTTCTAGACCACACGTAGACATGATTGTTTTCTTTTTTTGTTTCTAGGAGACATAGGTTAAAATAATAAAAAAAAAGATATTATGTTGAATATGCAAATAGGTAACAAGATATCTTGGGAATGAATGCACCCACATAAAAGATAAACATGGAAAAAGAGGAAAATCGAGCTGAGTGAAGGACTTTCTAGCAGCAGGATACTCTAGGTAAAAACAATATAATGATGCCACAACAGTAAGAGTTAATAACCTTAGCCTTGCATAGGGAACTATGGTTCTCCATCGCAGAAAAAAAAAAGAGATTAAAAAACCTGAGTCTTGTTAAACTTTAAAAGTGTAATGTAGATGTAAAGCACTAAAAATTATTGCTGTAATCTTATACACATATCACTTTCCACAGAGTTCAGCTAGTGATTTTACATCAAAGCGAACTAAAATCAGGCCTGCTGTCTGGCAGCCTGGTGTCTGGCTGGGTCTTAGTTCCTTGTGGATTTACACGAGTGCTACATCCAGATCTGGGCCGGCATGGCCTGGTTGCCAATCGTAAGTTTACCTTTTAGAGTAGTGATGATGGAAACTCAAAGGCCTGGAGCTTGAGCTGGAGCTCAGCAGTCCCTTGCACACACAAACCGTTGAGCCCTGCTGAGGAGATAAATCTGGATAATCCTTTCAGAGGATCTTACAGCACTGCTCTTTCTAATGCTGAGTACCAAAAGGGCAGAGTTACATATGAAAATGCAGGCAACAAGCAATGTTAACTACAATTGTTTTAGCATTGAAAATTATCAGAATAGAAGCTTATACAAAACTTTGGAAAGAAGAGTTTACAGTGCCCAAATGGACTGTGAAACTGCTGTATAGGAGGTGGATTCTGTTCCCATTGTAACCATTGCAAGCTTTTCCCCATATTGCGTGTCTGTTTATATCTGATTTATCTGGAGAGAAAAATAAAACCAACTAAAAACCACTAGTGAGCTAATGAGGACTTTTGTACACAATGGCTTTAAAGTTTTCCAACTTGCTTTACTCCTTGACATGATTTACTGATTCAACTCCTGCTGTTTAGCTTTAGTGCCCCACTAGGAACAAGGCTTCCAAACAAACTGAATCCTATTTGTTTGCAACATATTTAGACAACAGTTTCCTGGGGATCTTTCTCTTGTTCAATTTCCCATTTCACTAAACATTGTCCAAGTACTACTGAGATGCATTCAGTACAATTTTCCTACTGAAGGAATATATTTCTTTTATCAGCTTGCACAACTATTTTCAAGTACTTGTGGAGAATATTAGTGATAGTAAACAGTAAGTCCCACTTACTGATAGTAAGAGTAAGTCCCACTCTCTCACAGCAGAATATGAGCAATTCTGATTGGAATGAGTATCTATTTTTATAGCCAGCTTTGGAAGAATCAGCACTGATTCAGGTCCAATTATAAGCAGATTTGCTGGAAGCACTTTCTTTTCAGCAACAATTGTAGTCATCTGAAAATGTGTGTGGGTGTCCATGCACTTATATTTCTCTATACTTTGGAGAGGAACTCTCCCTGATAGTTTTAGGCAGTGATAAGCAGGCAAAAAAGTCGATAAATATCTTTATCATGAGGGTAAGTTGCCTGGTCGAGACTAGGGAGATCCCAGTGTGTTCCCTGGTAACAGAATTACATGGGACAGGTAGCACTGCTAAGACCATCCAGTGTAATTACAGAATATTACAGTACGTATTCAACACCTAGTCTGTTTACCTTAAGAACACATCATAAAAGAAGGTATTTGAGGGCAAAATATAGTCTAAGGAAAAAATAACTAAATTCACCATTAAATAAAAACAACAATCCAATCTGTTTCAAACAGCCAATGTAGGTTCACCTAAAAGGTGGTATTCCCGTTCTTTGTGTAAAAATGAAGAATTGGAAAAATTATCTCTTAAATCTGTTTTTTTTCGGAGATTCCAGGATATGAAGACATTCATATTAATAACATCCTTTGTAAAAAAAAAAAAAAAAAACAGGCCATGAGGCGCATGGGATTGAAGTGATTTTAAGTTTATATTTTAGAATAATGGTCTCCAAAGACTTTTTGAAAATTTCCTTGCTTGGCTTTTGTACAGTAAGTATGCTGTGAGATTTCAGGCTGACCTTTAGCTTTTGGAAATGCTGAAGTCTGTGCTTGCAGAAGAAGCCTGCACACTTCAGCTAAACAGAAGAAGGAAAAACAGTGAGGAATGTTTTGTTTTGGGGTTGACTAATTTCTTTTAAACAAAGGAAATACTGCTGATTCAACAAAATATAGTTAGAGATGCCTTAAGTGGAAAGTAAGGGAAGTGTTTGATCTGGAGATCAGAATATCAGCAAAGGACATTTTTCTATAGATGTTTGACAATGGTTGCCATTACATAGATGGTAAGTGAAAAGATATTTCCTTTGCCCTGCCTTTTCTTGGGTTTCTGCATCGCATATAGCTTCCACAGCCAATGCCTTTTCCAGCTGCATGTCAAATCCAGCTTATTATCCTTTACATTCTAACACTCTGACATAAATTCCTGATGAGGGAATAGGGAAGGAGGTTTCATTTACTTATTGGGTGCAATCTGCTGTGGAGTAACACATAACATGCAAAGAAATTGTCCGTAGGATCATCATGATGGTTGCCAAGCTCCCTGCTCGAACCATATTTGCAAGTCATCTCTCTCAGGCTGTACTGAGACATAGAAAGGGATAATACCTGCCTTTTTCCCCTTATCTGCAGAAAAGACAGTGGGTTGAGTGCCAATGTCCTAATCAATATTCACCTAGTATAAGGAAAAAACCTCACAACTAACAGTAATTTCTGTATAAGTAAGCAAGCTCAATCCTCTTCTGAGTTCTCACAAGTCCACTTAAAAATCTACTAAAATTAGAATGTTGTCATTTTTAATTCATCACAACCCCAATAGCTTAGGCTGAGACAATGCCAGTGGTTTTCAGACCCACTTTTCCCAGTAGACTGCTTTAAGGGACTTTCAAACTGGGAAGTATAACTAATGTCTTGTTTGTTCTCATATGTGGCTTGGGCCAGCAGAGTTCCAAAAGAAATACGAGAGCTATTTGTTTATGTTAAGATATAGCCCTGCTCTAAGATGTCATCCCATTTCTGATTTCTCCCATAAATTTAGTTCACTCAGAACCAGATGCTTCTTATTCAGAGTGATTAATTGTAAGAAAACTTCTTAATATCTGTGTTTAAGGTTTCTCACTTCAACTCACTTGAGTGTGAAAACAGACAAGAATGAGGTGCAAAGAGCAAATGTTGTTCAAGAAGAAAATGGAATAATTTTTCAGTTCACAATCTGAAGAATTCACTCTCAGCTCTTCTAAGCACAATACTGTAGAGCAGTCAAAACTGGCTTGAACTCATATTTCCTTTAAACATTATTGAAATAATGTATAATTAAAAATTCTGAGTTCTTTGAATGGAAAAGTTTCTGCATACCAACTTATTCCACATTTGATGACAGGGTGACTGCCTTCCTGACATTGCTCTCATAACTTACTCATTTGCTTCTGCAAGGCCAAGATACGTGCATGTTGCATGTAGGGATGGATAGAAAAAAATGAGATGCCACTATCCTCATGCCCTGCCCCATTTCCCACAGAAATAAAGAACAAAGCTAGCAGCCTTTCCTATACCTTTAAAATTTTTCTCCACAGTGGAAAATCATCTCTAGAAGGAACTCCAGTGTCAGCTATGCAGAATTACAGATTGTACAGGCAACCTCTTTAGATGGTATTTGTTTCTTGTGATACACAGCATTTGAGACTGGAGTGATTTTCTGAGCTCAAGTTGAACAACAGGGTGGGAAGACAGGAGCTCAAAAATCTCAACTAAATCATATTGCATAGAATTTGGGTTAAAAGTAGCCCTCCCTCCTCCCCCCATGTTGCTGAGTAAAAACAGGTACTGAAAAATGACTGAGTAATTGCCATTTTGTACATAAGGGGAGGCTTGCCAAGAAACAAAGATATTTGCAGGAAGTCAGGTGGCTGGCATGGGTCATCATGAATTTTGAGTTACAGAAAAATGAGAAGCAGTGGTATAGAAGAAAGAAGTCTAAGGGCCTTGAACCTGATGGATATCATTAACAGTAACAGTCAGAAATAGTGAGCTCCAGTGCCTTGTGTGCATTCAACTTAGTTGATGATTTCCTCAACTTCCTCAGACTGTGAATTTGAGCAGATGAACCTTATGAAGGCTATGTAATCCATACAGCATAGCATGTTTTCTGGTATTTCCTCTTTTTGTAATGTACCATAAGGCAAAGAGCAATTCAGAATAATCACAGAGCAAGAGGATTCTCGGATAAGAATAGGTAATTAGGGTCACCTGAAGGTGATACCACTGAATGCAGAGCTACTATCATGCCCAGAGGGACAGAAGAAATTGCCTAGAAAGGAAAAAAAAAAAACCCACAAAAAAACAGCTGTCAGAATTGGCCAGGAAACTGAGTTTCCATTCCACTACTTTATTCTGGTGTGTCTTCAAGTGTTAGTAGTTCCATTTTTTACACATCGTGTTTAAAACTGCTGCAGTCTTTGTAATGACATCTGACATAATTAAGCCAACTTCATCTAAGTTAGTTAACCACCTAAGTAAGATTTATTTCTACCCAGTTTATTACAAAAGATTTTGAGAAGACATTTTAATAACAAATATCCAGGTGGACTACAAGCAAATGTTAAAAGACTGTGTGGTGCCTTAAAAGAATGTATCTTGTATGTAGCAGATTCTCTGCCTCCCTTGTTTTTATATGCTATGCTGCTTCTAAATACATAGATTCTGTTACCTTCCCATAACAGGAGTTTAAGGAAAACCTGGAGAATAGAGCTGGATGAAGCATAAATCTCTACATTAGTCACAATGAATTGTCGGGAAAGAATTTAGCATTTCATGGTCCACATGTATCTGTATATACTTGAGGGGCAGTACATAACATTTCCAAACTTACTCCTCAGAGCTGAAACTATGGTTTATGCATATGCAATGACTACCTGCAAGTATCATTAGTCTTTTAGAAAATCTCGTGCCATTTTGGTACTAGACAGTCTAAATAGGAAGCCAGTGCTGCTGTTGTGACACAATGCTTCTCAAAACAAGTCTGGATGCAGTAATTGAGCAAGCGAATAGAGAGCAGTGCTAAATGAAATAGTTAATGACCTTGTGTTACCCATGCCAGGAAGCATTTTGGTTTCTTCTTACATCTCACTGCATAAATACAGTAACAAGAAGAGATTTCCCAGAAGATTTTTTGTGTGTGCCTGTCTTGCCCTCAATATTTCAGTCTTGATGTGCGCTTTTAGTGTGTAGGGCCTCTTCAATAGAGATGACTCATAATGCTGAAGTGTTCTCCAAATGCAAGGTGAACAAGCATCTGCAGAGAATTAGGCTGACGTCAAAATCACTCCAGATTCTCTATATTAGATATGAACTTGGGTCAGGAAAGAAATGAAGCACTTGTTCATCGAATCATTCTGCCACTTAACTCATCTTAGCCATACTTTAGAAGGTAATTACATTCCCAATAGCAAAAATGATCTGAAATCAATTTTGCCAGATGAGTCTAGATGAAAGGTACTGATAAAGGCACTGGGAGCTCATATGAGTCTTATTTTTCATAACCAGACCTTGTTATAGTCAGCAATAGGCTTGCTAATGAAAGCGGAGTAATCTTTTCAAGATGATTGCAGAATCCTCTCTAGCACAGCATATAGCTTCCTGCGTTGTCCCCAAAAGAATGGGAGAGATCGTATCATACACTCTCTTCTATGGCTGCTGCCCTCTTCTGTAAAATCAGTCTGGACCTTATGGTGTCTAAGGAGCCCTATGCTAAGTTATTTTAGAAAGAAATGCATTTATCTTCTATTATGTTTTTTCTCAGACACAGAGGTAAAGTGGTCCTGCTTTGTCTGTCATTTTCAAGGATTCGTGTTATAGGCACTCTTTCTCTCAAAAATATGTCTGAGATGAAACAAGGCTGTGTTTAGAGTACAATTCAAGATATATTTGTATGGGCCCTTTCAGTTGCTGTGGCAACCACAGATCCGGTAAGGTCCTGTAGACTGGCCTGGCTGGTTTTTCCCCTTTCCTATAAGGTTATTTAGATGGTTGCTAGCATTGATCATGGATGTGTGAGGCTGCATGCACCTTGAGAGATTATGTACTCCACTGATTTGAGCCGAAACCACCTCTTAACTACCAGCTATGCCTATGATCTCTTGCGTTTGGACTCTGTCAAAACTTCAGTCATCATGAATTAGGACTTGTAGCCACAGTGAAAAATAACTTGAGAACCGCTGAAAGCCAGCTTCTAGCCCTGAGAATTAAATAAGCCTAGGCAATTCCTGACAGAAATTTGCTTAAACTCTTCTAAAATCCTCCAGTGAAGGAGTTTCCAGGACCCCTAATTTAGCAAAGTCTTTCACTGTCCTCAGAAATATTGAATATGTAAGCTTAAATTTTCTTTGCTGTAAAGTTGATTTCTTGCTGGTTTTAGCCTACAAACAATTGTACTGCCTTCTTTATAAGAGTTTCCTGCTGTGAAGAGGTTAAGTCCTCCCTCCTGTCTCTGTAGTTGGGGGTTTTTGTTTTTTTGTTGTTGGNACTAAATTCCTCCACAGCTTCCTCATAGGTCATGCTTTCTAACTCTTCTAGCATACTTGCTGATCTACTTTGGACCCTTTCCAATTTGCCCACATCTTTCTGAACTTGACAGAGTACTCACAGCGCCAAATAGAGATGAATAATTACCTCCCATGTTCTACAGATTGAGCTGTCCTATTAATATGGCCCAGGATCACGTTTCCCTCTTTCCTTAAGGAAAAAAATCCAACAAACAACAAAAACCCCTATGACCTACCTCCTGCCCCAGTATTCCCTTATTTAGTTTAGAAACACACTAAATGTCCTCCAGAACCTTTGCAGCTGAACTGGTGTCAGCAAGACACTTCTTGTTTTTATACATTCCATTTTTCTTTCCCAAGTGGAGAAGTTTGCATTACTCTAATCAATTATATCATTTCACTTTTTGTCTTCCATTTTCCAGATTATTCTGAACGTGGCTCTTTTATAATGCCAACAATCACACCCAGTGGGCCGTCATTAGCCAATTTTATGTGTATACTGTCACCTCGCTGAACGATTAATGAAAAAAGTCATAGGAGGAGATCCACGTCATAAGCCTGTAACACTGTTTGAATGTAGAATGTTACTTTTATAGACAGAAAACCATGCTGTTTTCTAAAGGATCTAACCTTGCAAAGTGCAGCCAGACAATAATGATAAATGCCTTGAAAGGCTTGTAAGAAAAATCCTTCCCCGGTGTCTATGAGCACAACATTAATAGTTTTCTAATCAAAGATGGAATCTTGTTGCAATAAAGTGTGGTATGCTTTGTGTAAGGAAATACAGAAACTCACAGGAGATCTGTCATTAATGATAATAGCCAATTTTCAATCCCATGGGGATTTTTTCGTGCCTAGAAAGATTTGGTGAAAATCCTTATGTCCCCACATCAAACAACATGTGAGAAGACAGAGAAGCACAAAAAATGCCTTATCAGAATAGACTTAGTGAGGATAAAAAAAAGAAAGAAAGAAAAGATAAAATGTTCCGATCTCAGCTAGATCAAACTTCTGATTCTTACTATTAGTCTAAAGAGACTGTAAAAATCATATTAAGAATTGTGAAAATAGTAGTGACTGAATAAGTAGCAATATTTTTAATGTGGAATATGAACGTGCTATACCTCCATCAGAAATTATTTTAGAATGCCTTTTAATACAGCTGCTTGAATATTTCATATCAAAATATTCCTCTTTGGAAAACTGAGTTTTAAACTCAGTAGTTTCGGGCAGAATGTCTATTTTCATGAGGAAAAGTCCCAAGCTTTCTGACTTTTTTTGATTCATTGGGTTTTGATTTGTTTGTTTGTTTGTTTGTTTTCAACCCCCTCTCACCATAACTGAACAACTTTTAGTGTTGATATTTCACTTCTGTGAAAAAGTGTTCAGATATGGAAAATCACAAAAAAACACCCAGAACTGTAGCTGGAGATGATATATTTTTTGTGTCCTCAGTACTACTTTCCCTGAGTTTTAATTTTGGCCTTATCTCCCTTTCTTTTTCCCTCCACCTTGTTTCTCTGTTCCCTTTTGCCACATATCAAGACAACAACTAAAAATTCATAGGATAGTTTAAAACTACATATGCAGGGTAGCAAACAGTACTCTGGCCTGCAAGTAACAGTTACTTAAAAAATAATCATAGTTTACCTAATTATGCCTTTATTGGGCCTATTAAGTAAAAAAATAATCATGGTACCTACACAGATTTATAATTTACTTTGCATGTGCCCTACAACGGCCATTTCTGCTACGGAATGACTAGGAAGTGTGACCGTAAGGAAAGAGAAATAATAATTTTCCTATGATGAGACATTATAATTTTTCTGTGTAGTGGATTCACTGCCCTCTACTGCTTGAGATGAGAGCAAAGCCATTAGGGAACAACTCTCAACAAGCCAACTGTAACATAACCCAACTTGGAAAACTTGTAATAAGAAAATAGGAGTCTCACCTTCTTCTTTAGCAGAATTAAAATTTGTACTAGTAGTAAAGCTTGCCGTTAAAATAACATGCAATTAGATTAAAGGTCTTTGTAATTATCTCATCAAAGTAAAATGTTTGAACTACATTATACTGCTTTGTACAAAGGGCACAGTATGCATGTGCACCCAAGCAACAGGAGTAAAAAAATTCAGTAATTATGAGGAAATGGAGACATGTAGAGTCTTGGATCTTCAGTAATATTTAATGTTTAAAACCCCACCCTGACTTCAGACCTAATAGTCAATGAAGACCTAGTCAATACATTCATCAGATGAAACGTGGGTGTTTACTTAAAGCGAGATTTAGTCATCTTTGACTATAAAGGTACCTAGACAACTAACCAGATGTTGACATCTGAAACCAAAACTTTGGGTGTGTCCATATACTACAATGGAAAGTACACGTTCCAGCTCTGGACAAACTCTTCAAAACTCACTAAAATAGTGTAATATCTTACCTTACTATAAGGTAATATAACTTGAGGTTGAATGGCAACATGGAATTTCACCATCCTACTTTTAATACCCAAGCTAGCTTGTCCAAAGAGATATTTGGGCCTTCTGGTGGTGATCAACATGATATATAGATCCAGATTTTAAAAGTGTAAGCATCTTTTGAACTCTGTTTAGTATACAGGGGGAATTTTCAGTACAGCATAGGCTTTACTGAAAAAAAAACTGTGACTTGTATATAAATATTTGATGTATTTAAGATGTAATGGCATAATGTAGTGGTACTTAGGTCATTGAGCTCATGAGAAGTGTAACAACAGTAACAAGGGCAGTAACAAGGTGAAAATGGCAAGTCTATTTTTATCTCAAGATAGCAGCTGGTGACAATATCGTCACGTCTGTTCCAATAGGGTAATTTCACATTGTAAATATACAAATCCCAATTCAACAGCTTGTTGAGCACTTCTCACTCTGTTCAAAATATACAAGTAGTGTCACACTGCAGCTTAAGATGTTCTGGGGATCACAGTAACTTGCCAAGAGAAACTGATGAGGAAGAGAGGCAGCTAACACCAGCTGATTAATAATCCTCAGGAAGTACTCTACACTAAAGGTTGGTTTTGTGCATTTATTGTAAAAATAGACTTCATTTTAAGCAACTATCATATGCTGTATTCTGTAAGAGTCCTCTAAAGAGTCCTGTAAGAGTCCTTCTAAAGCAGCCACGTTCAGACTGTATTTGGAAAACTGTCTTTACTCACTCACTCATACTGAACTCCAGGTCAGGTTCCCTGCTAGGTAGTTACCAGTCTTTCCTCCCTCTCCAGGTACTGTTTTTACTTTCTTAGTAAAGTGCACAGCCTCTTCCTTACACATTACTCTGTGTCTTAGCTGTACATGTGGCTGGTGACTGACAGTTTCAGCTATTTTCATCATCACTATCAGCTACTTCAACTACTTTCTATTTGGACACAAGACCTCCTAAAGGACCCAGTCAAGATCAGTTATTGTCCTCCTGTCAGTTACAGCATACATGTGGTTTGGATCTGGACCTCTAACATGGAAATCTATGTACTGACACGTTTTTTTTAAAAAAACATTATCATCCACCATGACCCTATTGTGGCCAAAGCCACCATGGCCATGATCACCTACACACAACCATTATTACCATTATTATCTTGGTGCTCTCGAAGACATAGAAAGGAAACTCCCCACCCTGAGGATTGTGCCACACAGACAGTAGCCAGCTATTTCTGCTGACACACTACTGAATGGTTTCTAACATAGTTCTCAGAATAAAAAATATCTTCCTCCATATAAGAAAACTTTGATGCCCTGTCTAAACGTTTAGTATTTGCATAGCTGAACATAAAAGTGAACTCTTCAGTAAAGTCTCAGAACAACATATCCTGTGTATGTACACTTCTGATTAGTAGTTTTTCTTTAAAGAAATGCGATCACCATATTAAAAAGAAAAGATGGTTACCATACTTTAAAAATCCACACCAACTTTATAAAGCTAGAGATAGAAGTTAAACTAGTTACAGTACAATTCTAATTGTGTCAGCTATTGTTTTATATGTATGCTTTATGATAATCCCATATAATTTTTATAATAATTTTTTTCCATATCACAGGAAAGCAAGAACAGTGGGGTGAAAGGACGGCAAATTCCCACATTTACCTGGTGTTAATTATATATGATGTTTACATATATAGTTTTAATGACAAACACATATGATCACATACAAACATATATTACCAAACGGAAGCCATTGCAGATAATAGGGAAGTCAGACACTGGAGGTAAAGAGGGTGTGGGAAAAAAATAATCCAGGATACAAACCCCAAAAGACTCTTCTGCCCTTCTTAAAAGAAATTTTCATACTTTCAGGAAATCATCAGACATCTTTATGTAGTCTGAGACGATAATTTTGAAAGGGTGAACACTTGAGAACTGAAAGGGAGCTGTTACAGTCTGGTTGTAACGAGACTACCAAGAATAAGACACTTGAGTAATACACTTGTAAGGCTGGCCTCATAAAAACTGAGTAGTCTTCCTTGATACTGGGGCTACCTAATTCAGAGTGACTGTGGAAAGTTTTGAGCTTCACCTTTCTGGACAACAGAATATACACAATTCCTGCTGGAGACTGTATATTGACCACGACCCTTGCTGTTTTTTTTTTTTGCCAAACAGTCATCTGCCCACGTTACATTGTTCCCACCATTCTAGTATCTTAAATATCATAATATTGAATAAATAAAAGAATTACAAGCATTGCCTAGACAGTTTCTTTTTCCAAACTTATAAGTACTCTAATAGAAAAATAATTATTTAGCATTTTCCCTCAGTCTCATTTCTTTTACCCAGTTTGTTGTTTTGGACTCTCAGAACAAGTACTATGACAAATATGTTTCTAAAGCAGCTACATAAAAGCACTCCAGGATTAGTAATATGTTTATAAATATTTTGGAAGTTAGTGACTTTTCAAACAAATCTTTATCCTTAACTAAATTCAGGCTTACGCAAACACACACAGAATACAGCTGTTTTCTGTAACATTCTGCATTTTGTACTGCTGAGTTAGCCTTCAGCTATTTAGAGGAGGCTTGATGAAATCATTGTACAATCACAACTTACAGACTGGTGGTGTTTGTTTACAGTGCTTAATCTTACTGTCTCCTACAGCAGCATTTCAGTAAGAAGATGCTGCTTTTTTCACAGTCTTAAAGAACAGCTTGGGCTTTCTACCTCCCTCACTATACCCTTTAAAGACTTTTTTCCTTTTTAATTTGCAGAATATGTTATTGTTTGACATGACCAGAGAATACTATGCACTGAAAACAGAAGCATGCTTATCTAGAGGTGCATGAGAGATAGACATTAGAATAAAGTTAAAGAAAAAAAATGCAGAGTCAGTTTCAGTCAAACTTTGAAATTAATATGAAATAAGAGTTTGCAAATAAAATAGAAAGATATGCCAATTTGAATGATCAAATATGTATCCTTGCACTCACCATTTTAGACGATCAGTTGATGATGACTAAAATTCCAGGTCTGAATTCATGTCTGCTTGGTTTTCAGCTCTTTTGACTTTTTTCTTCAACATACCCAGCTGATGTAGGGGAAAAAGTTCAAGTGACGCAAGTTTATATACTTTGCTGTAAACAAACAAAAAAAGAGCTTACTTCAGTAAAGATTTCCCTTTCTTTGGTCCAAAAGTTAACTTTGGCCCTTATAGTCCTTTATTATTGCTTTGGACTAGGCATCTGTATATTAATGTATTTGTATTTACATTTTACAAATGGAGCTGTATGTAATAGATTTATGTCACTATTAAACAGCTAGTGTTGATCAAATGGAAGTCTTTATTTATTTAGCAATTACCAGTTCTAATCTCCCTCTCTAGAACAGCTAACAAAATTAAAACAAACTCAAGTGCAGAACTGTATCTTAGAAGAAGAGCATGAAAGGTTCAGTGGAAATCACCCTAAGAAAGTTAATTGAGAATACATTAAGACAACTGACTGACCAGATGTACAACACTTTAAGAAATGTCTTTTCAATATCATAAAATCACTAGGTTTATTAATAAAAACGATGAGGATAAAGTTCACTGCCATCTGAATGCATAGCCAAAAAAAGCCAGAATTAACCTCTATAATCTCAACCAGTTACTTGTTCAGGAAACAGTGTAGAGATTTGTTTAATCCCAGAAGGAAACTGTTCAGGAACTGGGGGGAGGCAGTCTGGGATTCCTGCCTGAGACAGCTGCAAAGTGGATCAAATTAGGAACATATCTTTGCTGCAGAGTAAGCCAGCAGAACTGATGACATTTAGGAAGGAAGAGGGGACTGCCATGGAAAGATTTCTTGGGTGCTTTCTCAGTGAGGCAAGGAAAGGTATAGAGGCACTTCATAGGCGAGAGGGAGAAGAAAGTTTTGACTCAAAGCAGAGTTAGACACTTCAACACAGACTGGGAAGGAAGAGGAGCTGGTTTCTATCGCACTGCTCAGGGAACGAATATAACACTGCAAAAGGCCTTTAGCAGAACCGTATCATAGAGTTATGACCAAGTTCCTTAAGTTTACCATGATTAATCCCTTACAATTCCTGCAATTATCTTAAATTTTTTTATAGCTCGCATCCGGCTGTTAGACGTTCCCATGACAAAAGGAACAGTACGCTGTTCTGGCCCCCGTGCACTAAAACCAGCCCTCACATTCTTGCCCATTTGCCGCTACGGGGCACTGTTGCTTTGTTTAAAGGCGCGGGGAGCTGGGACAGCTCACCTCCCCCGCTTCAGCTAACAGACCTCTTTCTAATTTATTTCCTTTAGGTGCAGTCCCTGTACTTACAACAGAACAAATGCCCACAATGCCAGTAGTGCCATCCAACTGTTCTGTTCCTGCCCTATATTCAAAAGCAATATAGTTAGTATATAAAGCTGATTTCACCAGTAAATCTGCAACGGTACCCGGGCGCACAATAGTCTGGCTAGAGCAGCAGTTCCCCACAATACTTGAACTGCTTCTCGTGCTTTTAATAATAAGCCGGGACTGGTATGTCAGCGTATTCAAAAGTATTCCAAATGCACATTTCAATGTCAATAATTCTATTTCTTCTGAATAACAAGTGTCAAAGTAGAGAGTGCTATTTCTCCTGCTATTCCTGGTTCAGTGCATTAGGAAGATGAAGGAATTTCCCTCCTTCAAACTATTCAGCAATTGCTGCCTATACTTCTGCTTTGCCACCGACTAGTCTGCCCTGTCTTATCTTCTGCATGACACAAGACTGCTGTCTTTCCTTATGTTACTGGAATGCAGACATCGCTTCCAGTTGCTGTGTTTTTTCGCCCCTAATTCAGATAGTCTAGCTGCATAATTTTATTCACCTGAAGCCAAACAGGTTATGTCACTGCTAGCTAGACAATATAAAACAGAAGTAGAAAAGCAAGGCAAGACCACCATCAGCTCACTCCTGCCTCTAATTTAGAATTCATTGCAGGAGCTGTGTCAAACTACAGCAGAAACGGACCCAGCATCCTTAATTTAGCTCTGTTACCTCATCTAGTCCTTACTCAAGCAAAATCATATTGGCCCCAACTGCTGTGCTAACATTGGCAACAGCTGCTAAAACCAACGTTACCTGGGCTGTCTCTGAAAGTTCGGCCAGACCAGAAAGCCTCCCATGCTTCACAGACAAATGAAGGCAAACAGTTCCTCTTAAGACTGCAGCAGAAATGACATTGAGAAAGTTAATTGAGCACACAGGTTTAACCAATTATGTTCAGACCTTTCTCCTATCTATTCATACAACAATAGGGATTAAATGTAACAGTTATGTGTTTGCTGGATGATTGTATGTGAGAAAAAAACGGCTTCAGAAGAAGGCTCCCTAGCAAGCCAGCATTTCAGACACTGCTCCATTCTTCTGCCGTTCACTGTGACTACCATTCTTAGCCCACCTGACCACTCTATCCGATTGTTTTTCTGCAGCACCCAATCAGTTTAGGTGCACTTTGTACTCTGGATAACTGAGAAAACTATAGTTGGAAAGACTGAATCTATAACACCAAGTTTTACCTAGTTTTCCATGAAGGACATGACAGTAATTTGTTGGGTTTTCCCAGTGTTGTCATCTGTTATAGTAGTAAGTTGTCTTTTGGCACCAAACTGTGCTTGGAACTCTCCCTTCCCTATCGCATCATCACTCGTGATAATGAGGCTTCTCTGACATTTTTAATGGATAAAGCAATTGTTTCAAGAACTTGAGAGAAATTAGAGTATTAAAAAACAACTACTGGGTCTTCAATTCTCATCTCAGTTCCCTTTCCCCCTAAAAGACATCAAAGTCAGAGTATCTTTGTATTTTCCAGTTTTACACAGAATTTTTCTCCCCCACTGAGTAACAAGTATTCTCATATATTATAAAGAAGTAATGGTCTCCCCAGCACAGCCTTATATAGCTCTTTGAGTAGAATCTCTCTCTAAAAATAGAAATCTCTTTGACATTGAAGCTCCAGGCAGCATGGAAACTGTTGCATTTCAGGCTGAAGCTTTTGGAAAGCGTGCCCTGTATTTCCTTTACAAGTGTCCCGCAAATGTGCAAAATGCACACCCTGTCCTGTCATGAACTTTGAGTAAATGAGATTTTGTTTGCACCCAGTGCTATTGCAGCAATAGCTTCTTAGAAACAAGCAGTAAAAAAAGAATGCAGCACTGGCAAAAGGTGCTGGATTTACAGCTCTGCAAAAATAACACTCTTTCTTTTCCCCCCGTGCCCTCATACGCAACTGCCAGCCTTTCCCAGACTGCCTGACTGGGCAAGATACCCTGAGTTAAGCCCAACACTTGCACTGAGGACAGAAGGACCGAAGAAAACAAGCAAACAGAAATCTCACACATCAGCGTGGCAGTTTTTCCAGTTCTTAGGCAGACATTCCTCTTGGGAATACATAGAAAGGATACATAGAAAGGAAAGGGCAGGGGGAACACAAATCCTCTTGGTTGAGCTTTTGAAGATGCTGACAACTTGCTCTTACTAAAGTCAGGGACAGAAAAATCCAACTCCGCCAGCATGCCCGAATTGGAGACTGTAAGAATAGGAGGTCTAATTCTTCAAAGCACTACGTCCAGGAGTATTAAATAGAGCTCAGCACCTCTGTGTCAGACTTGCTCAGACAAGACAGTGCAAGGGCAACAGCCACAGATGGACTATTGACAAGGGAGCCAGAAATCTCTCTCAGCTTCCACAGTTACAGTCTGAGAAAAGCAGTATTTCCTCAATGTTCTGATTACAACTATCCATTTGCCATGCCAAAAAAGCTATTCTTCCATCACTGTACTATTCCCCTGGCAGCATATTTAACATGAAATTGAAAGTGCTGTTATTTCGAAATTAACAAATACAAGTGAGTACTGATATTTAAATCCGAATGAGGAGATGGATATATGACTCTAGCCTACCTCGAGACAGGATCTTTCAGCCTTCAGTTCCAGGGCAAGCCTCATGCTCTACTTGCGAGATACTTCATTTTTACTCTGGTTGGCCACACACTGCAATTCTGATATGCAGCCTTACACGGTATTTTATTTAAGAGCCGAAAGGCAGCTCATGAATACTAATATCTATGTCAATTTTATGAAACATGCACAAATTGACAAATGAGTTCCAGGACTGCCTACACAAGAAAGGATTGAGAGGGTGACAAAGTAAATCATTGCAATAGACATGCTTATTCCTATTTATTTTATAATTGTTTTGAGTCAAAGCCATTTCAGACTAAGCCACGGAAAAAGAAGGAAGAATTTTATGTGATGGTTTGCATCAATTCAGCTATGGCCATTTTAAAGCTTGATCAAATTAAACTAAGGTAAATTCTGAATATATTCTAAGCCTAAAAAAAATGAGACTCAGATAAGGAAATCTTCATGGCTTTAATTGTTTGATTAAAAGCACAAGTCTAAATAACTTGCTCAGTGTTGTTATCAGGCAAGTGGCAAAGCCCACAGAGAGAATACTTCTGTCTCCTACTTTGTTGGAGGCTTCGGAAACATCTCTTGAGAGTCTCCAGCCACCATTTTCCCCTTCATTAGTGCCTCCAGCACAAGCAGAGAAACCTTGCCTCCTCCGTTGGGAGAGCAAAGCAGAAGTAGACCACTGACCTCCCCTGGCAGGCATGCATATCCTGGGTGTGCATCCACCCTCCGAGCCATCATTGCTGCTTTCCTGACCAGCCTTACTTGAGCCACCAGGGAGAGGTGAGGCTTCTGAATATCCAAATTCCCTGGTGAGTCCCAAAAAAGGAGCTGTCCAGGACAGCAGCCAGGAGACACTGGAAGGCCTCTTCGTGAACCAATGTACTGGTGTTCACAAAATATTCACCCAGTTTGGCAGAGCTCTCCTTTCCAAGCACCAAGATGGGTTGGCCTAATATTGCCCTCGGTTTTAAAATCATCACACGCTAAGTGTGAGGGATGCTAAGTAAATTAGAAGACTGATAACTGAGTTTGCATGCTTTGTTTGTTTGTTTGTTTGAATAGTGAGTCCTGGGAAATTTGTCTGAAACTCTGTCATGGCTAAAGCCATTAGTCAATATGAATTTTTCCATAAACTGTCTAAGGTATGAGGAATCAGGCAAGTAGAAAAAAGTCAGGGAATCGTGAAATCTGGGTGAAACAGTGAAATAAGCAATTCTGAAATTTGGTCAGTAGAGAACTTTCCAGGGAAGTAGAGAAGCTTAAGTCTAGCTGACTTATTTTGAGAAGTGAAAGAAATAGATATAGTTCAAGAGAGAATAACATGGTGGAGTTTATGCGAAATCCTGGTACATAAAGCTACCAGCTTTCACAGAAGACCATTTTCTTTAGTCGAACTGTAAGTTTTACTCAGTTGAACGGTCCAGCTAAAGATGGCAGCAACTAATGGGAGCTGGAACTCAGTCCCCGTATTGAGCTCTCAGCTGAGCTGGGGCGACTGTTTCATTCAAAATTCTCCAATGACTTGGAGCTTTGTGTTTTCCTTTGAAGATTAGGCATTGGCCACTTTATTTTTTCACAACACAATAACTGTTTAATGTCTATTATCTAGATGCTGCATTTACCAGATGCTTGTGTTATTTGGTTTCTTTGAACAATCTGACTCATTTGCGCTAATGCAGACCCAAAAGCCCCCTTACCCTGTAATTTGAGATCTGGCCCAACTGTCCTGAGCATTGTACACACAGAAAGCTCTCATAATAAACACAGTGCCACTGCTTTCTCCATTGGAAGTGAGGCAAAGCTTCTAGTTACCTCTTCGTGATCCTTCTGGTGTTGACTGAATCGCTGCCTCGGCAGTGAGGCTAGTAGCAAGAAATACATCACTGGGCACACATTTCAATATAACCTTGACATCATTGACAGTGATAGCTACAGCCCTCACTGAAACAGAAACCTGCAAGACGGCATTTGTTTCTTCTTGCTGCCTTTGCTATTTCTTTCGGGAGGATGATCATATGCCATGCTTGTATATTTGCAAACTCATGACATAATGTTAAGGGATTGTCATAAACAATACCATTTCAGGGAATGGACTGCGGAGACTGAATAACGATTTCATTTTAACTGTCACTGGAGTAGTTTTGCTCCAAGGATTAAATGTGTCGTCTCATATCAGATTTGTAATTAGAACCCTCCCTCCGTCCCTGCCTGTTCCCTGTCCCCCCCACTTCAAGAGAATTTGGGCAGATGACCAATGGAGTGAAAATGAGACAGGGGAGCCACACAGGACAGAGTAATTGATACAGGATATGAAGCTAGGAATGAGTGGGTTTGACAAAGTGCGCACTAGTAGCTGAGTGGCTCATTTGCCTGCTAGTAGGATGGATTTATGGCCTGTATGCCACTAATTAGCATAATTAAGAAGCCAGTTGTCCCCCCAATCCCTGCCACCCCAAAAGCCCCTGCACCCCTTGTGTCCCCCTGCAAACCTTGCTTAGTCTGAAAGGCAGGTAACAGGACAAACCATCAAATTACACAAACGTGCTTTGAACTAAACTGAGGAAAGTACAAAGATATCCAGCAAACTCTTTCCCTCCAAACTCACTATTCTCCCACCAAGACAGAAAGGTTTTCACATCTCAGCACCATTCTTATCACAGCGCTGGGTAACTTTCCAGCTGGTAATAGAGTCTTTCTCTTATCCAAATAGACTCTCTTCTCTTCCTTGCTACGTTTGACCCACAGCAAGGAAGATGGCAAAAGTGTTCTGAAGCTCCCAGTGATGTTCCTGGGATGATATGCTCTCTCCTATGGCTCAGGTCTGTGCCAAAGGGCAGCCAAAAGTTGTTCTAGCAGAAAACTGTGAATTATCAGGCTCGGCCTAATGGCTCTGGATGCTCTGTAATCAGTCATAGCTGGGACTTGCAAATGTGCCTCAAACCTCATTCATAAACTTCTTCTCAGAAGTTAATTAATCCTAGGCTATACAGTTTATTTTACAGATCTGAGGTACAGGAAGACTAGCTGCAGCTGAAACTCACAAGTCTGCCTCAGTTCTCCTGAAACAAACCTCAGGATAGCTCCAAACTTCACAAAAGCCCAGAGCCATCCAGGCAAAGCAAGAAACCACCTATTAAATCTGGGACCCGTTTAATGATGGCTGAATGCAAGCTTGCTCAGTGTGAACATTGCTCTGCTCTCATCCCTTTACCCAGAATTGTAGGAGTGAGTTTGAAGCAATGAGTAGCACTGAAACCCTCAAAATGGCCTCAAGTTAGAGGAACTCAAACCAAATGAGTCCTTAACTTGGCAACAATTCTGCCTTAACTGGAGACAGTAAGTTGGCCTCTCAGCACTGACCCCAGTATCTGTGCTAGTGCCAGTTGTAGCCTTGGCTCTGGAGCCTATAACCCCAACTCCAGTCAAGACTGAGAGATGGGCCATCCAACCTCCAGCACGGATGAATAAGCCAGAGTAAATTTTATCCTAATTGACTTCACAGTTTAAAATTACAAACTACTCATCAAAATAGCACAGCCTGGATCCATGCACTTGTCCTCCCATTATTGTAGTTTCCACTATTGAAATGCAGCAAACAGTAAGCACGCTTACTAACCCCACATTAGGCCCCAGAGCTCTGCCAGCATAACCCACTCCAAGCATGGTGCTTTTATTTGCAACCTCACATCCTTACTCAACACAACAAAAATGCCCAAGTCTGGGCTGTTCCTCCAATCCTGGTCTGAGTCTGGAACCTCAGTTCCAGCATCTGTATCAGCACATTCCACACATGACGATGCTGCAAAAGCAGTAAGAGCTTTTGCTCTTGAAGTTCCATCAGGAAGTTTGGAAACCTGTCTCAAAAGGCCTCTGGATAGCTAATGTTGATTTTCATTAAGTCACTACATGACTCTCTGTGTCAGAGGCCTAGAAAAACCAAGCATTGTGTCAGTGTTTTAAAAAGGATTACACAAGTAATTATATGTTCTGACATCAGCTCTGACTATATGACTGGAAGAGTCAGTATAGTGACTCAAAAAATCAGGAATATGCAATTAATGACTATGGAAGATTGTATATTTGAGCTCTCTCCCAACAGCCTAACTCTGTCAGGGAAACTTGTAATCACATTGATGTAACATGCTTTTCCTAAAGGACTTGCTGTGGCACCGTAGATTTTGTTTCAGAAATTTAAAACAGCTCACTCCTAAACCACTCAACAGTATGTATTCAGTATTCAGTTTGTTCTAGTTTACAGTTAAAGCCATATGAATGTATTTTAGAGCTGAAGACAGTCTCTTGACTCCAGCACCTCGCCCTCTGTTTCTGCCTCCTCTCTTTTTCCTTCCATTTGTCTCCAAGGACCTGCAACTCCTCTTCCTACAGGATGGCAGTTGCTGGCACAATTCAGGCATACCTGTTCAGTATCTTCCTCACACAGTTATCCCACTTTCTAGTTCTGCAGCTAGCCCATACATCTTTGCTCTATAGCACTGCATGATGTGATACAAACTCAACAGAATGGACTAAGATATACCTCATACCATGCATCTTACAGTTAAACAAAGAGGAAGCAGATGGCCACTTCTTCCCCATTCCCTCTCATTTAAATGGAGGAACAGAGAAAGAATCCAGTCTTTTTTTTTTTTTTTTTTTTTTTAAAAACTGAATTGGAGGTCTGAAAGTGCTTAAATTTTTAGTTACTTCTCACACACCTTTGCTGCTTTCTACCAGCAGCTGCAAGTCTAGGCTAGGCTAGGCTAGAAATGCTGTTCTCTTTTGTAACAGTGTACATATACCCTATTATTATCTTAGCACCACCAGAAGATAAGTACTTTCAGATGGCAGTTTTTGCTTTTTACCTTTCATTTACCTGTCCTTTGATTGCAATTTTGGTGTAAGAAATGTGCCACTTTTTCTCCAGGAAACACCTAGTGCATGGTCTTAAGACCATACTAACTGTGTAAGTATATAGCAACCCAAGATTAGGCAGTGGATATGCTTGCCACAAGGACTGTATATTGTAGTACTTCCAATGTTGCCTCGAACTGTCCAGTAGCAGATACTATAGACATTTTTATTTCTTCTCTGTATTAGGCTATATTATTCTCCCTTAATCTTATCATCACAGAAATTCTTTTCTCTAGACCATAGGCTATACTATAGTTACAAGACTTTTGATGCTACCTATATACTAAAGCACTCAGTAAAGATGAATTATTTTCCCAATTCCAAAGAAGCACTGACCATTCAATTATCCCTCTGCACAGGGGTTGGTGTGAAAGAAGAAATGAAAACGTAGCTACAATATTCACAGAAAGATCAAAGTTGCTTAGGATTTAAAAATACGCCAGGAAGCATACAGCCAGTCACTATTCAAGCAGGGCAAGGAGAAAAGGGGAATGGGAATAGAGGGGACAACGCACAGCCACACTACTGAGAGGCAATGGCATCATTCTTCTCCTTGTCACATGTTCACCAATTCACCAGCAGCACTAGTGAAAAAGAAAACCAGCACATTTTAATTTTGACACATCAACTGCTCAAGTATGCAGTAGATGACCCAAAAAGAATAATCCATAGCCAGGCTATACACTAGATGTGTTGTACAAAATGAGTAACAAACTTTAAGTGCTGTACCCAAGCTCACTATTGGGAAATTTGCTGCGTTGCCAGCATACCAGATCAATATTTCAGAGGTCATTATCTCATCCCTTCTTCAGCTGCTAACTTTGGATTTCTGCCAGAGAAAGGCAACCACCAGCAAGATGATACACCAGTACATTAGGCAAAGCTTTGGGGAATCTGAGCAGGCTTTTCTTTTCACTGAGATCAGTCTGCTCTCTGGTTCCAAATGGCACAAGTGCTCCATCAATGTATAAATGGTGAAACACGTTCTTTAACACTCCCACAACTATATGTGTAAGAAGTTGTACCAAACTGCATTTGTTGAATATACTATGAAGAGAACATTATGGGAAGGAGGAAACAACAATTACCAAACTGAATCAGTGTGCTCAAGAAGTGTGATTTCACATGTACAGTGCAACAGAAGGATGGACTGGAGGCAGAGTTAAACAATAAGTAAAGCAATAACTAGATGGTGCCATCACCCCTCTGCAAGAATGTCCCATGAGTCTAAACCACGACAAACTTTTACATGAGTAAACCATGACTAAAGTTTTACTTTAGCTGTGAGTTGGTACGTAAAGCCAGAAACTTTCAGGCAATTGGATCAATGGGTTTTAAAGTTAAAAAGTACCTTCATTTTATGTAGCTTAGCACCCTATATCACATATTTTGTCGTAAATTACCATAATACCACTGTTCAACTTTTCTGATGATGATCTTGGTGATAATTTGTCCTGGTTTGAGGACAGTACTCCCATAAACTCAAAGAGTAACATCCTATCTCCCCTTCTGGAAAGACTTTTCAGATTTAATTCAACAGTTCAAGAATTGCATTAGACACTAAAGAACATATATGTCTGGACATATTAACCCTTTCTCCTTTGATCTCTCTAATGTATTTTCTCATTTTAAACCCCATTTGGAAATATAATTAGCTTTACAGGCAGACATGAAAGCTAACTCTACAACAGTGGATGTGTCTAGGAGCCTTCCCCGAAGACCACAAGCAGAAAAGAGTGTGCTGAACTGCCAAATTCTCAATATCATTATCCTGCTACTGGGAAGAATTTGGTGACAGCAAATGCTTCTGCACTTGCTTTACAAGCCAAAGATACTTCAATATTCAAAGCTTCCTCTCAAGAAAAGCATTCAGTAGATAGGTTAGAAGCATCTTTTTTTACCCCAATTAATTAACGGACATTTGCATGGTCTCACTAGTCATACTGTGCAAATTCAAGAAATGCTCCCCAAAGAATGGAACACAGTGACTTTAAAGGTAAAATACAGAAAACTATATTTTACTATACTTACATTATCTATATTTATAATAGCTGAAGTCACAGCACTCCTAGCACTATACACTAGCTAAAGTCACTTTATCATCTAACATGCACTAGGGGCAAGGCTCATTATTACATTCAGAGGAGCTAGGGATGGCTTGGATCTCACACTCCTGCTGAATTTTCCCTGTCTAAAGGTTTTATACTGTGGCCTTACTGTGACTGAGTCTGAAGGAAACTAGCTTGTCTGGTGGAGACATTCAGTACCCAGAGGATGGGAACTTGTATCAGCCTGATGCAAACTCACCTCCGGGCAGTACAGATGCAAACAGCTTAAGCCACATCATGAAGCAGATTCATACTCAAATATAGGCATGGCTAATGAAAACAGACTAGAATTTGGTATACCAGCTCTAAAGAGGCCCTTCATAAGAGCAAAATGTACACAGCCATCATGGATTTTGAGAGTCTGTATACAGAATACTCCTACATAGCTAAGTCATCCCACTCAAACTCCTGTCTATGACACTGCGTTATCTCAATAGTCTATATCACAGCTTGCTTAAAATTTAATCCCTAAGCTTGAGCTCTGGCCTGCCAAAAATGCCAGGTCTTCAGTTTAGACCAGAACTGGTATTTCCAATTTCCAACTTATGTGGACACAAAGTCCAGACTGGAGTTTTAGGCAGGAACATTTCCTAAGTATATGGTTTTGAAAACCTCTCAAGGAACTCCTAAACTATACTACCAATACTCAGTTATGCAAGTCACTCAAATTCCCTTTCTGAAGATTTGATGACTCTTCCCTGTCTGCTCATCTCTACCTTTCTATCTACTGAAAACTACTTTCTCTTTACATACATATTCAAAGAGGAAACTAAAAACGCAAAGGTCATTCAGTTTTCCTCATGTATGGGTACAAGGTCTGATAACCAGCTGCAGCTTGCCCTGTTTTGTTACCCTGACATGTGGACAAGGAAAACGAAACACTTTCTGACCTTAGATTTTTCCCAGCTGTCTGTCTGAAGCATGTCAGGGTCTCCAATATCCATGTGCCACCAATAACCTTCACAAACACTGTATTAAAGAGATGAATTTTAGACAAAGTTAGCTGAAGTGTTCGAAACATTGTTCAAACTATGTGGAAGAGCTGGCAAGGTAATAGCTGTGAAGACTTTTGCTTTCTTACTGAAGATAGCATTGTTATTCTGAGTTAGAATAGCAGCTGCATGTCAAACGTAACAGAAAGCTATCTGTTGTATAGACAGATTTAATGCATAATAAACTGTTGTATGGGTACTAATTCCAGGTGCTTGAAAACCCAGAGTGAGCTCAAGACCTGAATGGCATGTTCATACAGACATTAATGACACACAAGAACATGCTAACTTCACACCTAGATTCATCAACCAGTAAAACAAGTGGTCTAACTTTATTATGGTTTTAGTAGGTTTTGGGTTGGGTTTTTTCCCCTTTTTCCTTCAGATTCCCTCACTATTTTAAGTGTACACCCTACAAGTTGCAGTCAGCAAAGGCCTTGATTCCTTGTATGAAACAGGTTCTACAGGCTGATTGACAGGCCATATCTTTATTTCCAGAGGTGTTGATCTGAAGCTGGAAACTGACAGTTTGTTTTCAGATAGAGCTGACAAAACATAGACATTTAAAACTATAAATATAATTCTAAATAGTGGCAGGTTTAGAGATGGAAGGCAAAGACTGGATCCTTATGGATGGGAAAGGTCACAAAAAGGCTTGTGTCACTGGCTATATTTTTTAATAGATGGCTACATAGCCAGAGAACAGAGAACTCGTATCTCAATGTTTGGACGAGTACTAATATCTATATGAAGTCCATGCAAAGCAGAAACAGGTCACCTTTTTCTTAAGACTTGCGCTTATACAGCCCATACTATAACTTGTGATGGCAATGCTTGGGGATGGGGAAGAAAGAACATTGTAAACAAAAAGAAGAGATTATCACTGTGTCACCTCTATCGATTATGTGACCATGGAGTACCTCACACATGTCCCACCACCTACCTGGGATGGTTCAGAACATTGTTGGTGGAAGGGCTGGTGCTCTGGGCTGAGGAGCACTGGCAAATGCTGGTTTGCACTAAGTTGTGAGCTGAGACCCAGGATTCTGACTTAGCAAGATCAGTGTTTACCAGCCTGAAGTCTCTGAGCTATTTAAAGGACCTACAGACATCCCTAAAAAACCCGAACACATTATGAGGTAGGCTTAACTTACTGTACAGGCGCTTGTATCTAAAACCCCAAAAGCTTACTAATTGAAGGTTACTTTTTGTCTAAAGGACTCCTGCATGCATAAACATTGTAAAAAAAAAAAAGCCCCGGAGCCCCAGTTTATAAACTGTGCCTGAATTCAGTTCACTTGTAACTTCATTTTGAATTCCCTAATTTCATACAACTAAAACCACTAATACACTAACAACTGTGTGACTCGGTGCTTCTGCTTCCTGCTCATAATAAAGCATTTTGCATTGTTAATGTTATTAGAGTGACACGTAACTTTTAAATATATTTAAATACATTTACTAGCCACTGCCTTTGCTGTAGGGTTTATAACAGAAGAAATGAAATGCCATTTTTCATTTGTTTTTTTAAAAACTGTCTACAGGAAACTGACCTTTGATGCCTGATCCTGAACTTCATGACTAACACCTACCTAATCAATTAATGAGAAAAGTAACTTCTGGAAAGTATGAGCTAATGCCTGATAAAATTAAACTAAGCGTTGATTACATTATCCTATTTATGCTGGCCTTAAACATATTTAAGAGAAACATGTTAGCCAGCTAAATTTATTGCAGCAACTAGCAGGCAGGTCTTTAATTGTGGCAATACTAGATTTTACTTAGTGAAGTGGCAAAGCTGGGTTCCATATACACTTTGTGTACTTCCACACGTAGTACTATGTACCACTTTGTCAGCAAGCAGAATACAGCTTTGTTTAATTGCTTAGATTTTGGATCACTTCATCACTGCCCCTGTCTTTTGAATCACTTTGAATCACCACCTCTTTTACAGCCAAGACTAGGTCATACTCAGGTCAGTTGACTTCCTTGTTATTTCTGGTATGTAGTCCACTTAACTTGGATTTTTAACTTAATTTACCTTCTGTTAAGGTTAAGATATCTGACTGTATCCAAAACGTTTTAGATTCAGAAACATCAGATCTGTATTCAGAGTGTCAAAAGTTAGAATAGTAAGTTGTTTCTTTTAGGGAAAATAGTAGGGAAGTGCATCAAACACTCGTTGCTTTAATACTAGTATGAAACAAGAAAGAAGAGGCAGAGTGTCCACACTCCCAGCCCCACTCCCCCTTTCCTGCATACTGATATACTTATGTCTGCTTCTTTCCCCTTTTCATCTCTCTGACAATATAATTGAATAGTTGTGTCTAAGAAACCAGACATCCTGTTCTATGCTCACACCTGTACTTTGTCCAACAGTAGAAGAATCGGTATTTCTGAAGTCTAAAAGCCCTTATAACACTCATTTAATTCACAAGATACTTCTGTATCCAGAAGCAGTTCTCAAGACAAATAGACAAAACTGATGCTTGTGCTTACAAGTGTGAAACAATGTACTGACAACAAGGGAGAGGTTTTAACTGTGCTTACCATCTAGTTGCATATTCCTGCTTCAAACTAGCGTAAGGACCACATGCTATAACCTGGGGAGAGAAAAAAACCCACCTTTAGAAACCTCCTCATACTAAAACATCACTAATGTTACCTGCCAGGCAATCCCTGAATAGAGATACTAAAATCTTAATGTTACATGCAGAAAGTCATGTAAAGTAGCAGGTAGATAGAACCTGCTTCTAGAATAAAAATTTATTACCCAATTTCTGTATAATGGGAAGGCCTAGACTGATTATTTTTTTCTAGAGAAAACAGGTCACTGCAAGACATTTAAGGGCACAGTTTGCTATTGCAGTAAAAAATATTGCTTTAAAAGCTGGCTAGTTGTTGGGTCGGAGAAAGTAACCTTAAATTGGAAATAATTATTCTACAGGGACATAACAGTAGTCAAAGGACATATTCTTGTTAAGCACCCTTCACCCTTTGTTATTGATGTTTAATCATCAGTCTAAAAGAAAACACAAAGTCACTGCTGGTAAAGTTTGCAGCTGACATAACTAAAGTAGTAAACAATAATGAAGACAGACAACTGATCTGCAGAAGTCCCATTTGTCTGGTAAGCCGTGTTATTTTGGGCAACAGGTTTCATCATAACAAAACACAAGGCCAGCCATCAAAGACTCAAGACTAACACTGAGAGCTTACATGTGTAAACAAGGTTCCCTGAGACCAGCTTCAGGCCTCGAGGGCCATACAACAGTTCAGAAGAGGGTTCAGAAACCAGGTGGGATATTCAACTGAATAGGACCTTCCAGAGGTGACCCCGCAATGAAAGAAACTACTCTGTCTGTATGAGCAAGGGAACTTAAATAGCAGGGCAGTGTATTTCCACTCTATGTAGTGGCAGTATTTTCTGTTCTGCTGTCTAAAAGCTGCTGTCAAACTGAAAAAGGATTAGTAAACAGTTCTGAGAATAACTCATGGTTTCAAAAGCTTGCTTTCAATTGAGAATATTGATGTGCAAATATATGTGTATTTTAAAGCAACAGAAGTTTCACTTTAGTAGATAAAGGTTTTTTAGGTTAAATGGATTCTGCTTATGCTCAGATTGCTCATTTTCTCAGACTGGTTGCTCAGTCAGGCTGAGCAGTCACTGAGCCTGATTTCTCAGTCAGGCTACATCTGAAGCACGCCACTTAGACACATGTCGCAGATACAGGTGTGTACTCCATTCCAGATACAGGTGTGTACTCCTACAAGCACACCAGAATAAGATGAAGATATACATCTTCCTTCCCAAAAGTCACTGGTAGAACCAAGACTATGAAATATCCTAGCAATTTCTTAGTTGCGCAGCTGGAGGACCAGGACTGCAGAGTGTCCTCAAGTTCATTTGCCTCGCTTTAAACTCCAGCTCATTGACCTTGTTATCAGGTTCAACATACCTCAACACTCTGATCTGCTTATTATAGGGCTCAGACACAGAAGCAAGATCATCAGCTGGTAAACTGAGCCCCAGTTGCTGTCTGTGCATCCACTCGCAGCCACAAAAAGTAACAGGTGCATCTACTTCAGCTTTTTAGCTTCATCAGGATTATGTTTTTTGAAGCAAGTTTCCCTATTATCCTGATTTAACATGTGTTGTTTCATAGCATGGAACAGTTTTGAGTTGTACAAATTAAACTGCTTTTAGATTAAATCAAAGGAACAGACCTAATACCTGCTACCTGGCAAGGAGTCTGCAGGTGACAGAATGAGACTAGCACTAGTTGAAAGTAAAACCACTACAGCTTACACAGCATGAAGGCTGGGCACTTAGCATTAGCTTTCTCTAGAAAACCCCTCCTTTGCCCACACTAGTATGAGCACAGCTACTGTGTATCCTTCAATTTATTCACCTTCCACTGGTTAAAAAACTGACTGAAATTGCCATGTGCTGCAAGCACCCATGACTACCCCAGCCCCAGCAGCATTCCACAGCTACCACCAACCCACAGTGAGTTACTATCCCACACTTTTCCCCCCGACATACCTGTGCCTTTGGCATGTGATCTCTCAACTTGTGCATCACAGCACCCAGACCTTACTCACTCATAGTTTCCAGCCCAAGCCTTCACAGACCCACCTTCACAGAGCTTCTGTGCAGCCCCCAGTCCCTCGTTGCAGCAGCTGCTTGTGAGTAGGTGCCACGTGAGGAGGTGAGGAGCCCTCCACCAGGCGCTGCGGCCTTCTGTCCCAGGGAGCAGCTGCTTCTGCTTGTGCTCACGCTGCATTGCTCACAGGGGTTCCACGCTCCTGCACAGTGCTCAGATAACAGCCAGCATCCAGGCTAAGTTCTTCACAAAGAAAGGTTCCCCTAAGATTAACATCTCTGTGGAGATGAGGAATTCTCAGCACTTGACATTTTAAGCAGCAAGGGGAACTCCTGATAGTGGGAAATTTTGGATCCAGGAGTAATCTGGGAATAAAAAGAAATTACATACTTCAGGTAAATTGTCCAAGTAATCCAGCATTGTTTTTCCCACCCTCTAGCAACAGTGATCTAAACATCTGAAATTAGAAAATATCGTAACAAATGGCTCAGAATAAACTGAAGTCTTTATGTAAAACTATTTATATACAACACTTTAATACTGTTAAAAATTCAGAAATCTAAAATTCCTTATGGGCAGAGCATGCACAGCATTGTCTAAGGTCAGTACTGCTGCAATGCCAATACACCTTGTACAACGATTTCCTTAAACTTCTGGAATTCAGAGTAAATATTTCCATTGCCATTTCACTGGAAATCTTGTGACTGGAAGAAAACTGAAGCATTCTAATGAGTGCATGATATATAATTTGAATAATAAAAACAAAGAGTCTTGACTGAGGGGGAGCAGAAAAGGAGTACAGGAAGCACCAGGGGGAAGCGGGCTAAAATGCTTCAATATGCCCCAGGAGCAGCTGGTGTCTTGACAGGTTCAGCGCTAACAGTACAGTCCCAGCTTTGCTGTGTTACATCAGTTTTGCAAGCACTGAAAAACTAAGGAAATCTTTAAAAACATGTTTTTGTAGAAGTGAGATCTCATTCACATTTTATGGGAAAAAACACCTTTCCTTCCTAAAGAAAACTCCAGCCCAAAGCAGATAGAAGAAACAATTAACAGAGGAAGCCTGGGCTGCACCGTATGGCAGAGCAATCGCTAGTTTTGGAAGAATCTCTTCTGCTTTACAACCAAGTATGCCTTGCTTTAAGTTCCCAAGAACTGGATAAAGGTCTCTTACTGTACCCTGTGTGACCAAGTTGTACTTCTGCTAACAAAGGCAACTTTTGTTTCCCAGGGGGCTCGTCAAAGGCTTTCTGCCAAAACTTCCTTTGAGAGAAAACTGTCCACTAAACACAGATTTTACCAGGATGATCCTGCTTTCCACAGATCTTGGGCTTTTTGGGGGTGTGTGGGGTTTTTTTTTGTTGTTGTTGTTCTTTTTTTTCCCCCAGAAATCTGAAAAGTTTTGGTTTACATGAGTAAATTACTTGTTCATTTTTGTGGGTTTCCCGTGAGGACAAATAAACAAAACCAGAAACAATTGCAGCTTGCCTGGCAAGGCAGTTTACATATCGCTGAGTAGCCCAGCGATATCCTGAGGCTAAAATAACACAAATTATGGTGGTCTATTTGTACCCTAGCAGCAACCTGTTATAATTTACTATACAACCTGCCCTTGCTCATTTTTTGTCAGTGCTTTCTCCTCCCTTTTATTCCCCCAACAGAAACACACAAAAAAAGGATAATACTAAGGTGATGTTATACAGACATTGTTCAAATTTGGGAGGCACAGGTGCGTCTGGGGGAGGCTGAAAAAAGACTGACATACAGTGAGGAGAACAACACATACAGTCAGAAGAAACATTAATGCGTACACCATGTGCAGTGTGACCCTGCAATGGCAAAATCATGTTAAAAGTTTGATTTATGTGGAGAAACCTGGATATACAATACTGACAGGAAATTTGCTCTAATGTGCTACATGAACTGAAATGCTACCAGAGTGAGGTATAGCAACTTACAGTAATTTCTTTCCTGCGTGACCAATCAAAGAAGGGGCTGAGTTTATTTATGAAGGTCCAAATTTCTCACAATTGTGATCTTTCAACAATTCACAAAGCAGCAAAATGAACGGAGAGGCCCTTTCAAGAACTTTAAAAGGAAATTCAATATACTTGTCTGTTTTCTTTGAATGGTACCAAGGAGTCTGTCTAAAAAAATTATGAAACTGTTTGAGCTGTCTATCAATTCATGTAGCCTAATTAACACGGTACATTTGTAGTTTTGCTTTTTGACAGAAATCACTGAAGTTATGGAACAGGTAACAGTTTCTCTCCTGAGACAGCTGTAATGGTATTCTATGAGAGAACTGACCCCAAATTCTCAGACACTTAATAAAGAAAGAGAAAGAAGTTTTCTTCTCACAATCTAGGTATCAAATTATGTTATTTCAGAGTTCACATGTTGCTATAATTGCTGTTTATGTGTTTTTTGAAAGAGTCACTCTAAATTCTTCCTAGCATCCACATTAAATATTTACATTCAGGCCTAAGACATCTTGTAAAATTTTAATAGCATACCCTCATATTTAAAATTACAATAACAAAACCTCAACCCAAATCCCAGCGCATATATGAAGTACAACATTCTAAACACTGTTTAAACTGTCATTTCTTCCCAAAGTACAAGGATGTTTATTCTCTTGCCTAAGGCGAGATAAACAGAGCAGCATACCACTCCATATTTGTAAATGTTAACTCTGCAAGGTAGAAACTGGCTTCTGTACGCACCAGACCTCTATTTCTTCACTGCTCTAAAAGCCATAATATGACATATGGGTATGTATACATTGAAACAACAAAGATATATGGCCCTGCGACAGAGAGAATGTGCAGTCTCACTCTATTCCACATATCATCCTGACTCCAAGAAACTTTCAAAATTGCCTCCAGAAATGCATCTTAGGTACCAGACCAGTGGCCTAATAGTATATTGGGGATAATTCCATGGGTCTGTGGGATAGCTGTGCCCTCAGATCTGGTGTATATCAGAAGTAATTTTCCTAGTCAGTGGGGACTGTCTCTGCTGCTGTGACCATGTTAGAACTATACTGCTTCTTTAAAAATTTTCAAGAAAATGCTATAAGAATTAATAAGGATAACATATCGTCCCACCCACTGAATATAGTATAAGGCCAAAGTACTCACACCAACAGGTAGAAGACTGAGAGCAAAGAACCCAAGGACAGCCCTTTTATGTGTATGTGTCATTCTAAAATAGACTCCTGCAAGCATCCTGCTTAATATAACACTGTTTGCCAAATATGAACTTTAAAAATAGCAGTCAACTGTATGGCATACCTTGAGTGGTGTTAACGCTGTCTAGGTTTTGTTATACAAAGACTCTGATAAGTTATAACATGCTGCCAGTGGAAAAAGAAGTGAAACACCAAAAACCGTCGGAGCACTTAGATGCTAAGCATGGATTTAGGATCTCCAGTGATTCAGATGTTTATAGTTTGGCAACTAAACCTACAGTTGGGCATCTAAGGAAAAGTGTCCAGCATACCAGAAGTGTGTATACCTACTGCTCTAACAGCACGTAGGTATTGACATTCTGCCCAGAGGAGCCTGAAGTTACAGTCTTCTTTTAAAATCTTGGCATAGATTTCAGCTCTAGTAGTCTTTCATTTTGGGAGAAACTAAGATTTTTTGCATCTCTGCTAAACTCTGATCAATTGATTGTTGTCCCAAACTTCTATGTTTCCCTTTTTTTAAAACAAATTCCAGCCTGTTTGACATGTAGCTCACAAGCTCAGTAAAGCAGAAGTTTTTGTGTTTGTTAATACTGGCCAGAACAGTATTAACCTCAACTGGGACAAGTTATTAATTTGTGTTACTAGAGATTTATGATCAATAATACTGATGTTTTTTCTTTTGTGCAGGCAAAAGTAAGTTGAGAACATGGTTGTTGCTGTTTTCAAATGAACACTAATTGTGCAATTTGGAATTTGTTTTTGACTCATTGTAGGTTCGCAGCAAGAGCAAAGCAGCTAAGGCTGGACTGTGTGAGGGAGATGAGGTGGTGTCTATCAATGGCAAGCCTTGTGGAGACTTAACCTATGCTGAAGTTATTGTTCTGATGGAAAGCCTGACTGACGTCCTGCAGATGCTTATCAAGAGGTACAGGAATGCTCAGAATGCTTTTGTGCGATTCTGTTCAGCGAACCACGTGGAAAATTCTGGGTTTGAACACACTCATTTTGCAGACATATACTGTGAGCTTCTGATAGTCCTCTTATGTATGTCTGTGACTCTTCTTGTCTGTATGGAAAAGGGAGGGAAGTATTTGATCTGAAGTGATTAATGTATATAATTTGCACAGTACAGGTCAGGCACAGAATTAAGAGTACAGTCTCCAAATGTAATGATTTTATTTCTCATTAAGTATTCTTAATACTTACAAGGTGTCCACTACCATATCTCCATACTGCAGAGTCTTAAGTTCAGTGATTCTTTCCACCCCTTTGAAGTAGTGAAGTGTTGTTATTCCCCATAGATAGGGAAGTGAGGCTTACAAAAAGCAAAGGCTATATAGATGGAGAAAGTGTGTTACACAGATATGCCTTGATGATGACATGGCAAACAGTCTTCTTGGGTGGTAAAATGTGTTAGTAGTCAGGAGGGGAAGAGGGTCTGGAAATCATGAATTCTATTTCTGTAGCTGTTAACACTTCACTAGATGAGGTGGGGCAAGTCACTTACAGCTCTCTGGGTCTCAGCTTCTCCATTTATAAAATAGCGATAACGAATTCCAGTTTTCTTTGAAAATGCTTTGAGCTTCTCAGAGTAGAGAACCTTCATGCAAACTTGCAAGCAAGCCAGTATTACTGCTCACTGCACATCAGTCTATTCTAATGACTGTTCTGTGATTGCCATCAGTGTGATGCGTGCAATCTTGAGTTCAAAACCACCTACAGTAAGCACATTCTCCCCAGCCATTCAGACAAGATGAACTCTGAATTGCCTTCAGTGTGGATAAGAAGAGGAAGAAAAGACCTGAGCACACTCGTAAGGAATTATGGCTTCCCCCCTGAGCTACTGTAGTTCCCTGTGTCTGCTCTCCCACAGGCAGGAGCAGGAGGACAGAAGGGGTCACAACAGCTAACAGAGCAGAGTCACTGGAAAGGCGGAAAGGACTCTGGTGCAAAAAAGGCACTGATTACCAGCAATGTCTAGACAGCATGTGAAATTCCTCTGTGGTTTCTGCAACCTGTGCAAAGGAACTTTCTCAAAGTGTCTAGTAGTTCAAAGTTACAATCTGCCTTCAAAACAAGATGCTCTCAAGCAGTATTCATTCTATTTATAACAGACATTTTGCATGGCCTGTCTGTGCTTGTTGTCTTGGGCTGACTAATGGATTAATGTGATGAGATCAGGGGAACAGCGATAGCTGAGGATTACAGCTTACCTTCTCCATAGTGCATAGCTCTTGTTTCTGGTTCAGCAGCGTACCATTTGACTGCTCCTCACGTGCTATCTGCATTCTTACGTTATCAATTCATAACATGACTACTGGAACTGCACTTGTAAAATTTATATTTGTGGCTAACCAGCTGTCTTCTCTGCAGCCATAGAAATAGCTCCCTATGCTTTGACTGCTGCCTGTTGCTGCTCTGTAACATATTTCAGTTGGTCTGAAGGCCATAGTATGTTCTAGCTGTAAGTGACAGCACATCTTCCATTCACTCCGTTGCCCCTGCTTGAGTGTATGTTGAACAGCAACACGTCCTGAAAATCAGAACCAAAACAGTGCTTAGACCACACCATTCAGTGTTTCATGGAATGAAACTGTGTCTGTTAGAAATCTTAAGAAAATAGCAGTTGCTTAACACTCTGAAAGTGACTAAAATCTTCTGAAGGAATTCACCATGGGAATCTTTGAATTTCTTCTCATCAGCTCACCTTCCCCAAATCCCAGCCCCTACTTTCAGTATCTTCCAGGGTATGGGAGAATAACTGCAACACTTCTCTTCCCCTGCCACCTCCTTTGTGGGTAGCAGCCCTCTCAGCACTATCACCAGAAGGATTTGTCAGGAAGTGTCTTAGCATCCTCCAAGAGCAAGGAGAAGCAAATCCTTCCTTTCCTGAGTAGCCACTTGCTAGCAGCTATCTCAAGAAAACATTGGAAATCGCGAGGAAAGAATAATGCCTAATTAAAGTGGTGTTCCAATGGTAATCTTTATAACCAAGCTGGCAGGGAAGAATGTTTCTCCTTGGGAAGCTTCTGACTGTTCCTGAACTACTTGCATGAAGGATAAGATTTTCATAGACATTCATTGTTGGCCTAATTCTGCTCTTGCTAAGCTTACTGGGAGGAAAATTAGGCTTTTAAAGTAGTTTTTAAAATGCTACTTGGCTTTTGATGTCTACAAAAAGTTTTCCCAATCCCCTGTAAACCACAGTCAGTTACTGAACAGCAGTACCCACAAAATCTTTGGTTTCCAGGATCAGAGGAAAGAGACACCCTGCAGGGCAGGCACTTTCCAGATGCCATGTCAGGGGAACAACTTACTGACCTTCCTGACAAATGCTGAACAGATGTATCCGGGAAACATCGAGAGTGGGGACAGAAACAGAAACACTAGCCTGCCCTTTTCACATCAGCGTGAGCAACTCTTGGGCTACTGCTGAGTCTAGAAAGAAAATTTCTAGGGGGAAGTAGGGAGTGTGCTCAGTGCATACCAAAATGAAATGCACCATGTAGGGAGTAAAACATGACTGAGACAAACCCTGTCGTGCTGACTCCATGAGTTCTGCTTCCTTCCTGGAATTACACCAGGGGTGTTGCTCCTGCAGTGAGCTGGAAAGACCTGAAACAAAAATAATAATTTGACAAAACAGAATCTTAAATGACAAAAAAGAGATCAGACCCAGTACTCTGCCTCTTGACACATGGATACACATTTATGTCTATATAGAGTAGAAGTATATCCATAAGTAGCAAGGGCCTTTTAAGGTGGAAATCTTTCTCTCTCAGACATACACACAATCAGTCACCTACCAATAAAGGCTAACATTTAGCTGTCCCAGCCCCTAGTCTCATATCTTACAAGGAAATGTTTACAGATTTCTGTAATTTATCTGTGCTTAAGAGCAGTACAATTGATCATCCAAATAGCATAATACGATGGAATCCAGCAGCACTCACAAGGAGCTCCCTAAATTAAAATCTGTCTGACCTTTATGTAGCTCCATATGTGGTTTAATGGATGTTACATGATTTGTGCTATTTGAGGCAGACCCAGACTGCTACAAACAGTATGCTGCATGGCTAGAAACACAAGTGATATTGGAGTTTCTTCAGTGCACTGACAGATTTATTTCTTCTTTCCTTCTTCCAGCCTTTCTTCGTAGGGTTTCCAAAGTTTCAGAATACCTGGGACTTGCTTTTGATTTCAGAAATCTCTGTAATACTTGATATTAATACTTTACTGAGGTACCTACCGCTTTCCCCATTTGAAAAAGTGGTTTGCTACCTTCTAGTCAATAGGAAGCCTTAATAACATGCTGCAGTACTGCTGTACAGAAAAGGTTTCTTCTTGAATTAACAGTAGTCAGTATAGCCCAGAGTACTCAAAGAAGAAGCTAGAGAGTACACTAGGAGTCCTAACACCAGTAAAACAGCCTAACTGGGCCAGAGGAATGAAGAGTTTAAAAAAGGGAGCTACACTGAGGTATACATTTGCCAGTTAGAAACACCTATTTTTTAATAAGTAGGAAATACTGTATGGGTTCGCTACCCTTTTTCACTGGATCGCTGGCATAGGCCCAGAATGTTTTAATTATTCCATGATATATAAGTATGATGATCCTCACAGGAATTCTTTGAATGTGTATTTTAAGCATTTATTCCCCTCCCTCTGATCCTCATCCACTACTTGTCTATTCCTTAGAGAGTAAACTATTTGGGACAGGAAATATATGTGAGGATGGTGCCTAAAAAAGTTGCAGCAGTAGCCACAGAACCAAAAATTAACCACTCTTCTCATGTCATGCGAAGTTAGTTTTCTCATGCACATGTGAAATATGAAGAAGTATTGTCCCAGAAGCTTCAGTAGGATTTGTCTGGAAACACTGTAGCAGAAATGTGTCTGTGAAAGCATACTGACACTAGGAATGACATAATTCAACATTGCAGAAGGATGGTAGTAGGATCATAGTTCTACCGCAGTAGTGTAATTTCCCTCTTAGTGAACTGTTAAGTTGAAGAATTTTGAAAGATACAAAGATGCTTCACTTTAAGACCTCTACATTCTGGGAAAATTCTTCTACTTAAATGGAAATATAGGGGAAAAAATACTATACAGAAATTGCTTTTGGTACTGTACTTACAATTGCTGTACTTACAGCAGCTTAATTTCTTGAATTATTTTTTTATGCATGTGCAGATCCTCCAATGGAATAAGCGAAACTTTGAGTGCTGAAAGAGAAAATGGAAAGCATGAGAACATAAAAAATGAGGACTACAGGGAGAGTACTACACTGCAAATTGACACAGCAAAAGAAATACCCCATGGAGATTTATGCATCACAGAGATATACAGTGAGACTCACCAGGGAGCAGAAGAAAGCAACATACACTTTTCTGAAATGACACAAGAGACCACACAAAGCCACAGAATTACTCCTAAAGTGATAGGCACCTCCAAAGTGCTCGTGACAGATGAGGCTTTCAGAGGGAAGACAGAAGAAAGAAGGCCGGGTACTATGGTTGAGCTGCAGTTATCCCTCTCAAATGACGTGCACAAGGGCACCAATGCTCCTGCTGTGACTCTCTTAGGGGCAGAAAAATGCACCCCTTCAGGAAGAGGACCCAGTGTACAACAAGATGGGACTAGCCCTGTAATCGCAGTTCCCCTGGGTGTGAAAGAGGGCAACATCCAGTGGTCGAGCAAAGTAGTCCAGTTTTCTAGTGGCAAAGAGGTCAAGAGGATCCAAGGTGCAGCTCCATCTCTCCCCAGGGTGGAGGTGATCCTAGACTGTTCGGAGAGGGAGAAGGAAGCACCCAGGTCTCCAGCTGAAAGGGGGTGTGTTGATTCTCAAGTGGAAGGAGGGCAGTCAGAAGCACCTCCTTCCCTCCTCTCCTTTGCAATCCCATCAGAAGGCACAGAGCAGGGAGAAGACGACCAGCACTCTGAAAGGGATCACAGACCTCTCAAGCACAGGGCGAGGCACGCAAGTAAGTATGTCCCATCTAATCATTTGCACTGCCTGAGGGTATCTTTTGTAACTTTAAACATAATTTCAGAATTTAGACTGCATTAGAAAAAAAATGTTTAGAGGTTTTTTCTGCAGTTTTCTAACTTTCCCTCTGTCTTTTTCTTCTAAACAATGTTTCTGTTCTTGCTTTATATACTTTTTCAAGGCAATACAATGCTTCTGGTGATGAGCCAGGAATATACCCATGCCTTAACTGTGCTGAATAACTTTACTCAGTAGACTTCCACTTTGAAATTAACTCATGACTTTGCCCAACTAAAAATACATTTCCAAAAAGGGCTGAATTCTGCAGGTCTTCTAATGTATATTCAGAGGCAATCTGTAGAATATTAACAAAAAAAGCAAGTTGCTTGCACATGTCTAACTCAATCCTGTGGATTTCTCCTTTTATAGCAAAACTTTTGTATTGTCATTTGCATCATCTAAAATCAAAACCGTGCCACTGCTCTTAAACTTAATAAAAAAGGCTAGTGGAAAAGCTTGATGTTGCCTGCAGAAGAGATTTTGACAGACACTAGCATATGTATAACTGTTACATGATCCTTTCAGTTTTGTCAGTCTTCTCCAGACTGTAAAGTGAACATGCTATTTCTTCTGACTCCCATACCCAGAGGTCAGCTTCAAAATGCATCCAAGAAGTTTACATGAAAGTAAACTTGCAACTGGATCCACTATTAATTAACTGAGTGTAGATACATATTATTTATTTATTTATCTGTTGATTTATTTATTATTTTATTCATTTGGGACCTTTCTATTGGTTGCTTGCTCTTTCCCAACAATGTTAAGAATCCTGTCTGGGGATTTAGTAGCAGTATGTCAAAGGTGCTTGAATGTGTGCAGTGATATAGTGTAGCAACAAGCTATTTCATATGCAGTGTTGGAATTAGTCTGCTAAGCCACTGCTAATTCCTCTGTAAGCATATTTTTAGCATGATAACCATTTGTATCTTATTGGCAAGTGGATTAAGCAGTTACTTATGCCTAAGTGTCTGTATGCAATCCACATATTTTTGGCATATTAAATGAAGCATAAAAGAAAAGTGCACATGCTTTACATTTTGGCTGCGAAGTTAGAACCAACTGTGACTGTGCCTGTCTTTCTCAGAGTTTTACTTGCAGTGCCTCTCTAATAAGGCAAAAGTACAAAGAACGAGCTACGTATTATGTGATAAACTCTGCTTTCAAGTAGGACACATATTCTGTCCTTTTCCCATCTCAACTATGACAGTCTCAATTCCTTCTAATCTAGTGGCAGATCATTATCCTTAGGAACCACTGATTTAATCTATAAAAATGTTTGCTTTTATTATTATTGTTGTTATTATCCTATCTACAAATTAGAACAAACAATTTGCCAAGCACAGGGGAATAATCTGTGTGAATGAAATATTATGCATGTTTTTTGTACAGTTAGAAGTTATAATGCAGCATTGAAGTCTAAACGAGAGAGGAACATTAATTATAGTTGTTTGATCTCTTTAGCAGAAATTTTGTCTGTAATCAGATTATATTTACCTGAGCAGGTAACATTTCTTCTGCCATCTTTTGAAGCTATTGATTAAGTAACTATTCAGATGAATTAAGAAAAAATACGCTAGCAAAATGAAAAGTTTCATTTTTTTCATTCCATAGAACTGTACAGGTACCTGCTGAACCCCCTTCCTAGAAAAACACACACTGCTGATGCAAGTAGCTTAGTTGAAAGTATATGATTTACATGCTGAAGTGCAACCATTTCTGTTTGGAAAGGCACTCTAACATCAAACTCCATGCTTTTGGAAAATGTCTTTGGTGACTATTGTAAGCTTTTGGACTGCCAAAGGACTGAGCCAAGGATTTTCTGATTTGGCCCTCTCAAAATAAAATATTACAAACTGCTGGTTCAGGTGCCGTGCACTTTTCTCTTTTATAGGTTCTTGTGAAAACCATTGGTCCAGTCATGCTGTCGGCTGGCATAATGGCAAAACTCCAATTGTCTTTAATAGGAGAAGTATCAGGCTCCATCTACTGACATCGCTAAAAGGATCATTAATAGAAAATACATCACATGGCTTTCTTTAATGAGTTTGCTTTATTTATACTAGCAAAATATACCGAACAATTTACTGTTCTGTTTTCATTTTTCAGAGGCATGCTTTTTCCTTTTGAAATTAAGTGGAAGAGGATCATTGATTTAGGCAGGAATAGCTTTAAATTCTAGCTTTTTTAAAGGGAGAAGCTATTGAGGCTGTCATTCATGAGATGCGGTGGTAGAATATAAGGAAGGAAAAAAGCAGGAACACCACCTGCCCCATGAGGCCCATGCTCTGTGTCACATAACAAGGAAGCAGTCATGCCGATACACAGTGCATCTACCAGCTTTACAGCTGCATCTATTCCTGTTCCACATTACTTGATGAAAAACAGTAATTTATGCTTTAAGAAATATGTATTATTGATATAAGCTAGTGAATACTCTTGAGAAGTCAGTTAAGCCTCCTCCATTCAGTTCTTAGATCTATATTCACTGTTGCCATATTTTCAAAATAAACATTCTGGAGCTGTTATATCCTACACAATTCTGGATTATGTTTCAGGCAAGTAATGCTTGTTAAAAACCTGAAACCTGCTTTCATTTACCGTGGCCAAACTCCCATGTCCTCCAAGGGGCTGAAAGTTAATGCTAATGTTTCTGTGTACGCTTTTTTGGACAGATACTTGCTTTTAAATAGCTAATACATAGAAGCACACCGACTTTTATCAACTATACACATTTTGTAATATATATGAGCAAAATAAACGCATACATGGCAGGAGCTGCTGCGACCATCACACAGAATACACTCAGTTTCATTTGGTCCCAGGTATTAACCAGTCATGGGCCTGGCTGGCTGGCAATGTCTGCTGTAAGCCTAGGAACTGTGGTCAAACATTTGGTAAACACCAGACCATAGAAACTGAATAAATGAGAAAATATCATCTGCCTGTTGCTGTTGAGATTACTTATGGTAATAAAAATCAAGAACACCAGAAATACACATGTAAAGTTCCTGTTGAACTAAGAAAGTCCTAAAGAAAGTGGTGTAGCCTTTGAACTTGCAGGGGTGTGACTCTAAGGAATGCTGGGTATGGAATTTACAACATGGTTGATATTGTGGGAAAAGCTTAAGTACGATGACCTCTTCATGCAAAAGAAAATAAATGTTTTAATATGGGGAAAGGGGACAGTGGGTAAATTTCAGTATAGATAAATGCAGAACTATTTGTTATTAGTCTCCTCGTATTTTTCTGGGCTGCATGCAATTAAATGTGCGCTTCAACTCTCTCCATAGGGCTCCGGCGAAGTGAGAGTCTGTCAGAGAAGCAGGTCAAAGAAGCCAAATCTAAATGTAAAAGTATTGCATTGCTGCTGACAGCAGCTCCCAATCCCAATTCCAAGGGGGTGTTGATGTTCAAGAAGCGTCGTCAAAGGGCGAGGAAATATACTTTAGTTAGCTACGGTACTGGGGAGTTAGAACGTGACGAAGACGAGGGTGAAGAAGGTGAAGGTGAAGAGGGGGACAAAGAAAACACTTTTGAAGTGAGTTTGCTTGCAACAAGTGAGTCAGAAATAGATGAAGATTTCTTCTCTGACATTGACAACGACGGTAAGATTGTGACATTTGACTGGGACAGTGGTCTACTTGAGGTTGAAAAGAAGACGAAAAGTGGAGACGAGATGCAGACGCTTCCAGAGAGCACAGGTAAAGGGGCCCTCATGTTTGCCAAGAGGCGGCAGAGGATGGATCAGATTACAGCTGAGCAAGAGGAGATGAAGGCGCGCACAGTGCATACAGAGGAACGAAGGGAAGCCACCATGTCAGAGAACTTCCAGAAAGTAAGCTCTTCAGTCTATCAAACTAAAGAGGAAGAAATGTCAAGACAGCAGACCTGTGTGAGCAAAAGCTACACAGGCATAAGCCAGAATCACAGCAAAACGGTACAACAAAATGGCTTTGGCTTAGCACCAGACACAAGCCTCTCTTTTCAGTCCTCTGAAGCTCAAAAAGCAGCGTCTTTAAATAAAACAGCTAAACCCTTCCCTTCTGGTGTTCAAAACCGAGCAGCTGCACCATTTTCACCCATAAGAAATGTCACCAGTCCTCTTTCAGATATACCGGCACCACCTCCTTACGGCTCTATTAGCCCACCACCTGAGGCTTTCTATAGACCTGTTTCTGCTCCTGTAGCCAGCAGAGCTGCTCCAGCTGTGTGGTCACCCACTGAGCCATCAGAACACATAGCATCCAGAGACGAAAGGATTGCGGTGCCAGCCAAAAGAACCGGGATACTGCAAGAGGCAAAGAGAAGAAGCACTTCAAAACCTATGTTCACTTTCAAAGAAACACTCAAAGTAAGTCCTAATCCTGCCCTGTTGTCCCTTGTACACAATGCAGAGGGCAAAAAAGGTACTGGAGCTGGTTTTGAGTCCGGACCTGAAGAAGACTACCTCAGTTTGGGAGCAGAAGCTTGCAATTTCATGCAGACTCAAGCATCTAAACAAAAGGCCCCTCCCCCTGTTGCTCCAAAGCCTTCACTCAAGGTCTCTCCTACTGCTGGTACTCCAGTGTCACCAGTTTGGTCACCTTCAGCTGCGGCTTCTAACAAGGCTCCTTCTTTCCCAGCGCCAGCCTCACCTCAGGCAGCATATCCTGCGCCACTCAAATCTCCACAGTATCCTCATTCTCCTGCCCACCCCCCAAGTACTCTCAACCTAGCTGGTCCTTTCAAAGGGCCTCAGGCAACACTAGCCAGTCCAAACCATACACCCAAGACAACACCAGTCACACCAAGTGCTGAAGGAACAAAGCCACCCTTTGAGATGCCACCAGCTATGAGTGGAAAAGGAGCACAGCTATTTGCCAGAAGGCACTCTCGAATGGAGAAGTATGTGGTAGATTCAGAGACTGTGCAGGCAAACATGGCACGAGCCTCATCTCCTACTCCATCTCTACCAGCTTCTTGGAAATACTCATCTAATGTCCGAGCACCTCCACCTGTTGCTTATAATCCCATCCACTGCCCATCTTATCCTCCTGCTGCTACCAAGCCTTCCTCTAAGTCCACTGCCGCTACCAAAAATACAAAAAGAAAACCTAAGAAAGGTCTCAATGCTTTGGATATTATGAAACATCAGCCTTATCAACTCGATGCATCTTTATTTACTTTTCAACCTCCTAGTACTAAGGAAAGCCTTGCTATTAAGCAGACATCGAAGTTGCCCACTTCAAAGCAAGCTCTGCCTTTAAGACCACCTAGTGCTGGCTCTCCTACTAACGTCCGGGCATCTTCAGTGTACTCTGTGCCAGCCTACAGTTCACAACCTTCGTTCCAGTCAAATGCCTCTATCCCAGTAAATGAATCATATTCACCTACAGGCTACTCTGCATTTTCTAAGCCAGAAACCACCACATCTTCATTGTTTACTGCTCCAAGGCCAAAATTTTCAGCAAAGAAAGCTGGTGTCACTGCACAGGTGTGGAAGCCATCAATTATTGAAGAGTAAACCTTATAGCTGAAACTTAGTGTCCGTTTTGCTTGCAACCAATCGTTTGCAGTGGTAACCTGGCACAGAAGCAATGCCAATAGTGTACATAATAACATCAGATGTATCACCTCAAATCTGGGTCCAAAATATTTGAACTTTTTTAAGGAATCAAAATAGATACAAATTTTAGCACATTTATGCATATTATCAGATGATTTATACACGTAACATCCTGAAATGAATAGATACCATTGTACTAAGTAAGCAGGACACTAGGTTTTTGCTTTAGGACTACTATAACAGAAACAACAGTAAGCAATATTCCTGGTATGTCAAATTAAAAGAGAAGAGCGAGCTTTCTGCTCCCCTCCCCAACTATGTTCTAATGACCTAGGGATTTGAGGACTTTTTTTTTTTCTTTTTAAAGAAGTGCCTTATTAAATGACATTAATAGTAATATGTATTACTAACATAGCATAAAATAGATACAGTATTAGACTCTGACTGATCACTAGCAGAATACAACTGGATAGACCTTTGGCCTGCACAGAGCGCCACTGAATTCAGTCAGAATCTGTCCTGGCTCAAAGGTCCTCCCGCAGGAATCTGGTTGATCGGCCAGGGGCTTAGTTTGTAAGCTATGTGGATCAGCTGTGATCCAAAATCATGAATTGCCTCTGTGATTTCACAGAGAATGTCCTATAAGAGATGCTGGAGTGTTCTGAAGACTAAAAGAGATGGAAAGACAGCTGGAAAAACTGTTAAAGATTTCCCATTTTGGGGAAATTTGACATCCCAAGTGCAGACACATTTTTAGCCAAAGTTTGCCTTGAATCCAGCAAGTAAGATAGAAGCCAGTAAATCAAAATTATTGAACAGTCAGAGAGGTGAGCTGGGTTTTGCAGCTGCAATGTAATGCAATAGGTTCTTCTGAAAGCACAGTGATTAAGAACCGAAGGGATACATGTATTCAAGAGTACTCATTCTGGCAACCAGAGTACTATATGCCACAGAAATTAGCACTTAACAGTAAATCATAAATATGACCATGTCTTCATATTGGTCTCTCATACACATTTTATCATTTTCACTTGGGGCTTTACAGTGCTTCTTCCCACTTTAAATCTCTTTACTCTGGTCTTATACTTTCACCTTTTACTTGTCATATTGGGGCCTAAGTATTGAAATACTGCTACTGTAGAAAATTCTTCAGGGTCCGTGGTCTGAAAACCTACTGTATAATATTGCAGTGAACACAGTCTTGCTGAAATCAAGGTGCTATATTCGAATAGTTTGGCGCATTTTTCAGTAAGTGGTCCTGTTAATACCAGTGGTGCTAGGTCTGAAACAAGCTGTTTCACACAACTAAGGGTATTAAAATCCATCCGAAGTGTGAAGCTAAAGATTAAAGCATCACTCTGTGAATAAATGTGGCAGAATCTGTTGATATATATGTTTAAACTACCATTCAGCTAGCTACAGACCAGTTTATGGATCTTTTATATCATAGGGGGTTTAATGGAACTATCTATCTTGATGAAGAAAACATTCCTGAGCATGAGCAACATCTCCTTATTTTGGTCCCATGATGTTAACTCAAACTGCAATCAAACTTGAGAAGAATGCACTTAGTTGTAGGTGCAGAAAGCGGACTGGAATCAAAGTCTAATCAAGCCAGTAAAAAATCACTCCTTTGAATTTTGGACCTCCAAAATCCTACTCTCCCCTTTAAATTTTGGATTGGGACACTGACTGCATTTAGAAGAAAATGACCAAGTGATCCATCTCCCTCTTAAAATTCAGGAGAATGATGGGAATTTTGAATGAAAAAATAGTTTGGAAAATTCAAGAAAGAATTACACTGCATTTACCTGGAAATAGAAAGTAGCAATATTTTAATCCTTTGGAGATCTCCCTTCTATCTGTTCTTCACTGTCAATATCTGTATTTTTCTTCTATCATTAAACTTGTCCCTTTCCTCTCTGCCTGTTCGGGTTTTTTTCTTTGGTTTGGTCGCTATTTTTTTGTTTCACTTACATGTACAGACTGACAGTATATTTTAGGGGAAATCTATTTTCTATGCTATTCCATTAATATGAAATCTCCTCCCTCCGCTTCCTTTCCCCTTCCCTTTCCTCCCCCCTTCCCCTTTCTCCCTCCTCCTTTATCTTTAGTTACATATACTATTATCGGTAGAAGCTTAAGATACTAGTATCTACTTGGAATACAGATACCCTACCAAAGATAAGTAGGGCTGCTAGAGAGATATATAGAAATCTAATCAGCCTCATATTGTTTTACATTTTTTTACTCACAGTTTCCTCCTGTAAAATACGTCTTTAAGTTATAATCACACTTCTGTACTCGTTCACCACCCCAAAATATTTCATTATATGAGGAGATTTTTAGCAGTTTTGTACTTCCACCACAAGTGTTGATGTTGATGCATGTGGCTACTAACAAGATACAGCAGCCGACACAGCATGGCCACCAGTTCATATCAGGCTCAGGCCAGTAACTTTTGTTATTCATCACCAGCTACTGAGTATCCTATGGGAAATATGTGAAGTACTGAAATCTAACTTCTAGGTTTATATATGCCTACATGGCATACCACTTTCCAAGTAAGAAATAACAGGCATTATTCTAATTCTCAGCAGAAGAAACAAGAGGTAAAGCTGGGATATATTCTCATCCAAAGGAAATCAGCTCTCCAGAAAGACAGAAGTCACGTTAATAGGAGCTAGAGGAGAGCTGTGGACTGAAACAGAATGTTTCAGTTTCCTGAGTCATCTGTCTAGAACTTAATTCACCTGAAAGACAGAAATGCGTAATTGTCATCTTTAAAATTATTTTGCTATTTCTTTCATTTTCAGCACAACCCAAAAGTTCACTTAGGAAGTCAACTAAATTATATGCACGTTTACAGCAATAAGCAAAAACTCACCTTCTGTGATAGCAATATAAAATATAGCGATTAGCCTATCTTCTCTTTACTTTGTCCAAAAGAAAAGGAAAATTTGGATTTTGATCACATTTGGATTTTTTGCTGTTATTCAAATACAAATATTTCATACAGCCTATTGCAATGACAGAAGGATTTTTTCAAGCACCTGTAAGAGTTAAAAGCAAAAGCCCCAGTGACACTAGTCCTCTTAACTCAGCTAAGATCTTCTGAAAATCCCATTCAAAGTCCAGCTGCAAATTCAGTTTCATACGTACACATCATTCTACATGCACAGTGCTTCAATCCAACTTGGCTTCATGACTCTTTTTACTAATCAGGTAAGTCCATAATTCTTATTAATATTTCAGAAGACTAGCCTACTTAAAGTAACAGTTTTATCCAAAATGTAATTTGTAAACATTTGTAAAATGTAGATATTTAGAGGAAAGTTGAGCTGTTCATTGTCATGGGTCCAAATTAAAAGCTAGCGATGACGACAAACGTCGCTGAAATGTCAAGAAAGTAAACAGTTTGTGTAGAGAGGACCCATCTGAAGTTTCACTTTGAAAGCGCAGTGAGCTTTTGTAAATGGTTTTCTGAAAAAGCTATTAGAATTATTTTAATATAATATGACAAGGCTACCAACATGCAACTGGTACGTTTACTATGTAAGCATATTTAACAGTGAATTTTAGGCCACCCATAATAAGAATACTTGCAGTATGTTCACATGAAAAGAGGAATTTAAGTGCTTTATATTGTTTTTAGCACATTTAATTATAGCACATACTGGAGGTATTATACTGCACCAGTTTGGATCTCACATTCTATACAGCCTTTTCTTGAAAACAGCTACCTCAGTCAAGGGTTTATATACTTTCAATTTCTGATTCAGTTACAAACCTCTTGTTACAAAACCTGAATTGAAAAGTTTTGTTTTGGAGATGAGTAGCTTTTAGACAAAAAGTTAAAATTTCTGTTGCAAAAATAAAAGACAAAATTTAGTTCTTGAACAAAGAACTGCTTAACTTCTCCCCTCTTCCCTAGAGGAACCACTCTTACCATGTTCCTGCTCAGCAGAAGATAACATATTATGAAACAAACAGAAAGATATTTCAATGAATTTTTTCTGTAGGAGCATTTACATAGTAAACATTACCATCTCTTAAAAGAAAGCCTCATTCTTTTGCTTTCTGCACTCTCATGGAAGAAATAATTTTGCCAGTGTCCTAAGACATGTGACAAAATCCAGTGACAATGAGCTGCTTGGTTTCAAAAGCACCTGGCTGATGGCGTGGGACTTTATAATATCAAGCCTTGCAGCAGGGAATGCACAATTCTTTCCTAGACACACTGGCAATTCACTTTGAGGTCAAGCCAATGCCATTTTGAGATCAGCCATCAAAAGGATGTTTCAGTTAAATTTTGTCTGAAGTCTTCTTGCACTGACCCTGATTTTATATACCTAGTTTTATTTTATTTATTTCTTTTATTTTATATACCTGATTTTATTTTATATGAGACATTCAAAACTCGAGACACAAAATTAGCCCTAAAACTGCATTGTCACCACAGCTATCATGTGGCAATGAGTTTCTTTTTGGCAGAGTGCTGTTATTATTCACACTAAAACGAATGTTCAGAATTCACACAAATTTGTATTTGAAGTAAGTAAATACTAAGAGTTTGAGGTATCAGCAGGGTCCAAAAATTAGGAAGTGAGGGGCTGGTGTGCAGTTCAGACAGGAAAATGAGTGCTAAGTGGCAGAGCAGCAATTTTGAGAGAAAAAACTACTAGGATTAGAGGGAGCCAAGCAGTGGGGCGAAAATGCCAGGAAAAAAGCAGAGATTGCCCAGGATAAAATACCTGTCAGAGGATCATGAAATACTGAAGGTACAGGAGAAGAAAACAATCAGCAAGAAAGGTTTAATTATTCTGCACAGAGGTGGCTGACTGTTTCCAGCCTTTGGTTGAAATTGTTGAGATTATTCTTGGATGACAGAGTGCTCGCTTCACTGGGCCTGACTTTTTTCCTCTACTATTTACAAAAAGATATTGTGAAAGAACCGAAATGCTAATACCCAGCAAAAAGAAACAAAGTGAGCTTTAAAAAAAAGGCAAGCCCTATCAATAGACTATTTCTCTGAGAGACAACCGATCTACAAACATATATCCTAGACAGCTCCTATACGTAAGAGTTTTCGAAAGTGCTAAGGTGAACCCTAATAAAAATTATAAGCAATTATAAAGAGAACACCAGATGATGTGATCTGGGAGGAGCACTGTTTATCAAGCATCCAGGATGACACCTGAACAAAGGACCAGCCTTACCATCATGCTCTGCTGCTCCAGCATCTCTGCGGGGAATCCTCTGTACACTATGAGGTAGGGAAATACCAGAGAAACGATAGCACTCTTCGCAACTAACAGTTTGCAAAATCTTTCTCCCCTCTTTTTCCAGGATCCTTTACCAGATTTCGTAGCTTTAAGAATAAAAAACGATTGGCTATAAAAAGATCCACTCTTCCAGTTTTGCCTTGCCTTTTTAACAAAACATGATACGACTTTCTTTGCCTGAAGTCAAACACCCAGGATTCCACTGATTGCTTTGGCAGCTTGGCATGGCAAGTGCAAACCTCAATTACACAGCTTGGCATAATGTTATTTTATAGTGAGTCTACTCAGCTTGAAATAGAAATGTTCTACAAAGAAGAAACTTGACAAGATCTTCAAAAACCTGTGGATTCAGAAGCTCTGAATTACTCCCTGCTGGTAGATTTCTTGGGAAAATATGTGAGCCTGATCATTTCATAGCACACTTGGTGCCACCATCACAACTTCACAGTACTGACGACAATGACTGTTCTTACTTTAAAGTAAACATTACCTTTGCACATGATTACATAAGGGAGGAGTTGGAACCCCTCGAGAGCTATATTTGGCAAGTGCTTTCAGGCCGGTTGCTTACTACTACAGGAAGCACTTTAGTTTTTTTATGAAATCATTTGAAAAGTAGGAAAAATCCTGAAGCTCAGTGAAATACTATGTTGGAAGGATCTCCACAGAAGCAGACTTGAACTCTTCCCTTAAAAGCTAAGACTAACCATACGATAGCTCCATGGTTTTAACATTTGCTCTCCGAGTAAGGCAGGCAAAGACTTTTCCTTTACATAGCAAGCTAATCAACTCTCCTGTTATCCTCTGCAGTTTTCAGAGGCAAAAATCTATTCCTGTTTGTGATGATCTTGACAAACTGTTCTCAATTTCAGTGCATGTGAAACCTGCATAAACTTGTGTGGTAGTATGTTATAATAACTGCACATTCCTTTAGGCTGAGGAAACTCAGCTATGAGAAAAATAACTTACTGAGCTATGCTTACAGATTGACTATCTGGATGAAGGCTTCCTGTGTGGGGTGATCAATATAACAATAGTGTTTTCAAACAAGAATCCTTGATTCTTATGCATGTCGTTAAGACAGACATCTGAAAACAGAGTCCCCTTGTAATTGCAGGCAATTGAAAGACAAGCTGGTCATTTCTAAGTAGGTGTTAAAGACTAAACGGTTGAACAGATAGAGAGTTTCTCATGATGTTTCCATCTATATCTGAAACAATAGATTGTAACTGATTTAAGAAATGCACAACAAACAGAAGAAAAGGAGCAACAATACAGAAATAAAATACACTCCCAATCACTGTAATACATGTTGGATTACAAAGAGTGACATGGAGCACAACACTCATTGATTTCAGTATGAGCTTTAACTGATTGCAAAGCAAAGAATTCAGTACATTTATATTAGAAGCAAAAGTTTTCACACAGTAACAACCTATGGACAAAAATCTTCAATTTTTTAAAGAAAGTTTTTGTGAAAAAAAAAAAAAAGTCTTGGTAAAAAGTCTTGGAAAAGTCTTGGTAATTTTCCCATATCAGGCCTATAATTTATAATTATAATTTTATAATTTTTTTAGTGGAACCTAAGCAGTTGACCAGAAAACCTCAAAATCTGCATACAGTTCAGGTTTTTTGGGGTTAAGTAAACAGTTTTAGATATGTACAGATATTTCTGCAAGTCCTAGCCATGCTACCCAAGTATCTTTTATGAACCAAACAGGGCTGTAAGGTTCTTCAGAAAAGGCTTCCACATACTCCCTTGCTGCTTGTTTGGCTGATGTCAGAAAGTGCAGAGGTGTGACAAATGAGAGAAATAATTTCATTATGGTATTCCATTCAAAATTCAAAGGATTACACAAAATGAGAGGCAGCAATGTAACTTTTTATGGTGATGTAAATCTGCACCTGCACTGTACTTTGTTGCACAGCTGTCCGCATTTCAGATGTACAAAATGACCAACTTTTCCTATCCTAAGATTATTTTCAGAGAGCTGTTTTGGTAGAGAAACTTGACAGACTTGGTAATGCTACAGGAACAGTACTGAAGCAAGCACTTGACCCTATGTAATTATGAAAAACAAAGTTAAACATGATTGCTTAGATTGCAAAATGAGGTACTTGGTATTAATGTTAATCTAACTGTCCTGGGTATTTGTGCGATGAAAGCATCTGTAATCATGACATCATCTGCTATTTTTTTCTGTAGGACTCCAGACACAATTCAGGGTACAGAATGGTACCGCTCACCTGATGAATAGCTCTTCGCTGTTTTGTTCTGACATTGTTCCGTGCTTAGCACCATTCCTTACTTAATGCGCACTCTTCAAAGTATGTTCTTCAGGCAGAATTATTTCCTCATAAATTTTTTTGTTAGTATCCAAGTCAGTCAGAAGCCCTATTTCATTTTTAGACTATTGCATTCTACAAATGAGCAAATAAGGCATGAAGACTGCGGCACTGATAATTAGGACACTGAGTAGCCTTAGGTATCCCTTTCAAGACGCATAGCATCTTCAGAGTCCAGAAGCATATGAACTAATTACTGTATCAAAGTGTGTGATCCTTAACATCAGTCTGTGAGTGTTAACAGATCACAGGTCTCCAGGTGGAAGCCTGGAAAGGGAATCCGCATTGACCAGCTATGAAATCCATCCAGTGAAAGCACCTTTTGCACAGTAGACTCCTTTGCTGTATCATCATAGTATTTCCTAAATGAAGCCCTGAAACAGTTTTGGGTGGGGCAGAAGTCCTGAAATTTAATCAAAATGCATATGCACTGGGCAACGATGCTTGCATTTCATAGCTTTTGAATACTTCACCTTCCAGCTTCACTAGTATTGCTTCGAGGTAGCTTTGTGTGTTTAAGATCCAAGGGTTTACTAAGAACAAGAAGCCTGGAATACTATCATATAGCGTACTGTAACCATGAGGTTGCTCCAGCATGGCTTGAAACACAATAGACGACAGCCATCATGCTGCTACCTTAACTGGCAGCAAACGCATGTTGACATCGCACCTATGAACCAGCACCAGGAGGATGACACAGGTTTTCAACGGGGCTTCACAGTCTTTTCTGAGAGCTGAGAGATCAAGGAAAGGCAAACTTCATTCCTCAGAGGAAGAAATTTCCCTGGAACTCTGGAGGAAAGTATACAGTAGTGTGCACAGGTTCTTCTCCCCAAATGTACCTTCCTTGCCCCATTTATTAATCTTTTTCTTTTCCTTGTCTTTTCATCATAGCTTCATTGTGAGCTACACAGGTCAATTTTCCATTCCTTAAGCTTCTCATCCAAGCTCAGGAACCTTGGCTATCAGGTCCTACTCTTATCACTCTCCAAGCCAGTGCTGAATACAGATTTTCCTTCTGTATCAAGTATTACCAGCTCCTGGTTTTGCTTTGTCCAGTCTCTTCTCTGTCCTTCCCTTGTCTGTTTCTTGTACCCTATTGAAAGTCTGCTTCTTGCCCTCCTGTATTCAAATCAGACATTCTCCCCTTTGAGGCTGCTTGGGCCCAGAGCTTGGGCTCTGTCAAGGGACAGCTGTCCTCTGCTGTGCATCTCAGTTCTGATCAGTGACTGCACAGCCTCAGGTCCAGACCTGATGGTGGGAAGAAACATGGGTATATACCATACGCCTGCATGCACTACTTTTTTGTGAATGAAAACCCAGCTGTGCAGCCAGCGCAGGAGCTGCGGAACACCCCAGTGACTTCTCCAGCCTGTGGGGCTACACGTAGCCTGCAGTTTAGACAGGCAGAGAAAGAACAAGAACAGTCTCCTTGTTCTCCTGTGTGGTGTTCAAAGACACCCCAGTCTACAGCAGCTTAGACCTGTAATAATGAATAAAATCCTCCTGCCTAACAGAATATTATCGCTGCTAACAGAGTTCTCAGGAACTAGCTGTAAAAAACAAGGTGCTCTTATTGAGCATGTGTAAGGCTCTCAGCTTGAATATACATTGGCAAGTTTGCATGGAAATATGAGACACTTCAAAGATTAGTCTAAAACCAGTTCTAAAGCATGTAGTGGTACCACTTTTCACAGATAAGCATGCTAGGAATTTTTGTCATTGACATTTATTTTTCCTTATTCTCACTCTTTGAAATGGTTGAACTATATAGGTTCATTTAGCTGAAAGGCATTTGAAATGATTGGACCATTTGGGATGAAGTAAATAAGAAAAAACTCAAACACCTAAGACTGAAAATTTCAGTTTGACGGATTTGATAAGAAAATTATACGGAACTGGATAATTTATTTTTTAGTTTGGATATTTTCAGCAACAACAGTGCCACTACCTTCAAGTATTACAATATAATTAATATTTATTTTCTTTGATTTTAGAAAAAAAATCATTAACCTTTACTTTATATCAATTTAAAATGTTTTCATTGTTCATACAAAATAGCAAGGTCAGAAACTAGGACCAACTTCACACTTGTTTTTCAAACGTTCATTCACAAGCCTTCATCATCTAAGACCTTCTTCTATGCTGTGTAATATAAAAGTCCAGAAGATGGCAGCAAATAGTCTTCCTTACAAGAAATAAACTATCTGTTCCAAAGAAAGCTAACATGCCTGTGGCCAAAAAAGTTTCAGCCATTTGCTTTTTATAGGCATAACTGTATTATATTTTGATAATCATATATGGATAGAGATTAAATGATAATGGAAAGCACTGATTTTCTTTCATTTACTCAGGTGCAAACTCAGCTAACTGAATAATTTATGACAGGTTAGCAGCATGCTTATGTTTCATTTCCATGCCGTCACTTTGCAGTAGTGAAGGCCTAATTCTAATATCTTACTTTTCTCTTCTACCATTACTTGACAACTAAAAAGGCCTTTATTGTCAAAAGCCGAATTTGTCACAAAGCTTGTCTAAAATGGCTGATAGTAACTGTTTCATTAGTTTGTATACTAATGACACAAACAAGATTATTCTCCCCTGAAATAATACCGCAGTGATAAACAATCTAAACAGAATACATTGGGTTCCAGTTCTAAAATTCCCTATACATTTTTGAAAGCAAGCCCTGACAAGACAGCTTTGAGGAATATAGGATGAGATATGAACTATGTCATTCTAATTATTGTTAGTCTCAGTACAGCCACTGACAAGGCTTTAATTGTTAGACAGGTAAGATTCCCTGCCTCTAGAGCCATCGGTATCCCCATTAACCAAAATGCTGTGTTCTAGGTTTAGCCTGCTATTAATTATTCCCAGAGTTTCAAATAAATATGATTTTTCTATTTTATTTCAAAACTTTGGGGATTCATATCGTAAAATACCTGGCAGCATTTTAGAAAGAAATTATTTTTTCATTACCTAAAGTTTAAATTGTAAATGGTTTGGGATGAAAAAAGCTATAAGAAGATTAACAATACATCTCACTTCTATGTGCAGTTCAGTTTAAAAATCTGAAGCACTTGTTTTATGGTTAAAAAAAATGGAAAGAAGGAAATAATTAAAAGGCATAAAAATCAAGTATTACTTATATTGTCCTATCATTTTCTCAGTGGTTTGATCTCTAACCGCAGTAGCCATTACAAGCCCATAGAAAGCAAAATCAGAAATGCATCACTCTGGGCTTTTTATAAAGACAGCCATTTTTTGAGATTGTTTTATCTACTTCCTCCTCCTTTGTCCCCTTTTTGCATAAAGATTAGCCAGGCGCTAATGTTAACTCAGATTTGACCATGCTTTGATATGGGATTAAGGACCAGGTCTAAAATGAACAGTAAAAATAAAACTGCCTTAATGACTTAGACACCTAGGTCAATTTTTTTGAAGTGACTTAATCAGGTGGGAGTCTACACTGCAGAGAGTTTCACTGAGACATGGACTACTAAGAGTCCAACCTACTTTTGAAAATAGAACTTTTGAGTTCTTTTGAAAATTTAATATATGTCTCCTTAACTGGTGAAAAGGCAGTTTCAGCATGCAAACATGTGAACAGTTTTCACTTATTAAGGAGATGTGCCATCTGAGACAGAAAAACAGTTATTGTGAAATCATTTCACTAAGCAGTACTTTGAATTCCCATTTGGTCTGTAAAATGAAAAATACCTTTCTGACTCTTGCCTTTAAAATTTGCACTATTTTATGAAACTAAGTATTGCTCATTTTGTCTTTCAGCTTTTCATAACTATCAAGAAATTTGAAATAGCAGTAAGTTCCAAATAAACAGCTTTTCTGGACTATTGATTTAGACATTATTGAGTCAAAGGTAGACATTCACACACCTTGAACTTACATTAAACAGATCTATACGTGCACGCACATTTTATAAGTACTGTGTTGACATTCATTTACTTACATACTGAAATAGTTTCTTTTGGAAGTAAATATTACATTTATTTTAATTCATATTAATGCACAGCTTATAAATATCAAAGATGCTTGTGGTATAATAAATGTTTGCTTCATTGACCAGTTTATAGATAGTTCGCATTTTTAAAATCAATGTTAACCTAAACCTAAAGTTTAATTTGTTTGCACACACACCCGAGCAGTCAGCAGCTGTTATTAAGACTCTATGATTGCAATGGACAGCTCTGAACTGCCTTTCCTCTTCTTGACATCCAAGAATCACTTTCCCTTCAAAAACTACTGTAGAAAAGATTTTTCCCTCTGAAAACATTCACACGAGGCAATGGAAAAGAATTAATTAATTACTGTAAAGGGTTCTGGTTTGTTTTGCAGCATAATACTTTGAGTCCTGGTACGGTATTATAATGAATGCTTTAAAGACAATTACAGTAAAACATTACATGATAATGTAATAATTCTGGTAACATACTTCTTTCCCTTCTCCCTTGATTTCTGGGAAGAAGAATGGAAAATCTCTACTCCTCTTTTTATGATCTTCTTGTAGCTTAAGGGTGACAGAGGGTAGAATAATTATTCTCAATTTCCACTTCGTATTTCCCACTGTCTCACTTATGATCTGGGGTTTGTGCATTCTTTTTAGTACATGCTTGTCAAAAGATGTATCTCTAAGAATTAAATATGAAGGAAAAATAATAGAAACTATTACTATGTTTGGCTGCTGCTGTCCAGTAAATGAATGATGAATTCTAGTGACTAAATGTTGCCTTAATTCTAGTGTTTGTGGTCTTTGTTTGAAGGGGCTGAACACCAAAGTAGTGATAGAAATCAGTATATGAGTATCAAATACAGATCTGCTTTGAATTTAGAAATGTTCAGACCTCGACTTTCAGTCTAGGAACACCACTACCAACAATAAAAATTAACTGCAATGAAAGCAAGGCAGTATTGATCATCTCTCAGTTCCTGCATTTGAGATACATCTTAGCAAAATCATGCTTTTCTACAAGCTCCTCAAACCTATTTACCACAGACTGTGAAAAAATGTGCAATTATATATATTCTGAAGCCAAAGATTATTCAATTTCAGAATAAAGTTGGGGTAGATAGAAATAGTCTAATTTTTAACTCAATAAATTATTGCAGAAGTATGTCACTATGCAATGTACAAAAATCTGCTGTGCAGGGTGCTATTGCATTACTTTTATTACAACAGATAGCACCATGACAATCTTAGCAGTCAGTAGGCTTAGAAACCAAATTCCTCCTCCTTGAGATAAACACTGAGGCATTACAGCATACTGCACATAACTGATGCATTTGCTATACTTCTTCCATGGGTGATGAAAGAAATTAAATAATTTTCAGTGAAATAGACATGAAAATTAGAAAAATATTCCCCTGAATCCAAAGGATTACAACTGCTTCAAGTTGCAGCCACTTTACAAAACACAGTAGAATTGCTTCAGGCCAAAACTGATACCTAATTTTTCTAGATTTCTTAAAAATAAAACTCATGTAAAATTTTGTTTCATTCTCTCTGAGCTTATGGAAATGAAGATGATGATGACAACTGCTATTTATTTTAGGAAGACTGTAATTCAAAGTAACTAAGACTTACTTTAGCCAAATATATTTTCACCTTCTTGGATCTTCTGAGTCTTCAAACCCTCTTCTGCCCACCTTCAGCATAGTTACGACTATCTTTCTCTTTCGGAAATGTAGAGAAATCAGCCACCTCCTTCTATCAATAGCCTTTTCCTTCAAAAATTATTGGTCCACTCTTCCTCCCCATCAAAAGTCAGCCAGACAGACAGAACATTATGACTGGAAATTAGTAAGTGGGGCTCTCTTAACTTTTTCCTCAAATACCTTCAGACCCTTATGGAATGGACAAAGTACTTCAGTGTTTTTCCAAGTAAATAATCTGGAACACAATTTGCTGTGGCAGATTTTGTTCTCTCACAATCCAAAAAAATAACTCTTAGTTAAAAACACACACTGTTCAGCCCTTCCTTCATGGAGGGAGAGATTAATCTTTACCAAATCTAGAGGAAATAGATACGTAATTTCACATTTTAGAATTTTAAAGTTAAAACCAGCCTATCATCAGAACTGTATCTAAATACAAGCTACCAAGTGGGAAAGGAGAAGAATTTGACTGGTCCAGGAATATCAAAACAGGACCAAGGATGCTAAAGAACTCTCTACAGATGACAATCATCCAGCTGACAGTACCACAGTTTGACAGTTTGATGTTGAAGCAGGAACTCTGTTGCTGTGATTTGGATGTGGGTTGAACAATCATCTAGAAGGAAGCAATCATTCATTATCTTCAGTGATACAGTTCTTACTGAATGTGTTCACTGTACCCAATGTATCTAGTCTCCAAACAAGATATTTAGCATCTAACAAAGCTGTCCACTGAGGCATTCTTTGGATAACCTAGTCTGTTTTTCTGTCAGAATGAAATCTCCCAGATGATGGCTATTAAGATGAAGTCTAGAAATGTACATAAATATGCAAGATCCAAGAGATCAATGAAAAAAAATGCAAAAGCTACTCTGGCAAATTGAAAGCCAGTGCTTTCAAACAGTACTTTGACAAAATGGACAAGACTTGAAATAACTATTTTTATCTTGGGGTTCTGAGGTAGAAAAGGAGAATATTTATCAACTTTTAAGGCAATACTTTTTTTCCAGATAAATGGGCACAATCTCTCACTGGCCAGGTAAATTGTTACAGTTGCTGCTGGTTACCTGGCAGTCTGTAAATCAAATTCCACTGAAAAAAATCTATCAATCACAGATGTTTTCATCTAATAGAGTGATCACCGGGTAATCCTATTCAGAGCCAAGGAAAGCCATCCTTACGTAATGAAACATTCTTCACCTCATGAGACATTATGAACTATTTGGATTCTTACCTAGTCATTTTAGGAGCCTCACTAAAGTTAAAAACAAAACAAAAATTGAATACAAGGAATTTTAGTATAACCAAGCTCATTCCCAAGGCACTACTGATGTTCCAGTTTGCTGACTGCGTGTATTCCTGCAAGGCCTAACATTCTAGCCAAATACAGAATCATGCTGCACAAAAGCTAATAAACTGGATCTCATACCAAAATGGAGAAGAGATTTTTATTTGCCTATGAGACTAAAATCTTCCACATCCAAAGTATTGTGCATAAGTGCATTTTTTTTTTCATAAGGACCAGTTCAAAATATATAATAATATTTTCCAGATTATCGGTATTTGAGATTCCAGTTTTTCTACAACAACCCTTACATGTTGAATTTATGATTTACATGACAGTAAAGATGCTGTGGACAGATACAATTTAAAGTACAAACACTTGTTCATTGAGGTCTTCCAAATTAAGGACTTAGGGGATTCTCAAGCCAGTAAAACACTCATCCCTGAATCCAGCTGTCAAAACGCTGTGATAGTTCCTGTGTACTGTATTGTTTGATTCATACAGAGTTTTTTTCTATGAGGTCATTTTAGCTCTCTTCTGCCAGTTCCCTTTCTTTGCCTTATATGACAACAAAGCTACCCGTAAAATAGTTTCCATCATCATAGAATAATATCTTATTTTCCTTTAATGATCTTGATTTTCTGTTGAATCTGATCTAACACCTGTACTAAAAAAAAATGTAGAACTCGCTATAATGTGAACTTTTAATTTTGTCTACACTATTTCTACTCTTACAAGTTAAACTTCTACTTTCATAACGTAGTAGAATGGCACATTTTGTTACACAAATAGTGAAATACACTTGATAAATCATTGTTCTCTGATTAAACTCCGTCAAAGAAAATTAGCTCCTGCTTTATCACTAATGCTTAGGCCAAAAAGTAACTTCTGCAACTTGATGAACTCTGAAGTTTTTCTCTAAATGTGACAGACTAAACAGTATCTTTATCTGTCTTGAAATGTCAGATATTTTATGCAACACTTCTTTCAACAGTATCATTTCCCTCTGCATCTCTGGAATCCTACAAAGTACTCGCAGGGCTTGGAACTGGAATCTCCATTAAATAAAGGGGAAATCTTCTGTCTGCTCAGCATAGACAATGTTTTAGAACCCTCCTGAGAGTAGTTAACAGAGGTAGACTAACTAGGTGAACCTGTTTGATCAACTTTCTCATCCCTCTGTACAACCTTATCTGCTTAGTTTCATGGTTCAGGATATCAGATTAATTTCTAATAGAAACTGAATCTCATTTTGCATACCAATTTTGATTCTGCACTTTTAAAAAACTTATTCTTGCCAATAATTTAAACAAAAAGCACTAACCAGGCTTGTTGAATAAGCTCTTTTCTGTGGATTCAGTGAAGAAAGATATTGCAACACATTAGAGGTAGGAGAAGTATTCTGACTGGCCTACCTAGGGATGCCACTCACTGGCCTCAAGCACGAGCTGTTACCTGGATTCTTATTTTCCAGGTAAGAAAAAGAAATCCCTCCCATTTGGTGAAGATATGGAGAAACTTTAATCCATTCTTGACAGTATATAATTTCATCTATGGCAAAAAAAAAAGTTCTATATTTTCTTTTATTCATTTACTTTCCAAATGGATTATTTTTACTTTTTATATGCTACCATCTTAGAGTACTCATTTGGGGTCTGTCTATATGTGATGATCTGACCAGCCACATTCTAATGTTTGATCACCTCAAGGTTTAAGTGAGGATTCTTGAAAATTAACTGAGATAAGTTGCCTAAGATGAAGTCTTTTTTTCTGGATAGAAGTAGAACCTCATGAAGATTTGCCATAAGTATGTGGGGGTAGGATTTATAATGTTGGCGGAACTGCGCCAACAGTTCCAGAACTCTGGAACTGCGAACTGGGAATAGCTGGTCATAGCTAAGAAGTGAAAGAATAGCCCTGTTATAAAGCATTAGTTGTGAAACTTGTCAAAACTCATTATATAACCTCTGTGTGCCACTCTACACCTCTTCTAAGAGATTCAGACTGAGCACCACCAAACTGACTGAAAAATAATGAAATCAGTAGTCTCTTTCTCGGTTTCCATCCCTTATATACAAGGCTGATACTAAAACATAACTTAAAAGCCTGTGTGAAGCAGAGGTCTTTTAAGTTTCTTAAATGCATCAAGATCCTGTAACGCAAAAGCCTATAAAACATGAGCTTTCTATGTGAATCTCTGCTAGATAAGCTACACCTTATATGATCTGATACCTATTGGCTGGTATCTAGATCATGCTTACAGTATTTTAAGTTTTGAAAGCTAATTAGGAAAAGTAATACAGGCCGATCTTGTTTGAATGAAATTCTAGCACAGTCTCTGTCAAAAGAGCCTGAAATTTCACACTGGATTTCAGAGTTGAAGGCATTTAAACCTCAGGATATGAATCAGTGGGTGTAAATCACTGAGTTTAGGAATCACATGTATAAAGACTACTCGGTAAGAACAATGTAATTTATCTGCGTAACACAAAGAACATGTCTGGCTTGGGGAAAATATCCTTGTTTCCTATTCTGCAGAATAACTGCTGTAGCAGAACCTCCTCATGAACACAGTTTCTGTTTCAAAGTGCTGCATTACTAAGAAGATTAGGATTTGTCAAATATGAATGGATTGCTCCTATAAATGGGTCGGAATGTACTGAAATTTTGAGGGCATTGTCTTTTAAAGGAGCCAGGTTAAGTAGCATCCTGTAAGGGTATTAAGTGAATGACTGCATTAACTTCTTTAATTTTTTGTGTTCATTTTTGTGCTCTGAAAAGTAAAACCTAAGAGAAGTCTAGTAATTTTAGAGTAAGAAATGCCTTTCTTAAAATGAGATTGCCAAAGATATGTTCTCAGACAGATGTCCTAGACAGAGCCAAATAAATCAAATAAATCAGGCTGTGCCTGCATGTTAGAAAGAATCTTGTAAACACAGAACTGTCACAGCATGACTTCCTTTTTCATTATTAAGAATGGTCTTTTCAGAACAAGGCACACTAGCTAACTAGTGGAAAAGCTGCACAGCTGCTAACATAACCGTACCTTTTCAGTAAAAGCCCGTCTTTGGACTATTTACTTTCCTCAAAAACTCAACTTGCTGTGTCTTTGTTCCTGTTTCTTTCTCCGCCTCCTTTTTAATACCTCCTCTCTTTCCACTAAATTAAGCATTAAAAAGTACCCATAGACATAAAAAGGGATTGCCAGGATGTCATGTGTTTTCAGGGTCTGTTGTTCCAGTCTGTAAGTGAAGAGGCTTCCCTTTTTGTTGTTTAGAAACTGTAACTATATTTGGTATTTTGTTTTCCTAGGGAAGAAGCAGTGGACGCTCATTATCACTTCCTGGGAGACCTTCTTCATTCATTTCTCGAGCCATGTCTCCTACTTCTCCTCTTATATTTCAGCCTGCCCCTGATTACTTCAGCAAGCCAGACACAGCAGCCGACAGGCCTGGCAAGAGACTGACTCCCTGGGAAGCAGCGGCAAGATCCCCTCTTGGCCTAGTGGATGAAGCTTTTGGGCCCCAAAATATGCAGGAATCCATTGCTGCTAACGTAGTATCAGCTGCTCGCAGGAAAACACTTCCTGAGCCACCAGATGAATGGAAACAAAAAGTTTCTTATGAGCCTCCAGCCCCAAGTGGTAGTGTAGCCTTATTGGGAGGGAAGCAATCGGGTATTGTATCACCCCCCAAAAGTTCAATGTCTGCCCCAAGTGCCACCATGCAGGCTGGCTCTCAGTTGCAGTATCCTTACTGCAGTCAACGGTCCAGAACAGATCCTGATATAATGTCCATGGATTCCAGGTCTGACTATTGCTTGTCAACAGCTGATTCAAACTACAATCCACAGCCAAGGGGATGGAGGCGTCCAACATGAGCAGCTGAAGGGCCTGGCATATTTTCCCTTCTTCCAGCTTTACAAGCCTTACATTTGAGTTGGAGAAGGAAAGTTTCTTGCTGGCCTAACCATCTCTGAACTAAAGAAATGAGGAGGCAAAATTGAACGGAGCACAGTTTTCACATGACTGCAGGGCTAGCAGCCTCTAGAATAGATTCAGTTTTACAGATAACCTAAGATTGTTCTGTTTGTCAAAAGGCAAAAATACATATTTCTTGGGGTGAGGGGTGGGATGAAAGTGGGGCTACCAATGTGATCAATACAAAAATCTAGGAAGGATGTAGATGGAGACAGTACAAGTGTTTGTAGTTAAGTTAATGTGAAAAAAAAAAAAACAAGTAAAATAAGGGCATTTTAAAGGCAAGAAGTATTTTACAGGATCTTGTAGGTTTTCTGGGTATGTTTGACATCTGAGTTCCAAGGTACTAGATATAACCAGACTTGGTAAAGTTCCAATGGAAGTGGAATACTTGGAAGCACTGGCTTATTTGCCATGTGTTTTCTTTCCTGCATTTTTAAAATGAGCTAAGAAAGTAAATCAATGAGTATTTTTACTGTGGCAACAGTTAAAATACATTGGTGGTCATGGTACCTGAATCCCTACAACACACAGATATATGCAATCTTATGCAGCCATCCATTTCAGATGGATTTCAAGATAGTTTCGATGAAGTTTTATACATTGTAATGAATCAGATAATCTGAACACAACAGGAAGAAATGTGTTATTAATAGAGATCAGTACCATGATACCTGAACAACAAAAAGGATGAGGAAAGTATTTAGAGTGTATTTAAACTGGATTGCAAGTTAATTTTGTAATAAACTATCGAACAAGACAGAGGCTGAATAGCCTTTACTTCTCTGTGAAATGCACTACTTGCTGAACATTTACTGCTACAGTGTGTGGTATCTGACTGGCTGGGCAGTTATTCTTAGTATCTAGGTAGCTCAATGTTTAGAAAGATTTTGATTTGTATGCTCAGTTTGGAAGACATAGAAAAGTTGTTTATCACGAACAATACCTGTTCTACATGGAAACTGGCATGTGAAAGAGGGTTTATGACATGTGTTACACAGTATGAGTCTAGTACAAGTAGCAAATATTTGGACGGTTGGTAACAATTAAACTATCTTGATGGATCTGAAGAAATGGTAAATAATTTTTGCTGGTGATCCATATCTTGCATTTACAGCTTATTTAAACAATAGAAATATGTGGCTAAAGCTATATGTATTCCAAGCTTATGGGTAGTTTAGATGTTGTTAAAGCATAAAATCAATAGCCCAAGTTTTACAAAGTGCTCTGCATCCTCCTGATTTTGTGGGGCATTCTTCAAGGATCTGTCAAGCAGTTAACTAAAATTACTGTGGAAGCACTGTTAACTATCCTTAGTTTCAGTAAGGTTGCCAACTATGAGTAAAGTGATTAGATTAGATTAGAATTAAAACATATATGCAGTAAGACAGAATATACTACAAAACATTCCCATCTGCAAAGAATTTTCAATTACAGCAGTTGTAAAATGTAACTGGTATAAAGGAAAGAGGAAAATTAAACCCAAGTTCAGTTGAGCTGGAACTTCCTGTAAGAACAAATAATTACATGAAAAATATACCCTTCACGAGTTTAAGTTGGCAGCAATTCTCTTGTCAAACAGAAGTCTCCCTGAAATCAACTGATCCTTTTGACCAAGCAGGAAATGAAGACATGGGAGTTGTAAACCTTTAAACTAAGATCATGTTGCTATAGCACCTTACAAATTTATTTTACAAAATATGAATTTGCAAAGAGAAGATGATTTAGAAAAACTGCATGAACAAGGCTGCCATGATATGCTTGAAAATGAGCTTTGCATCTCAGAGTCATACACACACATAATCAGCGTAAATTTTCCTGCCACACAGGCAAAAAGACAGTTTTCTTTAGAGTCCCATAATGCCCCCTTTTATCATGACTGGGAGTATTCCCACTGAAACCAATGGGACTGTGGTAGCACCATTAGCCTTAAGGGCTTGTCAATTTTTCACTTAATTTCAGTGAAATTATAATTCAAAGTCATTAAGGCCTCAACTATTCAATAAATACTAGTGCATGTGTATTTCAGAAGGCCTACATTCTGTAAATTACATAATGCTTATGTATTTTGCTGCACTGTGGTCCATATTCCCATAATAAAATAATTCCCTGCATCCAAGTTCAGGTTTCTGTTTTGAACTGTATCCTTTAAATTAAACAGGAAACCAAATTAATGAGTTTGCAGTACGGTATATTTTTACCCAATACAATTATTTTAATTCTCTGAATCAGATACCTAACGTTTGAATTCTCACTGGAACTAATGTTGTGAATTCTAAGGTCACACATCTACCAGAAGGAAATGTGTGCTTAATTTTAAGGTACGTGAAATTAAAAATTGCCAAAAACATTTTTAAATTTTGATATTACAAAAAAAGTTATGATACAAAGTGATATTAAAAAGGATTTAAAGCTGTGATCACATAACAATACAGAAAAACATACTCTAGGATCAAGCTCTAACACATGCAAAACATGCAACGAACGTGTAAGAATGGCAGAATCAGTTTCAGACACAATCACTGACTTTCTGTCAACGTCCCAACAAAGTGTAGCTTTATAATTTTCTCCTATTCACAAGAAGGAATTCATCATTAAGTACTTCTGTGAACATGAGAATTACTGACGTTGAGTTTCATGTGGCTTTGTATCTTATCATAGATTAACTTGGGTGTTTAACATGATCTAGTACAGACTTTTTTTCCTCCTGCTGAGGATTTACTAGCTCTCTTTCCCATATGGATTCTCTCAAATCTAATAAGGAATGAGTTCACACTGAAGCATTTCCCTCAATAGCAACACTGGTAAGTGTATCCATCCTCTACCCAGCCGTCTATTTTTACAATCTGTGGGCAATGGATTGTCTTGGAGACCTATTTCACTGCCACACAGAAATGAAACAAATAAACATTTTCAAAGTTATTAATGGGAGGACAGACAGACACGCTGGCATGCAGACAGATCACATAGCCTTGTTTACAAAAGAAATCAGGCTAAAACCAGATTGAGACAATGTACTGATTTCAATGGAAGCAGAAGGCCCGGACTACTAAATGAAATATTAAGGCACACAGAGCTTCTTGAAGAGCCACATGGCATTTTTCACTTTCTGTTCTTCACCCCATTCCTCCACTAGCAAAGCATCTTTCTTTCAAATAGTTGTGACTGTTGTGTGTGAGTTCTGAATATATTAATACAAGTATTTCTTACATTTGTTTTAGAATGCACAGATCTGCTCAGTAAATGTGAGGAAAAAATTCTCTCGATACTTTAAATACGTCAGTTTTGTGTTCAACCTCAGAGATGTCTCTGTTAATATGCAGAGTATTTGAATACACAATATAACTGAAAATTTACTTTCTTTAGTTATGTTACATGATGATGTTCACAACTCTTGTTCATAATTTGTTTTCATTTTGGTTTGCTTTAACACAACCAAATATCTATTCACATTGCATTTCTGCCTAGTAGCAAAAGACTGTATTATCTTTATAAAAGGCTTTTCACTTCTAAAGACTTTTTGCTCACTGCAAAAGACACTTTATTTGAAAGTGCATGCCAGAGATGTAAATTGTATCATTTAATAAAGTGATTTGACCAATCAGATGAGAAACACAATTTTTTTCCCTAAATTCTTGTCTGTTTGTTTAAATAATCTGAACCCAAGTAAAGCCTAATCTCTTTTTTCTGCACCATTTTTAGATTCACTGACTTTGCCTGTCGGTGACCTCATGCTGATATGAGCTTCTTGAAGCTTAAATCAACATCAGGTCAAATGGTAACTTGCCAAATTCAGTAGAATTTCATTTTCATACTGACTAAGCAGAGGAAGGAAACACAGTGAAGCACAACCTAACCAGGTAAAGTAATATGGTCAGAGCAGTTTTTATTGTTTGAACATTTTCATCCCCACCGTAAAAAAACTGCAACTAACATCTACTTACTATAATTACTTGTCTACCTTACATGCATACAAACCTCTGTTTAGTTCCTTTACATGTGTTCATAAAGGCTGCACTGATGTATGCTTTTGTTGTTTATTCTTAATTGAAACATAGTATTTAAAGAAGAAATAAATATTGAGAATAAATTGTGAACCCAGTCTTTACACTATTCAGGCTATTTGAGTGCATAGCTCTTAAGGAAATAAGGACAGCATGTACAGTCTATGTGTGAAAAGCCAAATCAAATTTTCACTATTTACGTGAAAGGAATCACAAAGCAGTTTTTGCATTTGTAAAGCAAGCAGGATTTTGCTCCCAATAACGGAAAAATGATTGATGCATGTAAAACTTGGGGAACTGATAAAGCTTGACAATAGTATTTTAACAGCTTTGCTCTACAAAGGGTTTACATGGTTATAAGAGACTCAGTATTATTCCTTTTCATGGAATTTTCATTCTTCTTTGGTAAGTTCTTAAACACATTGTAAAGAAAGAAAGCATAAGCCAGATTCACAGTTAACGTAATTCCCTTGACTTCAATAATTTGCAACAGATCAAAAATCTCACTACACAGGTGAACAGCCATTGGTTTTGTATAATGTTTTACCCTCCAGAGAATGTACTTTGGCTTTATTGAAATGCCCTGGATTTTCTGGTGCATTCATCAACATTTAAGAGCATTTAAAATGACAACAGTGTGGCAGACTGCTCGATTATCAAATGTGATTCTGGTTCAATGAATATTTGGTGTAATGAGTAATTTTAAGTCCAGAAAGAAAGGCGGATGTTTCCAGGCCATTATCTGGTTTTCCTCAAATTGAACATTAGTGCTTGTACATTGTTAACTGGATATATTAACAGATTTGAAAAAGAAGTTCCGTGTTGCTGTTGAGTCAGAAACAGCACTCAATATGCTGTAAAATGTTTGATGTTTGTTCACACATTTTCAATCCTAAAAAAAAGACTCAAGCATTTTATATTCAAAATAAAACGACCTCAGGAGCATTGCAAGCATGCACACATAAATTGTTTTTTTTTCCTGAAGGAAAAAAGGTAGTGGATAATTAACAGATGTTAATGGAGAACATGTGCTGTGGTACAGTCCAAATACAGCTGGAAGGTTACAATGTAAGTGACACACATATGAAAGAGAAGATGTTGATAAACCGCTAGCTATTGCTAATACCTAGATCTATTTGCATCTTTTAAATAAATCAAAACCTGAGGATAATTTTGACTAAATAGTGCAGAGGTTTGTGACTTATTTTTTCCCTACAAATAGTGAAACCTAAGGAAAGATATGCTAAGTGCTGGGAAAATAAGTTTGCATGTTGTAAACAATAATTTTAAGCAGGCAGTAGACAAGCAGAATTTGGCCAAGGCAAAAGTGGAAAATAAGAAGCTTTATGGCATTCAGAATCAGAATAATAGATGCATTGGTATCTTTTCCCAGCATGGACAACCTCACAGGACTACAGCAGTTATAAAATAACTGCCACTTTTCAATATTATTAACAATTTGCTAGTTTTAATCAGTCACTTCCTGTTATTAATGGATGAACTTGAGTTTAATCTCAGAAAATCAGTAATTTTTGGAAAAGGGGAATCAACATAAAGTCAGCATATGCTCAACTTTACAGTGTTTCTAAACATTTTTTCTAACAGAAAAGCTTGTAAACAGAAACAGCACATAGCATTTTTGATCGCGTGCTCATCAGCTACTCTGATTTTCAGGTCTTTTCAAGACAGTTAATATTTACAGTTACATGCAAACCTCTTCCCTATCATTTGTATATTGGAACACAGAGTTAAATTGAAGCTCTCTGGTGAATTACTTGCATGCACAAAAGAATAGTCTCAGATGCCATGTTTTTAAAAGACAGAATGAACAGATAACTTTTCAGGTTTCCAAGAAATTCCCCACTGTGGATCCACATAATTTCATATCTTATGTGAAAGTTCAAAACTATTTTCTTCACTATTTCTGTGGAGTTCTCTACCATTCTTTACTTCCTCTGGCAGTTTAAAACTCCGAGAGATCTTCCATGTGGTAGTAAAATAAAATAAAAAGATCGGTGTAGAAATGGATAAATTTACCTACTGAATAAGAATGCCTTGAGAAAAAAATGCAGTTCAAAGAAACACCAAGAACAGAACAACAAGGAGACAAAAATACTTTGACCACATGGAGCAAAATCCTGATCCCAGCTAAGTCAATGGGCGCTTTACTAATTTACCACTTCTGTCAGCAGGGCAAGGATTTCACTTCACATAGAAATGTGCAGGACCACAAAACACAACTGGTCATGGATTTGCAAGCACTGAACTGGTGTTAGCAGTTCTGTAGTATTTTGAAGCCTGTAATTTTAAAAAATGTGACTGACAAAACAATAAAGAGGCATTAATCAGATTTTCTAACGTCACCTCCTGTTAGGAACTTGCTCTTTTCAATGTGCAGAAGTATGGATAGTTATCTCAGTTGGAACTTTGTTGAGGCTTAAGTTACTGTCTTGGCCCTCTGTACACAGAGGCCAGTGTGGAGAGGCATTCTTAAATAGAAATTAACTCCATCCCCAAACAAATGCCTGAAGTAGGTGGACTGGATACTAAGTCTACAGCATATCAGGGCAGATTAGGATCAAAGAGTTTTTGACAGTGTGGAGAGTGCTGGAAGATGATTATACATCTCCCCCTCCCTCTCCTTCTACATTTACAGGTATCTCTTCAGTACAAGTATTGCAAAGCCTTTGGCATGTAAATTATTTTTTAAAAAGGCTGAAGCTATTATGGGAAATGAAATTTTAATTTTGGTCACATTACGATAAGTACACGGTTAAGTTACAAGCAAGAAGAGGCAACTTAGCAAACAAAGAAACAGAATATATGACTCTGTTTCTGGACCTGAGGTGTGTTTTGTGTTATAGTATATCCTGGTACAATAAATTCTGAGAGGACTGAATAGCTCTGAAAGCATGCTTCCTGCATGTGCAATGCCAGCTCAGTCTCAGAAGCTATATAATCACGCTAATGTAGTGCTGCACCTGAATTTGCTCCTCATCTAGTCAGACTTGACCTGGTATGAGAAATGAAGTCCCAGGACCCCAGACATACACTTATGCCACTCCAAACTCACCTAGGTTTGCAGAGGTCAGATTGTATAGTTCTGTACTTGTGACATGGATCGTAAACGCACCAGATAATCCATCCAAGTATAGTGAAGAGATGATTGTTGTTATTTTGGTAGCCATAAAGATCTCAAACTTTACACCTCAAGATCTCAAAATTGACATGGAGGTTTCTCAAAGGAACAGATCATTAGTCATCTCTTCCTGTATTTTAATAAGCTGCTGTTTACCCTGGAAGAATTAGATACAGATCACTGTGTTTTGGATGCATATTACTGGAGTTAGATGTGACTCCTCTGTATTTAATCTCAAATTAATAGCAGTATAAATACAGGTTTTGATGGCAGTTGGTAGATGTTTGGATGGATAACATTCAGACAATAGCAAAAGTAGCTTTTTTTCCTGGTGACCTTTATAATAGTTTCTACTCCTTTGAATGCTCTGCCATAAACTGTGTACCAGAAGGCAGAGAACATGAAAGTGCTTTAGGACTAAGTTCACAACTACAGTGAGGATTAAGGGCATTTCCAAGGCACATTGTAACTTTATCCCCAGATATTAATTTGACCGTTTGTATCTTACTTTGATATTCATTACTTCCCCATTTTAAATGTTTGCCATTATTCATGATTTCCCTTTCAGACTCTATAGTGTGTATGAGATCCATGATAATTTTTGGCAAAGCATATATACCTTCTGAAAAGCATAGTTAAGCCAAACAGGCAGTGCATTATAATGAACACTCACCTACATATACACAGAATCCTCACAGACCACAGAAGATGTGAGACAGGCAGGGAGTGAGAGAGGAAAAAAAAACCCCAAGAAATCATGTGTTAACAGAGAAGCAGAAATATACGTTTATATTAGATGGACATGGCAGGTTTCCATGTTTCTGATTCCTGTCTGCATTTTAGGGACTGGTGCAATCTCTGAACACCTGACGCTGGTCCCTGTCACCCAATGCCTAGCACAGACAGAAAGACAGCTGGGGGAGTACAAGAAAACAGAGCTAAGATGAGTTAGTAGGCAACACTGCTAAGCAGTATTCTAAATGGACTTGCTATTCCATGATGTCTTTCTGCCACTGGAGACTTCATGTCCTGACCAAGTCATATTGGCATATCATGCCAGTAAAAAAATAAACCACAGAGGTTGTATTTATTTTTTATCCTCTGTTATGAAAACGCTAAGCAGACTAGCATGTTACGGACACTCAGAAATGGGAAGACCCTATGTGATCCTGTACTTAGCTGCAATAACTAAACTGGCTAGTGAATTTCATTTATTTTCTCTTAAAAGATGGTCAGTTTGTCACTGAACACTTCAAACTTACTTATAGAATATTATCATGTTTCTTCTCTCTCAAGTTTTTTCAAAACAAGCTGTGTTGCTTGGTTGGGCTAGGTAGTAGCTGTTAGATGCTCCTATTTCCTTAGTTGATGAAGACAGAGATGAGTCTGACACAAAGTTTAGCTGGCTAAATTGCTAAGTCAGTATCCATGAACAGTGATATCTAAAGTTATCTGCAAATCTTCGTTACCAGTGAAATCTAATCTCTCTTAGTGGCTGAGGAAGGGGAAGATCCTTATGTGCACAACTACTGACAAAGCAATTGCCTTTCTCAAAACTCAAATTCCTGAAGAAATATTTGGTGTATTCTTTCAGCATCCAACTTTCAAGCCCAAAACAAGATAAGCACTTAAATTAAGTCTAGTGCTGTCCAATAGAGGGCAATGGTACACAATCCATATAAGCTAATATACTATAAGGTCTCCCTGACAAGGACTCTATTTCAACAGAGAAGGTAAGGTACAGTTAAAGGAGATCTGCCTGGAGACTAGACGCCAAACAATGTAATTATCAGCTAGACCACATATATGCTGCAGCAGAAGCGGAACTCAAATGCTACAAAACCTTACAGTTTGAGCTAAATAAGATGATACAGGAGGTATTCATACAGCACTATTTAATGACTACCACATAGATACTAGCTAATTATCCCTGACCTCAACACTATGGGGTGGATAGATGTCATTATCTCATTGTACAAATGGAAGAAAATATGACAATGAAAGAGCATGTGAATTGCCCAAGGCTGTTGAGACAATGCTAACAATGGACTTCAATGCAGGCATTCTTGGCTCTTACCTTCACCTATAATCCACTAACTATTTATAGTAGTAGTGCATACTTAACCAGCATAATTACAGTCTCACAGCTCAGAAAAGAAATAGCAAGGAAGCTCCAAATCCTTTGAAGAAACAATCTAGTAATTCAAGAGCCTGAACAAGTTATGGCCCAGTATGCCAGAAAAAATTCACCAAATTCTGTGAAAGAGAATGTAAGGCTTCGCAGTTGTTTACTGATAGTAACTATAGCAGGGTGAATAGGGATTAACCTCAAAGGGCAGTAGAAGGATTAGTTAAAAGAATCAGAAGAAATAAAAGGGGAGTCTGCATTTTTCTTATCATTATGAAAGCATCTGTCCTCTCCCATGTCACCACTCTAGTCTCACTTAAAGTCTATAATAAAGCAAACAAACCCCAGCCAAATTAACAGAATCTTCGCGTTTCCCCATGAGCCAGTGTGCCAAATCATCACTGGCAATGTCTTCAGTCCTAAATAATCAAGACTTAGATGGTCTTGATGATGTCTGTTACCAAGGAGCACGTGTTTTTTTCTATCTATCCTAACAGTAACACAAAATATACACTTATCTCCTACCAAGGTGCTCAACTGTGCAAGTAAAAGGAAAAGAATAACACAGCCATACAACACAAGGCATGTTAATGTCAGGACTCTCTTCCATTAACCTGGGGAGGAGGTGACATACATGAAAAATTATGTCACTGTAGATGGTGTAAGAGTTTCTTTTCTGACTCCTTGAAAACTACTTTAATAAGAAATTGCATGATTAATTTAAGAATGAGTGAGAAAACTTGTCAAACTTGCCACTTCTTTCTCAACAAAGTAGAGGTAACAGTTAACCTCTGCTTCTAAACAGGTGGCATAATAATAAATGTAGACAAAATCAGTTTGCTGACACAGTATTTTTATAAACAAACAAAAAGCTTAAAGAAAAAACCTGTTCATATGAATTAGCAATGTTAATTCCCAGAAAAAGAAATAATCTGGAGCAAAGAGGCAGAAAGTATGTGAATGGAAAACAACACACCCATTGCTAATGAATCTTCCTTAAAATCAGAGGAGCAAGGAACAGCCTTAGGATAACTAACAAACATATAGTAAGTTTATGTGAGTATGTGTCCACAAATTCCAGCTACTGCAGACACAATATAAAATATCGGCCATGTCCATTCAAGATAATAAAAGTAAGTGGCACAACATACTCTGGAGAAAGAGAAGGATGCTGGCGTAATGCGGACTGTCAAAAATCATGCAGACATGGTGTTTCCAGCTTCCTTGCCATGCCTGCCCAAGCTATCTTCCACTAGGATAATAGATAACTAGTTATCTTCCATAGGATAATGACAGTATTACATAGCTGTTTATTTTGATTTAATTTCTAATAGTAGATACAATACGGGGAAAAAAGTAAAAACATTGTATCTGTCCTCCCTAAGATATCATTCACCCATGCCTATTCTTTCCTAGGGCTACAGATCATATCTATTTGTTCTAAATCAAGTATCATAGCATCAAGATAAGTATTTCCTTAGGAAAAAAAACTTTCAGCCTTTGTATTTATGTGTGTACCCTCAACACTAAACAATTTTTTTCCTAGTGAAATGACACTGAAGAATAGCATCTGTCAGAGTTCAGATGAGAGGGAGTCCACATTTCTGGGGAAACAAGCTTCACGCTCCTAGTTATCCATTCAAAATAGCCCTAAGTCCTGCAAAAATTACTTTTGTTCTTACAGTATATTTTCAAAGAGGATGGAACTATAAAAACAATTTGATATTTCACATCTTTGCCTTCAATAGTTTCTTGATGCCTTTAGTTCTGTTTACTATCCTAAGCAAAAGAGGAATTTGGAAAAGCAAATAATCTGCAACTGCTGGTAGTTTCTATTTGATTTGACAGATAAGCTTTATCTGAACTAAGGCATATAAAAGGGTTGGTACAGCAAGTGTTATTCCACTGGGCACAACGCCGACATTCAGTGTAGCTAAAGTAATGGAGAAATTACTCAGTAAAGTAAAACACACATGTACAATTCCATGATGCATTCCCATATAGTGTAAGGAGTTTTAATTCCACATCTGTAGGATATCAAGATGGAGAATGGAAAATATCTATGGCATGGTTGGACTCTTGTAAAGTGGAAAATATGAGATGGTAGGAGTTTTGTTTTCTGCTAATCATCTAACAAGCCCATTAGTTGTGGAATGTTTCTAAACTAAGTGAATCTGTGAAGAAATAAAGAAGAGCAACAACATTAAGAGGAAGTAAAGCATGTTCCGGGAGTGAAATATTCCTTCTCTTATTTTAAAATATTTCTTCTTGCAGCCATCTATGTAAAGATGGAACTATGGATCCAAACTTTGGTTTTGATTCTCCCTGTTTTAAGACTTACATACTTGAAATTCACCTTTATTTGGATGCAGTAAATTACTTTTTATAAAAAAAATTAAAGGGGCAGACTGATCCTGGTGTAATTTGGATATAGTAATCCAGCAAGTATTACTTCCAATGCTGTTGCTCATACTTGGTATAGAATAGTATCTAACCTACTGTACGTCTTCCAAAAATACTGCAAAATACGTACGTACTCTGGCAATCTGCTCCCTGGGGGATCTTTGGTGCATGACTGTAATAATACCTAAAGGAAAAAATGGAAGAAATGCCAAGAATTAATCATAATCTTAGAAATTATCCCCCAAACAACTGCACAGTAGTATAGTAGATGTGCTCTACATTATGAAAACTACTGCAATATTTTGCACTTCATAAGGGTCAAATTGAAAGGTATATTTGGGGGGTATAATAGAGTAACACTTCTTCAGTTGTGATGTGTTACTGTTTCAAAGTTTATACTTGCTTAAACTAATTGATACAGTATTCAATTTCATGTAATGAGGTTAGATATTGACAAGAAGAGCCTTTTAAAGTTGTTTGGGAACAGTGTTAAACCTTTTAAAAGATAATGACACATCTTGATGACATAGCAACAAAGAAATGGTACTTCTAATTCAGTACTTCTACAGTAACTTTACAAAATGAACATCAGCTCAACTACAGGCTTCCTACATTTCAGCCATGAAGCTTTCCAATTAACTTAGAAGTTAATGGGATCACCAGGAAATACCCAAACACTGGAAATGTCACAAAGCGGAACAGCAACATCGTCAGTACCATTCAGTGAAAATTCATTAAAGATGGTTGCTAATGATTGGCACCACTAACTGAGTGCAGAAATTGGTTCCCTACATGTGAGATAGGAAAAAAAAAAAAAGCCCAAATATGGAATTTGACTGATTTTTTTTTTTTATGGTGACAAAAATAGCGTTGAATCTTTTCCAAGTTGGGCTTCAGTTTCTGAAAGAAGACTCTCCATTTTCACATGGAGACCGCTTTGGTGGTGGGCAAAGGCATATCTTACTCCTCAGCAAAATTAACTGTGACAAGACAAAAGCTCTTAACCTTCTTTGATAATGAAAACGCCAAATAGAAAACAAGTTCAGCCAGACTAGAACTTCAAAAATGGGGTCTACATCTCATTTCTGATTCTGGAAAAAAACACAAAATCAACAGACCCTACTTCTTCTCTGCTAATACTGAGTCTGCCTGTGCAAAAACACCTTGGGAAGATCCTTCACAAAAGCCAGAGGTAGACTTAAAGCTTTAGAAGTGTCACCTTACTAGTAAATAGTCATTCTGCTACTTTATTAAACAAATAGTCTCTGAAAGCTTTTAAAACACATCCAGGTGTCCCTGCTTCACAAGCCTGGATGTTAACTGACACTTAATACCTATAACGTCAGCAAATATTGCATGGTTGCAATAGGGACATCACCTGCTTTGGTCATATGACTGTCAGCTGAAGATGACCAGAAAGTTTATTTAGATGACTCCTTAATTTCTGCTACCTCCACTACATACGGATTTCATTTCTTACCACAAAATTGAAGAGGTCAGCAGAAAACCTGGACTCTCAAGTACTTCATTGTCTGAAGGACATTAACCTATTTTGCTCTAAAACTTCTGGTCTTTTCTGTATTGTATATTTGTTTTCCAAAATATAACATGTGCTCTTCCACAAGACCAATGTAAATTCATCTCTCTTCAGAGGCCAAATAAGAAACTCGTTTTCCTTGTACAACTAATCCTGAATTCATTTCTTACATATACTTTAAAAGAAAACTCAATCTGTCCTGAGGGACAGATCTGTCCTCACATCTCTTCACTGGAGAAAACTGACCTCTAGATAAAGGGTCTGTTCCCTGAGGAACATCTGCAACCAGCCTTTAACTTGCTATCTCAGTCTTCTCAATTAATGTCCTGAATAAAAAGAAATAGACAGTTACTGAAAAACGTTGGTCCAAGTCTGTGGTTTTGTAACCAGTAATCTCTGTTTCAAAAGTCCTTTTGCCCAGTATCACACTGTGAAGTCTAAAAATAACCCAGTCTCTATATTTACAGTGTTGGATAAGTTAAGTCACTAAATCTACGTTCAAAGCATGTAAATAAAAATGACTTACTTTTCAGAAGCACTGAGACCTGAAAACAGTAAAATGCATAAATGCCCATCATGTCTTAAAATCTGCCCACCGTTTTGTAGCCTGAATATGGTGCTGCATATGTAATTTTAGACACCTAGATTTTAAATGCTTTCTAAAAACAGTCTCAATAAAGTTGATGACAATGTTAAACAGGAATTTATAGGCCTGCTGTTTTTTCCCAGTTGTATAGGTGCTTTCTAAAAGTACTGCTTTTCCAGCCAAAGTGTTTCCAGATGTAGATATGACACAATAGGCTGTAGGGTTCAATGTTACACTTAAGACTCAACTGCAGGTCTCCCTGCAATGAATGCATGCAGTTTCCATTGACATTCAAAGAAGCTATGCATGTGCTAGAGAGGAAATCTTATTTGGCAAGTGACACTACCACACTGCATTGCAATCCACTGAGTACAGAGACAAATCCTGGTTTCATACTTTTGCAGTAGCAAAGCCCCCATTAGCTGACACTCCCTTCCCTGAACCAATCATGTATATATACTTGTTTTGATTTAAATATGTTCCTGTGCAGGAAGGGCAGCAGAGGGTAATTTATTTTCACAGAGGAAGATGAGCAGATATAATGATTAATGGGAACATAATTTTCATAACGCTGGCATACTAAAAAGAGAAAGAAATGTGGGACAAGTTATGTAATGTGCACTTACTGAAATATGCTGCATGTCTCTGAAAGGAGACGTGATCCTGTTCTCGCTGAAGTGAACAGAAGCTTTGCCACTGAGGGAGCCCTCAGCTGCTTTAAATCACAAATCGATTTCCCCTAATTTATTCTAATTTATAGTAAAATATCCTTGTGAGTATAGCATCAGCGAAATGTTAAGGAAGAAGAATTATAAACTACTATAACCAATACTAGAATATCCACTGCATGATCTATTCATATCTCATGAAGAATAGTATCATCGCTGTGACGCTTAGGCCTAAAACTCCATGATACCAATGAGTACAAGAGCTGCCTTGCCCAAAATGACCTGGGGTAAAGCAAGGTTAACACAGTTGCCCTGTGTCAGGACTGAAGGTTCCTCCAGACTTTGAGACATTAGTCTGAATCACTTACAAATAGCAACTGAACCCAGTCGAACAAGTGTTTTGGAAAGAAACCACTGTTACCTAGGATGACACTTCTCCTGGAACTGTGCCAAGTTTCCAGGATAGACTCACCTCAATTCAAGGGATTATAACACATGTTCACAATGTTTTTCCTCAGGGCAGCAGGAGTATCATATCATTTCTCCATTTTTCCTGTAAAATAGGATTAGGTGCCTGGTCATAGGCACTCATGCACATGTTTGCATAAAGAAACAGGATTTTTAGCTCAGGTCTTTAGTCACTGGGGTCACCTTTCAAACCTATCTTACAGCCTACACAGTGACTTAAGAAAGGGATGCCAAATTACCTGGGTCCTTTCTACTGCAGGCTGCAACTCAGCAAGAACAGCCTCTAGAGGGGTGATGTTCATCCTTCCTCTGTCAGGGCAGTGCGGAAAAAGAGGCTTCAAGCCTGTGACTGCAGAGAGGGGCTGTGGGAGCAGAGGCAGGCTGATATGGAGAGCTCGGTGCTCTCAGTGACACAGCAGTTGCAGACTGCTTCACTGCTGCATGACGGAAGGAACCAGAGATGCTGTGCTTGGGGGTTATATAGCTCTTGTTTGTCGCTGAAGCCTGTAGCAAGGTTACAGTCTAGATCCCATTTAGGGGATGCAAACACAGAATCACAGAATTGTCTGTGTTGGAAGGGACCTTTAAGATCATGAAGTCCATCCATTGACCTAACACTGCCAAAACCACCACTAAACCATGTCCCCAAGCACCCGCCTACATCCAGGGATGGCGACTCCAGCACTTCCCTGGGCAGCCTTTCTGTGAAGAAGTTTTTCCTAATATCCAATTTAAACCTACCCTGGCGTAAATTTAGGCCATTTCCTCTTGTCCTATCACTTTTAACTAGCAAGAAGAGGTCGACCCCCACCTCTCTACAACCTCCTTTTAGGGAGTTGTAGAAAGCGATAAGGTCTCACCTCAGCCTCCTTTTCTCCAGGCTAAACAACACAAGTTCCCTCAGCCGATCCTCATAAGACTTGTGTCATATGTTTGGAGAGAAGTTGTGTATCTCCAGTGACACTGCACCACAGTAGATGTATTGGATGCCCCATTTCCTCACCACACACAAGTTACCTCCCAGGGCAGAGGAGGCAGAACTTGAACCTGCAGATGAACCTTCTGCATCTCACAAGTTTAACCCCCACATCACTGGCAATAAGCATCAACAGTACAAAAATGTTTTACTAGCCAAGAAGGAAATTTAAGTTACATAGCACAGCCTGAAATTCTGTGAGTAAATCTGTTAGCATTTTTTATGTCAGATACTTCTATTACAGAAAAAATAACAAGCAACTCCCACAACTCAAAAAGCACACAAACCCTATAGACCTACTATGCTTACAACACGGTGCAACCCCTTGGGAAGCTGACCCTTAACCAGTACCACAGTAGAAAACATTTAGAAAATATTCTTAGAAAGTACATTTGGAAAATATGTCAGCTATGAAAGCAATTTAATTTAATTTATTTATTAAATTTATGAAATTAATTTTACCCACTCTGTCCTACTGCACTCGGACATGTTTTAAGGGAAAATAAGGAATACGTGATGAAAAAATAACAAGAACTTCTAGTAGTTGCAACATTATCATCAATTCTTCTGGTAGAATGTTTACCAATATAAATCACATTTATATTTAAGCTGTTTACATGTGATATGGCATACCAGGTGATTGTGAAGCTGCAAGACTGTACTATGATCTGGTTTTCGTAGTTCTAGTGCTGGGAAGAATTCAGTCAAGGATTAATCATAAAACAGATGGAAGAGACATTTTTTATTAGTAAAAAGCGAACTTGTTACTTTCCTTAGGGGAAAACAGCAAAATGTTTTTCAGTTAATGTTCATAATAAAGTGGATGCTGATACACTATAGGGCCTTGTGAAAGTAGTAATTAGAAGTTATGTTAGATTATATTCCTCATGTAGACAAAGAATCTGCCTGGAACATGAATAAATGAAAAGATTAAAATAATACTTCAGAAGATGGTCACCTCTGAATACAGTTTATAATTATTGACAAGGGCATGGTCTCCTTTCCAGGAGAATTCAATTGGCTTAAAAAAAACATATGAACAAAAAATATACCCAAAGAAGTTTACACCCCAGCAAGTTTATCAGCTGGGGGAAAGAATTAGAGCAAGTGACAAATTAAACTTGAGATTCTAGAGGAATACTGACAGTGGTTGTCAAACCAGAAGTCCACTGAAGTACTATGCAGAGGTCCCAGGCAAGATGATAAACTGTACCAAACAAAGGAGGAACAAACAGAAATAATACTGAACACCTGCTTTTAGCAAAATAGTAAATAAAAACGGAGACATCTAGACCTAAGACTACTAACAACACTTCTCTTAAAATAAGCTACTTTTCCTGCAACAGTTTTACACTATTTGTTTTTCTTCACTGATACATTGTACAAGACGGCTTTGCCATATGGCTTGCTTCTTTTATTTGTATCATCTCTATTCATCTGGGTTTTTTAGATCTTACAGAGAATGTGCTTGCTTTCTATATTTGTTTCAGGAAAAAGTGTTCAAAATAATTGAAACATGTCAGCAATAAAACAGTTACTGTGTTAACCTTCTGTAGAGTGCTTCTTGCCCGATGGTAATGGTTACCATGAAGTATTAGTATCAGCCACAGCAATGTTTTCACAGCAGGGCTACCTATGGCTGCCAGCCAGGCTGCCTGTTTTTGAAGCAAGTCAAATGTTGATAACTGTTCTCTTTCTCAAGGGCGGAAAAAAGGGAAGCACTAAAGTAAGCTTTTCCACCTTATTTGTACTGGGTTTTTTTTTATGCAAGGGTGCTTTCCTGCCAACTTTTTCCTAAGAAAACACTTGGCCACCTGATTCCTTTTTTTTTTTTTTTTATTATTTCCTGCCAACACGGTTCCTGTGACTGCATGCCGCACGCTTCCTAATTAGCCACAACTCCATCTTGACTTCTCTGCCTTTACACTCAGCTGATATTCTCAGGCTGGCAGGTTTTAGGTTTAGTTTAAAATTGTTTCAGCATGAAAAGCTATATAAGCTACACATAATAAACACAGGCTTGATATTGTTCATGACTGGATATAACAAGAATAGTTCAAATACTCTTCTTTCTGTTCAAATTTGTTTCTAGCTCTAGAATCTCTTACTTTGTCCTGCAGATCACCTTCTGCTGAAGCATTCCCAAACTTGTGCTTGAACTAGTCCAGTCTTGCTTTGGAACTGTAACCCCCTAGCAATCAGCTGACCAAGCACGCATAAAATTGAACAGGAGTTAACTGGCAGGATCAGAAATTGATTTTTCTTTAAACCACAAATTATTTTCCATACTGATTATTCTCAGCTTTGTTTACCACTGTTTACCATTTTAAGGCTGATTTTTAAGTTGCGGAATTTTGCTCTGTTCTTTGTTTATTTTTAAGAGTTCATACTGCCCTGACTTAAAAAGAAACATATGAACTGTAAACCACATATAGAGACATTTGCCCTGCTCATTAAAAAAGTCTTGTTATCTTCTCTGAGTTAGTTTCAAACCACCAAATTTATAGAAGTTAGGGCAACATATTAAGCCTGGTGACTGAGTTCAGAGTTGGTTGTTGAGAGAAGCTTTTAAAACACTTTTCAGATAAATTTTATCGGACACAGGTTGAGGAACCCTCAGGAGTGGCAGAACAGCTTAATCAGTGGAGCCGCTTCGAAGTTAGACTGTGACTGGAGACAACATTCAGCCTGAACACCCCTGTGCCTGAGTCTGCACTAGTGTTGCTGGTCACGATGGCATTGCTATAACGCATGAGGTGGCCATACCAGACTTTGGTCCTATTTCTACTCTCACAAACAGGAGCTGTACTCCGCTAACTTTTCTGGAGACTCCGTAGTTTAAGGGAGAAAGAAGCCACACGCAAAGCTTTTGTCACCTGATGGCATTTCAGTGACTGCCTCTTAACTCCTACTGAAAAGATACTTGCATAATGAGTACCACCAGCAGCACTGGGCATAATCGCCAAGCCTGTAGCTGCCTTAACAGACAGAAAAGAATTAAATGAGTGTGAAGAAGGCAAGTATTTTTTCTCCGAGTCAGGACTGATGAAGAGCAGCAAAGCAGAGTCAGGACAGCAACGCTGTTAAGATTTCAGGATTTAATCTCAAGTTTCAAAGTTTTTTTCATTTTCCAGCTCCTGCATTCACAAGAATTTCAGCTTTCTGTTAGTTTCTTTTCAGAAACCTGAAGTGCATGTCAGAAAAAAAATTAGTACAGACCTTCCCCGCAATGCAGTTAAAACCACACAGTATTTATACACAATTGTCCAGACTGTGGTGGTTGTGAGTGGTTGGATTTGTCAATACAAAGCTAGGAAAATAAGTATGAAATTAATCAGCTGATCTACTAATATCAATAGAGCTCATAAAATTGAGGTTTGAGTTGGATCTGCATCTTCAAATATTTTAAAAACATACTACATACTTTAGCATTACGAAAAATATTTTGGGCTAAAATTTCCTCCTTCAGCTTCAGAAGCAAAAGCCCAAAGATACTCTGGTAATTTGATGTTTGGCACTCCAGCAAACCGAAGTTGTTCAACACCTTAGCAGAATGGTAAGTTCAGAGTCTTTTTGTTGAATTCATTTTTCTTTTGCAATGCTTTTAAAAGCACAGTACCAGAATTAAAAGCTAATGAAATAAAATTATCAGGTGTCTGAACCCTTTAGTGAAGGCATCTAAATAGATTCACTGGATATGGAGAAAGAAGTTAGAATTAAATGCAGTATCAAAAGGACTTATTTGCAAACAAATACTGACCTGCCGAAGAGATATACATGCCCTGCAACATTTAAGAAGCGCTGATTCTCTCTTTAAGAGCTCCTTATGCAGGCATAATACATGCTTGTGACACTATGTCAAACTGTAATGCTGTTATAAGTAGTGAGAAGACCTGTATCCTTTTGATGAAAGAAAAAACCCAAGCAATGTGTCAGCCTCACAGTGCAGTGGACCACCCACAGCAATGAATGAGTTTTCAACTAGTGATCATCAGAAAACGCACATACTAAATTAAAGCTTCCTGGCCAGCTGCTGGCTCTGATTAAGTCTTTGACAGTACAGGCCGGTACTCGTGTCCTTAGCGCTTGGGATTAAATCAGGCTCTCAGCTTTGTGTTTTCTTTGAATGATAGACTTTCAACTCCCAAAGACTGGAAATAAAGCATGAAAGTGTGAGCCAGCTGTAACTGATGAATCTTGAGAAGTCACCCCTAATCTGTTGTTCTTGTAGCCCAAACTACAGTCATCCCCGCGGTACCACAGCATCCCTGGGGCTGCTGAGCCAATTGTACCATTCTCAGTGAGTGGTAGGGGTAATATTGTGTCTCCAGGAAGAAAAATGAAGCCCTGCTCCATCACCACCTCTGCAGAGAAAATGTATTTCTAATGTCCCTGTCCTAAATGCAGAGTCCCACAGCATGGAAAAAATGCTGTTGAAGAAATGCTCCTTGCTTCTTGTACCTATTATTACAGATTATTTAACTTCAGCCAAATACAGACCGCAGTCTGTATTTGAAGCTACAACATTGGAGTTACTCAAACCATGCATTTCAATGAGGGGAAGTATTATTTAACATGTGGCAAACTAGGATGATTAAGTCAGCCTGTGAGCCCGTGAACAAGGGCAACATTTACCTGTCATCTTCCTTTAGGATATTTTATGTTACAGACAAGACAGTTAAAACAGGAGGGCTTTTTTTTTTTTTTGTAGGTTGGGTTTTGGTTTTTTGCAAGCTTTCTGTGTAAATTGTTACTAGATGGGATGTGCCAAATGTAAAACCTACAAAATAAACCTTCCCATTCTTTTAAAAAATTTGAGGATAATGAGAATACTACATCATAGAATGAATCCATATGGATCCCAGAAAAACAGTGATAGTCTTTGGATCCTGAACAGAAAGACAACACGAACAATATTTTGAAAAGTCTATCAAAAACATTATTGAATACATTACATCAACACCTCAAATGTATTGATCTCTTGCTGGTCTGTCCAACGTAGCTACAGAGAAACTTGCAATCCAGCACACAAGTGAAATGAAAATACTCATTTTTCAAAAATTATTTTTTTTCCCCCTAAGCAAAACTTAAAACTGGACATACTCATATTCACATTGTTTTCCACACTTTTCATAGGCAGGGAAGCATATTCCAGATAACTCTATAACTTTTTTTCATTCAAATGAATTTAAATTTAGAAGTGAAAATAGGCAACCCTGTACTGCCTCTCTCAGAATGCAAGAAGTATTTAATGAAAATTAATAACAATACTAGGACTTAGTTTCATTTGGAATGCATGTGGGAAGTTTAGATCAGCTCAACTTCAGATTTTAAGTAAAAGCAGGATTATAGGTCTATCTTCTTCAGGATTTAACTTTTACAAAGGCATAACAAACCTCCCTATTATTGTCAAGAAAAACATTCATTCAGTTAGATCATGCTAAATTTGTGAGAAACACGTCCACAGATTTTCCTGAAGGTGAGAGAACTGGCAAAGAAAATTATTCAATGTGTTAGAGGCAAAAATACAAGTTGGAAAGACCTGTGACAGAAAATGTGACAGGTCTCTTTAAGATTTTGTTTTAGCAAATATAATAAAATACAGGCTTTCTTTAGCAACTTGTTGCTTGACAAATGGATTTTGTTTTAGCAAATATAATAAAATACAGGCTTTCTTTAGCAACTTGTTGCTTGACAAATGGAACAATCTCTTTCCTAATGCTGGCCTTTACTTACATTCATTTCTTTGCTGCATACACAACATCTGACTTTAGCACAAACCAAACATGTCCCGTACATACATGGAAATCTATTGTGAGGTAAATCTGGCTACAATGTTTTCCCATTGTCTGTGTTTAAAAACTCTTAACAGTTTTAGTGTGACTACCACTGAAATTAAGCACTGCAAATGCAGAGAGCGGAACTTTTCTTCAGAAGGGAAACTCCTGCATCCCTTATTTTTGCAATGCTTTATTAACCTCCATGTCTATAAGGACCAGTTTCATTTAAAACAGCAACTGTTGGCAGTTTACCACTACCTAATTTATTCTTTGGCTCCAGTCAGGTATTTCACAGTAACAATTATACCTGTAAATAGCTGTCAGAAGCTAAGATGGATACACAATGCAGAAACGTCAGTTAAGTCATTAATTGAGCAGTGACTTTGTTATTGTGTAGTAACTACAACCCCCTTTTTTACAAACAGGTATATCTAATCACAGAACCTCTTGATTTCACTTATATTGTGAACAAGACACTACACATTTATTAACTTCAGTACCCTGAATAATTTATTGATTTAAATTCCTGGCATAAAATTAAGCACATATGGCAGTCACAGTCTCAGGATGAACTTAAGCACCTGCTAAGAACTGAGGCATTATTCAGCACTTAAATTGCCTCTAGTTCAAGTTTTGAGAGAAACCTACAGTAACTCATTCTTTTCCATGCTGAAGAGAAAAGAAAAAAATTAAAAAAATATTGAAAAAGGGACAGAAAGGGAGAGAAAATGAGGGAGAAATTATTTACAGAAGTGGATGACTATAGTAGTTCAGGCTTTTTCCACTTGCTAGCCTGGACCTCTTTTCTGGTCAATTATATAATTCAGAGGAAGCAGTGTGGTGGGAAAGATCCCACAAGGTGCTGGAAAAGACAATACCAAAAGGAAAAGTCTTTCTTGGTTAAACAAAAATGACCTAAAGGAAGAAGACAGGTAAATGTTGTCCTTGTTCACAGGCTGACTTAATCATCCTAGTTTGCCACTTGCTAAATAATGTATTTCATTGAAATGCAAGGTTTGATTTTGTTATGATGTCACATGGTACTGTAATTCTTTTCACCTTCCTTAACCTTTCCTCATTATTATGAACATTCTGTTAGTGACGAATGATGTTTTTGCAACTTGGTATATTTTATGTGGCCCTGAACCTCTTTGAGTGTTACAAAAGCATTCAACAGGATCAGTTCTCGTTTTGCAGCTATGAAAGTTAAACATTCTTTATTCCAACTGCAATGACATATGCTTATTTCTATTTCAGTTAATGGTGAAATCTTGACTCACTAGTAAGTCATAAATTAAGTCCTGGGATAGTCATTCTACAAATTTTTTTAAAGTTCAACTTCTAAATGATAAAATTTACAGATAAAAATATCTGTCAGTAAAGTTTCAGGTTGTGTCATCTGTAAGTTGCTATCACTGCTTTTTCTCTGGAATAAAATACGCTTTTGAAGTCCGGCAATGCAGTAAGTGACAATACATAAAACAGAAAATTGTTTCAAAATAAACAAAAGTACAAAAACCATTCTTAAAACTCTAATCAGAAGCACTTCACTGAACTGCAGATATTGCCATAAACATTTGGACCTGTACAGAAATATCACAAATACATAGGTTGAATTCACAAAACTTCCAAACATCTCAGTGTTTGCTTTCACACTTTTTTCTCAGGGCCACCAAATGTGACATCTGATATTCTTACGCTATTTCCACTATTCAGATAGTAAAATATTGAAAAAAAACAAAAAAAAAAACAAACCCACCCTGAAGAGGATCCTGGATGCATAAGGGAAAGCTTGTAAAAATCTTAAATACAGACAAAACATATGTGTGTAACTGAAATCTGTGAGTACTGTCCCTTTATGAAGGCCAAACGGGAGCTTCTGGATTTGCTAAGTGCTGGAAATAAAACTGCAAAAATAGAAGCTAATTCCAGTATCCATTCCAATGACAAGCAAAACACTAATCTACTAGGTTAACTGGTGGGATTGCTAAATAATGATTACTTCTGTCTAGGGGATATCTGTTTTCATGTGAATTATACAAAAATTAAGGCTGAAGGTGAAATCAAGGTCACCAAGTTCATACCCATGCTCTGAGGTAGGACCAGTATGTCTAAACTACCTGACCTAAAAACTTGCCAGGGACTTTCTTTCCACAACATTGCTAAGTGTTCTGGTCCAATGCCAGCTATCCTCCAAGACAGAAAGTTCTTCTTAATATGCTGTCTATACTTCTGATATAAAATAAGCTGATTACTTCTTATTCCAAACTTTGTGAACAAGATTGAAGTCTACATTACAGACTCATTTTACATGTGAAGAGATTGCTATCACGACTCACCTCCTTGTCTTTGCTAAGCCAAACAAACCAAATTCTTTCACTCCTTCCTCACAGGTAATATTCCTTAGCATGTGTTGCCTGGATTTTAATCAGTTCTTGATATCTTTATAGCTTTCTTAAAAATGATCAAAATATTCCAGCTCCTTAGTGTCAGTAAAAAGAAATTATCTTCCTTTTGATATTCTGTTCACAAAGCACAAAATACTTGCCTGTTTTTGTACTGCACTAGTGACTAATATTTATTTTGTGATTCAATATAATTCTCCCGCCATATTGGTTTTGGCAGTTTCTTTCCCCAAAATTTCTTAGTTTCTTTCCCTGCAATTGATTTTTCCTTCTTATGTGCAACGACTTTGCATTTTATTTCTTAATTTTACTGATTTTGACTTATTTCAACTTTTTTTCAGTGTAATTTTGAATGATAATCATTCTCAAGAGCTTGCAGTCATCCAGAAGTAACAGTTGGCTGAATCATACACGCTGTTCTGATAGTGTAAAAGCACAATTCATCTTACTGGTGTATTTTTTATTCTATCAAATAATTGGTTAATGGAAATTGGAAGAGACGAAACACAGGACTATCCCATTTGGGATGCCTCTTGATATTTCCTCCTGGATCAATGTTGTGGTTTGAAATGTTTCCAATAATTCAAGTTCAAAGACAAGTTCAGTGTCAATGAGTTGAATGCCCACTTTATAATGTCATTTGGATGTGGGTTTACTGAATTGCATTTTATTTTTTTTAATTTTTTTCAGTTCAAGTTAATTTAACATTTGAATTCTTCCCTACAGATCGGTTGTAATTTTCCTAGGTTGGCATTTAATTGACATTCTCTACTTCATTACTGAAGTTATTAATGAAAACACTGAGTAGCATGAACCCTTGACAGGCTCTCCTGCAATCCCACTTGACGGCTTGGTGGTGAACCACTGAAAACCATCTTAGCCTTTAGGTGAATAGGTAAGATTCAACCAAGACTTTGACCATACTTGCTGGTACTGTCAAAAGTGTCTGATCCAAGCACAAAAACTAGAAAAGAACTACCAATGAGCAGCAGCAGCCGGTAAATTTTGACAGTGAGGATTAAATGGAAGACCTCTTTGGGGCAGCGATGTCTAGGGTCTCAGCAAAAAGAAAGCAATTTTTTGGATGGACAGGCAGATTTTTAGGACATTATATCAGGCACATACATTTTATCTGTCTCAGAGAGCTTCTTGCTTGAAAAGTTATGCACATTGTGTTGGTGTATTTTATTACTCTCCAGATTGCATTTACAGTGTGAATTCCTTTCTCCTGTCTTATCAGTATCCAAGCAATTTTCTCATCAATCCTCCAAGCCAAACAAGACCATAATTTTCCATAAGAAAAAGAAATTTCCTAGAACAACCCCAAATCTGAATCAGAAATACAAAACCTTCACCTTGCCCCATAATTCAGATGGCTGCATTCAGACAGGATGGTAAGGGGGGAATGTTTCCTTCTGCCACCAATTCTTTCTGTCTGAAGTTGGTTGCTGTCATGAAATATCTGTGCTCCACATATCACACATTTCTTTGATAAACTGATACAACAGTATCCTGGAATGCTGAATATTACTAAGTTTCAAACTACTGCAGGTTTCTGTTCCTAATGCACAAAGAAATTAAGAGATTTTGAATACCAGTTTGCAAGGCGCATGCTTGTTGAGCAATTACTCCCTACCACATATAATACTGAAAAAATTCTCATTTCTTTTTCAGAACAGACTTTGTATATCAGCCATCTGCCACTGACTTTAGCCATCAGCTACTATTGAAGCATGGTTTCATCTTTCACTAAAGGATTAGCCCGTGCCATTCTCATCTGATATAGTCTTGCACATCCATATATTTAACACCTTATTTTTAAATGTCTCTTTCCTAGTTATAACACAGAGATTATTATTCTCAGAGGTGATGAGGAGACGATCTGTACGAGTATGAGGGGAGCGTTCCATTTAATCTTCCAATAAGCTCTGAAAGGGATATAAACTCTCTTTGTTGTGGGTGCAGTTGAATCTTTTCTGTTCTCTTCTTTCGCCAGGAAGATATGAGTGGCTGGAGTGTTTGATTCTATATATAACTAGTTGATGTCAGCTGGATGCCAATCCCTTTGAAGAGGATCAGCCCCCAGTTTGTCTCGGTACTAGGTACCATGCAGATTCAAACGCAAGGGTAGAAACCATCCTGGACCAGGCAGGTCATCCCCATACATAACTAACTCCTGAAGCTTCAACTAAAGGGTTGAGATCGCTTTTTTCTGCACAACAAAACAGTAGGGTAAGTGTATTGTTTCCTGAAATATTTTGACATTGTTTGTCCTACAAACTGTCATGTAAAAGACATTTCTGTAACCTCTTGACTCTGCAATTAAAAAGATGTTTATTTTTTTACTTAGTCAGAAATGCATTTTCTTTAAAGATGCCAGAGCATCTCATTTAGTTCCTCAAATTCTTTGTTAGATTAAGAAATGTCGAAATGTAACATTTCTGAAACCATAAACCAAGAGGTAATTAAAAGATTAGTTATGAATTTACATCTTTTAATATAATGTATAGATGTGAGAAGGCCTAGACCACTGACATGGATTTTGCTACAGAATTTATGTAGCCAACTCATAGTCCATTCCTTCGAATCTTCTATCCATCAGAACATGCGCTAGCATCTGTCTGCAGGCAAGAACTGCCAGTGCATTTTGCACAATTAAAAGTGCAGTATTTCTAAATCAGAAATAACTAACTTCACTATTCAGCCATTCTAAACAGGCTATTAGAATTAAAGTTGGCTGAATTGTGCAAGCTGGCTCAACAATGTAAAAATGTGTTGTTTTTTTTCAGCAAGGAAAAATCGTATCAGAAAATCACAATGTTATCACATTCTGCCATGGTCAAAGAGAGGAAACAACAAGCATCAGCCATTATGGATGAAATACAAAGAAATGGTATAGCGCTGAACCCAGCTTACTGTACATGCAATGTCCTCTAGCCCTCCCTAATACATTTTCTTAATCATAGAGTTTAACTCTCTTACAGCTTTGTCTCTGGGTGTTTTGCCATAAATAATCTTGTGGGAGTATCATGCTGCCTATGGTAACTAATCCTTTTGTAGTTGCCTCTTTTCATTTGAAAGCTATTTTCAGATGAACAACTGCTGTGGAGGAATGAAGTAATCTAACAGCTGATGTACATTCTGCTAGGATAGCCTTTCAGAATATTATTTGGGGTTAATAACATGACTTCATTCCATTTTAAAAGGCTATCATCTAAGAAACGTGCAGATTTGTATACTCTTTTTTTACTCTGTTTCACTCTGCTTTTTTATATGAATGATAAAAAATTTTGAAAGAAATGTTGACATCTCTGTTCCTTCCTCTCAAACTTTATCTTTGTAACTAACAAATTTTACTAGCATTTGGCAATTCTCTCTAATGCACACCCACCAACTAATCTTATATGAAGAAATTTTACTTTTCTGTTGTTGCACTGATGAAAATGCAGACACTTATGAGAAGGTAGTTTGAATTTCTAAAACAGGTTCTTAAAATTACGCTTCTAGTATGACACCTTAAGAAGCAATTAACCCAGTTGGGAATATAAATCTGCTTGGATTTCACTAGGTATGTGCGGGATGCTTTTGGAGATCCTTCCAGTCCTCCCCATGAAGGCTTTTTTACCGTCTAGGTAAAAGATCAATGTCTTTAAAGTGATAAGCACCCCACAAGCCTCACTGAAAAAAACAGGGAGCTCGATTAATATTTAGAATTTATAAAAATTATACCACTCGCAGAGGACAAAACACTAAGCAATAAATGCCAGTATTGAAAATGTTTCTTGTGGACTTTTGCTCCAAAGAATTTGGGGATGGTTTCTGTACCTGCTCACTGACCACTGTGATTGCAGGAAGAGTAGGACAAGAGACATTAGGTTTTTAGAAAAAGAAACTATGAGTTTCAGTGCCTGGTCCTAGTCCTTCTGATATTTCCATAGGGTTTTTTCTGTAACTTCTGTTCCTTAGTAAATACCTCTTTCCTCTTTCTATTGCCCACTGAACACACACTTAAGTCTGAAAGCCTGTCTGCCCCTACAGATTTCATTACAACTCCTTTTTTTTTTTTTTTAATTGTAAACCCAAGTACTATATGCGCTTGAAATAGCCTATAAGCTCTTCAGGGGGAAAAAAAAAAAAGAAGTCTTTCATATGTTTGTTTGGAACCAGGCATTTCACACGGTAAATGTTGCTACCATTCATAGCAATACTAACAAATATACCATACAGTCCTTGAAATCACTGGAGTTACTGGATAATCTGTGCTGATGCTTGGCATTTGCCTCACATAATCTGTCCTCTTTATTATTTATGTATTATCAGATTAGCTGTCAAGTTTAGATTCATACACGTAGCTATGACAGCTTGCCCTACAGTGAGATATGCTGTGATATGTGGCCACTGAAGGCAATACTAACTCTTTCAGTGTACATTCTACTTTTGCATCTTCTTTGGATGTTAACAAAATACGAAATGTCATGAAATTAGAGTCTGAAATTTATGACTGTACAAGCTCAGTGAAACCATTTAAGAAAAAGAAGGATAATCAAAGCTGTAATCACACAAAGTATATGCTAGTTCTTCGGGACCAAATCTGAACAATTCTTGAAAAAATCAAGGAGAAATCTGGTTTTTAAATGACTAAATTCAGCTCTATTAATTCTTGACATTTTATTTTTCTCTTAACTGTTAATTCAACAAGCTCAACCTGAGATCTGAAGGGTGAACTGCTGTCTTTCTGGGTCTTGCATCGCTATTAGTAATGAAGGTCCGGCACCTGGTAATTATGTAAAAATTAAATTTAATGTTTCAGCCCATCTCACAGACCTGTGAAACTCCTCACTGTTAACAAAGGTAAACAGTAACAGAAGATTCTGCACACAAGCCCCAGTAGCTTGGAATGACACACAAAAAGCTTATCTACTCCATTTTAATTTCAGCCCCTTTTTATTATAATGCTTTCAGGTAAACAGTGAATCTCAAATTCCTTGTTAAAAGATATTCATAGCAGAAACAGTTGTTGATGAGATAAAAAATCAGCCAAGTTTTTATCAGTGTCCCAAAGATTACCAATCGCTGGGCAAAACTGGTAATGACTGAAAGTCCACATCTCCTGTTGACTTGTGTGACGTGAGTTTGTGTTTTAGAGAAGTTTGACATGCCATAAAATGCTGCAGGAATAGACACTAACTGTAAACCCTCTTATGGTCTCCGAAGAGAGACTGTAGTGGTGAATCAGTATGTGGATGTAGCGACCTCCCCAATCCCTTGGTTTTTCACTGGCAGACTTGAACTAATCATGCCATTTTTAAGGCTGCTTGGTAGAGGTAAAAATTTCTGTAAATACATATGCTTAAAGAAGCCCTTGGAGTTCATCAGGTTAGCCTTCAATTACACTTCAATCTCATGTCCAGTTCTACAATATTTCTTAAATGCATCCTTCAGTAGCTACATGATTAACTATCTTTCATGATATAGTTAAAATTTCTGATACTACAACAAACATACTATCTGATATTCATTATTAAAATTTATAATCCAGATTAAGATATTTAGAAGACTGTAAACTGAAGGATTAAAGGGGATTAGGCAATGGATACAGGAGGAACTATATAAATCATATTTAAATACAGTCTATTATGATTTTAAGCATAGGACAGAAAGGACTTGTCAGGAACAAATTAAGAAATGTAGCTAAAAAGTTAAGATTAGGATTAAATTATGAATTAAACTTCCAGTATTAAACTACAATGTCCATTTATGACATTGATGTTCTCTTTCTGTCATCCTCTAAATGTCCTCTTTCCCTCATTCTTCATCACCTTTTCTGCACTGACACTGAAACAATCCCTAGACACATCATAAAACTAGACAGATGATTAGATTTTAGTTGGCACGGATTCAAATGAACTTCACACTTACGTTTTTGGGATGCTGCCTGGATACACAATAGTACACAACTGTGGGTTACAAAGTACCTTGGAGCCTTCAGTTAACATTAACAAGAACAGTACATATGTAAGGGAGGCCCAAAATAGTTAACATTCAGTGTGTCCCAGAAGAATACTGAGTGCTTTGGACAGGGATCTGCAATCACCTTGGCACCCCAGTCTCTGAGGATGTACATACTACCCACTCTGTGTACAATGAAGAAAAGCTTTTTCTGCGTGAAAATCTTGCTGATTTGAAGGGTACATTTCTTACTCCTTACTAATATGAAACCATTCAACAGTCCATATCCCCGGAGTAATCTTGAGAAATGACTTGTAGGTCTAAATTTCAGGCCACAGGCCAATAACTAATGTACTTATCTCAGCCACAGAGCCAAAACCCCACCACTATCTGTCACCGATATGGCGACATCGGGCAAGCCGAGTCATTTTCTTCCATGTAAGAACTCTCTGTTTTGTAGTTACCTCTTAAATAACAGGAGAGTGTTAGGATTCTTTGTGCGTACTATTTTTAAAGCAGAAGTGCACGCTCTGGCTCACGATACAGTTAGCTTGCTCTTGCTCCAGTTAAATCTATTGCAAACATTCAACTGAAATCAGTATGAACGGAAGTGGATCAACAGTGATGCACTCCAGGGCCCAAAAACTTGTTTGATTTACTACATGGAAAACTCTTGTCTATACAGCTTTGGCTAAATATTTAATGTACCTGCCTCAATTAAGTTTTCCTAAACGTCAATAAATCACACTGTTTTTCCAACATGAATTTACTAGGAGACATATGCCATGTTGAACATGCCGTTTACTCAAAATGAAACTCTGCATATGCAATATTAACTTGGACATTAGGTACCTTCTGCAGTTAATTAATTTGTAATGTTATCTTTAAACTGGGCATCCTGTGTCCTTACTCTAGAAGCAAGATAGTGTCTTGCATATAATTTGCTTTTGTTTCATTTTAATGCATTAAAATATATGTCAAAGTTCAGAATTTTAAATCCTGTAGACCATAAGAATATATGAAGAATAGAATGTCTTATTATTAAAGAAATAACAGAATATGACTTTGGATAAGTGGATCAAAGAAACATACTAAACCATTGATATAATCCTCAAAGCATCTTCCTATTTTTCTTCATGACGTTTATGAACAACTAAGGAGAATATTTTCAATTAATAAAATGGTAAATATTAAAGTAAGTAGCAATAGGAATTATTTTCTTAAAAATTCTGGTTTTACTATGTGATCCAATTATTGTTATACTTGTTAAATTCTACAGCCTTCTAAAAAGAAATAAATTAGTAGAAAATAGTTTGTTGAAGTTACTGTATTCTAAGGTTTAAGCTTTATCTATAGGTTGAGGACATCTAGTGAGAGAGTTCAGTCACTAAGCAACAGCTTGCTCGTTGCCACCAGCATCCCCGTTTCCAGAACATTACCATGAAGACGACCAGGAGAGTTTCTGATATTCAGAGTTCTCCATTTACAGTCCCAAATGATCTCCCCTTCCCCTGCTTATGCAGTTTCACTTTCAAATCACCCAGGAGGTTGCTAAAGACAAAGAAGGAATTTTTCTCAGGCAGTGCATAACGTAGTATTACATCTAGTAATTCAGTTTCCTCTTAGAGAGAATTAAAATAAAATGTTCTAAATATATCAATTCCAAGAAGCGTGTTGTAGTTCTTTGTTAAGGCTCTCATTTTCAACACCTTGAACTTTATTTTGAAAGCTTCTTTTATAGTTTAAAAACACTATTTACTACAGCCTTTCTAATGCAAACTTTTCTCAAAGTACAAAACATGCCCTAGGTTTCAAAAGCAAGTAGACTATTAAAGAATAATTGAAAATAAAATGTTTATAAGCAATAAGAAACTGGTAGGTATGTTTAAAAGGGGTTACCTGCTCATCTGTCAAATGCAGGACACACAAAGGTTTGATGTGGGTTTGATACTGGGGTCAGATGGAATTTTGTTCCTGGTTTCAGAAGAAGCCAGTTTTTACCAGTCTGCTATTAAGATGGTTTGTAGGATGTTATAGACCTGATTTTGATAACAGCTGAATGCCATTCAGCTGAATTAAATTTGGAGCTTGAGGTGCTTAGCATCTTCAAAAATAACAGGTTTTTGGCGTTCAATGCTCTGCTCCAAAAATTTGGAAGAGCGATTAATTTCACTAACACCATATGAAGCTATGTTATGTGTTAGATAAGTATGCATTAATGTGTTGTTGGATTTCAGGTGTAGGGTATACAATATCAGGCATTTAAGAAAAACAGAGGTATGTATTTATCTGTTGTATTGCAGTCTCACCCAGCTTAAACCTTGGAAAAAAGGTCAGCACCCCCAGAGATATCATGGTAGAGGAACTATCGACACTCAGCAACAGAGGTGCAAGACTTTTCAAGAGACGTCAGCGGAGATCTGACAAATACACATATGAAAATTATCATTATGTAGCAAACAAGCCAAGAAATGTAAGTATTTTGTAATAACATTAATGAAACACAGTGAGACGAGCCTGGGTTCCCTTGGTGCTCATGATACACATTGTGCATGATTTATTTGTAGTTTCAAGAAGAATAAAAGCAAAACCTGGTACTAGAAGAAGGCTAACATGAAGTGAGCCATTTGTACTTTATTGAGATCCTATAGACAAATAAAAAAAAAACTGAAAGCCTTAATACTTAAGGACATCAGATTCAAATAATTCTCATTCAAATCTGATTCAGGTTACTAGTGATCAGTGTTGTTATCCTGTAATAATTGGCTCATTGAGTACTGAAAATTAACTAGTTAATGTGAAAACTAACTAATTATAGATATTCAAAAAGTTGGAAGAAATGAGTCTGTTTCATGCAACCAGTAAGTATTTTTATTAAAATAGGCTGGTGGTTTCAATGTGGTTCCCAGGCAGCAAAATGACTCACAACTGGCACCAATACACTTCTGGCCTGCCTGTCTCAACACAGAGAGAAAAGACTGAGTCTGCCACTGAGTCAATTATTCTTCGAATAAAGCATTAGCGATACCCTGGGAATCCTCATGGCAGGAACGAAATGCACCTGGCGTTTGTCTCATCTGGCCTTTGCAAAATATTTAAACCTTTTGCTTAACCTCTGGACAGCAACATTCATAATTTTTACCTAACTCTCCACTGTGCTGCAAGGTTTAATTACTTGAACATGAGTACTCTGTGTCCAGTCTGATACAGCACACAAGCAGCCTCTCTAATTCCAGTACTGTATTAAATTCTGCTTCTCAGTTACATGCATCCCCACTCATTTCAGATACAAAGGTGCGTGACTAAAGAAGCAGAATTTGTCCCAGTACTATTAAGCTGTTTTAAAGATGAAAAGAAATATGTGTTACAGAAGTCAATTATTATTAACTAACCTAGGAAATAATTTCTGTAGAACAGCAATTCTCTTTCCCTGAAGCTTTTACAACTAATAATTGTATAGGTGGTGCTATGACTGTGTTAGCATCCAACTCCTACAGAATCTATACAAAGACTTTGACTCAATTCTTCTTTAATCTTCACTTGTGATAAGAAAAATAGTAACTATATGTAATGTATCATTGTGATATTATCTAAAGTTTGTATTGGTTCAAATAGGAAACAATTAATTTATTAATCAGCAAAGCACCAAAGGGCTTACTTATATTACATTTAATTTTACTAAAGAAAATACACACACACTTGTAAATTAATCAGAAACAATGAAATGAATACAACTTGTTGACTCTAAGGAAACTTTTTGTCTTGTTGCATCTCATAATGAGGCTTTGGGAGCAGACCACAAAATACATATTTGCAATTTACTGTTGTCCATTAGCAGAAATCTCGAAAATATTTTTGCTCACTTCTTGAAGAAGGAATTCTCTTTATTTGTAATTCTGTGGCCTTTACATTTCTCATAAAAAAAAAAGAAACTTTACTCAGGAAGAAAAGTATGTCTTAATAACCCTTGTCACAGAAGAAAATTTTTTACATTTCTTTTTTTATGGTGCAGATATTTCAAACTTCTTTGGGCACTCACTCAACAGAAATCAAATTACACAGGGATCAAACGGGATCAAGTTTGAGTTTTGATAAATCTGCCTTTTAAAAATAAATCTGCACAAAAGAAATCCCATATAAAAAAATCTGAATAACTGTATTGAACACCCAAAACTATTATTAGAACACTATTATCTAGAAGCCCTTCTGTGAATACTGTCCCCCCAATTTCTCACTCTGTTGAGTATTAGAAGCTACACAGATAAACTCTAAGCACAACACATCAATCTCGTCAGAATTTCTGTATTCAGTTCCATGTTTTTGCTACAAAGTCTGGCAGATCAGTTCTCCTCTAGACTACTTCTTCCCACAAAACCACATAGAGAACACATGCTGCACAGTCAGTATGACTTTCGGACACATGAAAAAATGATGCCTCTTTGGTTTCTGTTCCCTTCCCTTAAATGCCTATTTAGCCAACACTGGCGGTGTCTTCATCATCTTTATGGTTCTGCCTGCCAAAATTAATCTTTCTAACGTACTTCAGGATGGCTAGAAAACATTCTGCCTTGATCTTGTTTTAAGTTTAAACAAGTATTATTTGTTTGCTTTCCTAATTTAAGAAACTCTTACTCTAAAACAGTCTATATTTAAATTGCTTTTGGCCTATGTGTCATAGCTAAAATAAGATATTGACTTCTTATGAGACTCTAATTCTATATTTATGCAACAATGATTAAGCCTTTGGATGTTTCCTTAGAACCGATGACCCGATAGGAGGGTGGAAAATAACAGCATATCATGAATGTCCAGAAAGTGACCTGCATTGAAGTTGTTATTTCTATTATAAATAAAGGAAAATAAAATTACAAACAAAGGCAGTTCAACAAATACAGTGAATTTTTAACTGATATGCGAAGAGACGCTTTGAAGAATCAGTGCTTTGAAACTCAAATAGCTCAAACATGCCAGATTTCTGGAGTCTTTGGGTAACAAGGATGCTCTGCACATAACAGCTTCTAGTGTCTAGTAATCCAAGGAACACATTTTATGGGCCCCCCTGCCAAAGTGACCAGATCTACTCTTTGCTGTGAACCATACAGCCCACATGCACATTTTGGCGATTGGTATAAGCAGCAGATGGGATGAACTCTCTATGTAGATTGCATATCAATATTTAAATATTCCGAATTTAGGAAAAGGCCAGACAACTCAGCTGGATGGTTATAAGGCTTCAGGAATTTTGTTGACTTAGCTCACAATACCGCCAATCTTTCAAGAATGCATTCATGCACTTGTAACACAGACATTTAAAATTATACTGGGATATAATTCTTAACACTGAAAAATTATTCATTTTTGCTTACATAGCCAACGTGAAAGAGTTGTGAAACTGTTTCATCTTCTGGATAGCAGCCAGAAAATCCTGGAGAGTGCTATCTAGCAAACAGGGTACCAAACAGCAGGACAGTAGGCCTTTGTGTAGTATACCCTGAGTCTCAGATCTGGGCTGTAAACTGGAGTATCACTCCAACCCTCAAAAGAAAATCAGAGGCCTTTTTTGCCTGGGCTGTCAATGATATTTATTTGTATCTGAATGCAGCGTGGAGAGCCCATACAGAGTGTCAAAATGGACGGCCTCAGTGTGGAAGGAATTCCCCAACATGCCCCAATGACACCCCCTAATACACCTGATCCCCGGAGCCCACCACATCCTGACAACATCGCCCCAGGTAATGTATGAGTTTACAGACTTTAAGCATATTTAATTCTCATTTCACAGCAGAGGAAGACCTCTTTATAAAATAGTATCTTCAACAAGAATTTGTTAATGGACTTACTATTAGAAACTGATAAACTTGAGTCAGATAACGAATCAGAATATCCTACAGAAATGTAAAGTGGTGCTCTTCAGTTGCTTCTGTTAATTTTTAAAGATTTTATATGCCTTTTGTACTACTTCTCCCTAAACTGAAAACGTACACTAGTATCAAGAGAGACTGCTCCTACATTTACTAATCTTATAAACATTGAGAAACAGATCACCAGATTTAAAACCAGATTGATATACTGATTTTTCTTTGCCAAACCTTTGTTTCTAATATGCAATACACTGTTCAGCAGTCTGAAAGTTATCCATTGTAGTTTAATTACCCATAAATGTAAATCCAAAGTCACTGAAAGTTTTTCTAGAAACCTTTACAGAGGACTAACTTAAAAAGGAATTTGCACCTGGCTGTATAAACTGTTCTTTTTTAAGTCCTTAATTGTGAGGGTACTGTTGCCTTTATTTAAAGCAGTGAGCTACAAGGCGGCCTTATTTTGTATTCTTAAAAGACTAGAGAAAGCTAATTTGTTTTAATTAATTTATTCAGTGATATCGCCTTTCTTCCTGTTTATGAATTATCCATGAGCAGACTGTGGTTTTTACAAATTCATTCTTTGTTCAGAATTACTCAATGCATGTTTTGTGCAGACCTTTTCCAGTCTATGTAAACTAGGTCAATGCTACTCTGTTAGTGACTGCTAAGACACTGTGCATCCATTGGTCAAATACAATGCGAACCGAGTTGATTTCCATTGCTAAGACATGATAGAAATCTTCAAGCCTTTCTGTAAGCAACAAAGGTCTGCCAAAAGGAGTAGATATTAAACCACGGTGGGTTTTTTTAAGCTTATAGAAGGAAACAGCATTAATTTAAAGAGCAAGATGTAGTGGGAGGGTAAAAGGGTAGAAGAGATTTCCCTTGTTGAATTTTCTTAGTTCCAACCAAAAGGCTGTTTTTAAAATCTTTTTGTTAATTCAGCCCAAGGGCTCTGTAGCTATAGTCTGGTTTCAAACAAATGCTGATAATGATAGAAACAATTTATATAAAACTAAAATAATCTTAGCCTCAAAAGCAGGTGGAATACTTTGGAGTAGTAATCTAAAAGGCTACAAATTCCCCCAGCCAGCTTTCTGTTTCTGTGTAGCTTTGGCCAGGTGACTTGATCCAGTTGTTCACTTTACCTGTGAAATGATGGTATGTTACTTCCTAGTTACATAGGACCATGGCAAGGAAGCAGAAAAGTCGAAGTATTACTACAATGGTCCTGCCTTGATTGCCTTGCAGGGTATTCTGGACCACTGAAAGAAATTCCTCCTGAAAAGTTCAACACTACTTCTGTACCAAAGTATTATCAGTCTCCCTGGATAGAAGCCATTAGGGATGATCCAGAGCTGCTGGAAGCTTTATATCCTAAACTTTTTAAACCTGAAGCAAAGCCAGAACTGCCTGACTACAGGAGCTTTAACAGGTAATTCTGAATGGATGCTGAATTTTACAGTGCACAGAAAAATTACTATGAAATGAAATTTTTCCACCAGCTGTAAAAAAACCTACCACCTGTGTTTGCAAGTATATGTATAAACATGAACATGAACACAGATTACAAGTGGCAAACAAGAGCATTAAGGAGGAAACTAGTCTCTCTGTAAAGTATGAACCCCAAATTAAATTGTAGAACCAGGAATGTAAGATGAATTGTTGAAAATATTTAAAGACAGAAAGAAAGTATCAGAATCTGGTGTACTCAATAAATGGGAACATGGGCTACAGCAATGCTTCAAACTCCTTTCAGTCTCTCTGTTGTTGACTTGAGTAGATACAGGATCATAAGATCTACTAGGGAAACTCTCAGTCAAAAGTTTGTAAGCTGTATAATGCAAACCGCACTTTTTTTTTTTTTAATACAACTTACATGGCTTGGTTTTTAGGCAACGATAGTACAATGAACTTTATCCAATCCCTCAGACCAAATAGTTAGCAGATTGCATATTTTATTGCATTTTAAATTTTTTATATCTTTGACAACCTTCAGTAACAAATTAACAGATAAAACATCACAAGGAGACTTAAAAAATGGGATCTAAGAGTGAAGTTATTTACATAGTAACTAGTAGTAACTAGTATACTAAGGCTGTCAGTAGACCTTCTAGATACATGGACAATACTGGCTTTTGAACTATTTTGAAAGTTTTAAAACACAATCTTACTTATGTCTTTTGCTTTCATTCATACCATTCACCATATATTTATTTATTGAAGTTATGGACAATTTTTCACTAAATAACCCCTGCTGAGTTCCAGACAGCTGAGCCAAACCAAACCCCTTCCTCAAAACTCCAGACGCACTGTAGACACAACCCTAATTCTGATTTCCTAACAGCAATATACATTGCCATGTTAATAATTAAGTCTGTATGGCACACTCTTCTCAGCAGACAAAATAGCAAATACAAGTTAGAGAGATGTGCCACAGCTGCTAACATTGGAACAGTAACAGCACAGTTTACATACTATGGTTATTGTAACTGAGAAAAAGAAAAACACATCAAAAACAACAAAAAAATGCCAAAGATACATATACAAGGAATAGAGACAGAATCAGCTCTCTCCAGCATGTGTCTTACTGTGAAAGACAGGATCAGACAGGGCACAGAGGCCCCATTAACAGGGATATGTATCTTGAGATGTTATCTGACGGCGTCTTTGTGGATTTTCAGCTGCTCTTCAGTCCCATATTCTGCTAGTTGTCATCTTTACAACACTAGCTGTTCAGAGTTCTTTCTATGGGGATTTTCTCTGGGTACAACATGGCAGAACTGTGGCTCACCACAGTCAGAATTTTATGAACACATGTGCATTCATATAAGGGAAAGGTCAATATTCTCCCTTGTAACTGCCACAAAAGCCTAAAACTGGGCACATAAATCCAGATCCAGACTGTGAAACTGGAAAATTCAAAACACAAGGCACACAAATATAATCCACCACATCTCTCCTTCTCTTGGAAAAAAATCCACATCCAGAAGAAAAGAAAAGGATGCCTGGTGCACCTGGAAAAGCTGTACATACAGTACACTCAGATTTATGTTTTCTAGCAAGAAGGCCTAGATCCAAAAAGAAATTGAGAATTTGTGAAATTGAAATTCAAGATACTAGCCTCTTGGAGATTTTACAGCCATGACTTAGTTGTCTAAACTCCCAAAAACACACAGTAGAGTGGGGTGTCTGATTATGGGATTCAAGATAGAACACTGCATGCCAAGCTAACCAACAAAAAAACATTACAGAGAAGGCTAAATGCCACTTAAATTTATTTTTCTAAGGTCACCAACACCTAATTCTGTCTGCCTATCTCCAGGTCAGGGCTAGATTAATGTCTTCCTTTCTAAAACCAGAGCAGGGGTCACATGTATTCTTTTAAAAATTGTGTAGACAATAAGGTTCATTTCTTTGGAAAGAGCATTTTCCTAGAATGTGGCCAGCCTGGATTTATTTCTACAGGAATGTCAAACCCTGAGGAGAGATCGAACAACCTGGTTTCTGGGTCATCCATGGAAGAGGTGGGAACAATCTTCACTTCCCTTATTAAGACCTGTGCCACAGTACAGAAAATAATAAGCATCCTTGAGTTAGGGGGAGTAGACATCTTTCTCTAGCTGAGTAATTAAGAAACTCACTTGGGGAAAGAGAAACCTGGGCCTACATCTGAATTCCCAGATCTTTCAACGCACTTTTTTAAATTACTACATACAGTAAAATAAACAAGCAGATGTAAGAACAGAAAACAGGACCTACACTTCTCTGTTATCTGTTGTGTGGCCTGTACCTAAGATAAGAGTCCTACTCTGTCTAATCTAAGTAATTTTTTATTTCTGGGTAGCATTTTTGCTGGAATACTATATGTGAGCAGTGAGGTCCACTCTTACAGAGATGCTCTCAGACTGAAGAGAATCCAAATATCTTGCAGAACAGCTCTGATCACAGACACACTATTATTTGACGCTGAGGTTCAACACTAACAGCCATGGATTTTGAGTGAAAGTGCCTTGACATGATATTTTGCTCAAAGCTTGCTGCAGTAGCATATCATGTGTGTTTTCAAGCATGGAAGTGTAGGCAAAAGATTATTAATTAGAGAATTGCAGATGAGCTTTGGTGTAAGATAGGTGCAGCTGCCAGTACGGCTAACATAAAGGTAGATCTGAGCATTTGTAAGAACATTAGGAAAACATTAGGCATCTCAGGAATTCAGCAGCCTATGGGCTTTGAACATAAGGTGAGATATCTCTGTGGACTTCTGTGTCTAGATCCTAAGTCATTCTGTGCATCTAGGTCACAGCATCCTTTAATTGCGCTTCTTTAATTGCAGTCTTGGAGAGAAAGCAAATGATACTGTAACAAAGTGTGATATAATGGCACCATTTTGTTATCAGTGAGGGTGTCAACTAAGGCTTTCTATCATGCTTCATCATTCAATAAAGTGCCATTATGCTTGTTTTCCTGCAAAACACTGGTATAGTCATCATTAGTCAGGAGGCGGTGTAGTTAATAGTAAGTGTGAGGCATAGGACTCCCAAAGGAAGTGGGCCTAAGACTCTTCCCAGTTCATTCAGTGGTATCTGTTAAAATGGCACTCAGACTTTAAAGGCCACTTTCAGCTTTCCTTGTTACACAAAAAACTAAAACCAACACAACTTTAGCAGGTAGGGACATCTTGATGTGTTAGAACAGACGCACACACGCATGGCTTAAAAGTATATTCAGCACTAAACAGCATTCAGAAGTTTTTTTCCACTGCCTGCAACGAAGAGGTGACTCTGGACCCTGTAGCAGTGCATTTTTTATAATAGTAGCAGAATCAGAACTAAGGAATTCATAGAGGTATTAGCTGGGGTCTAGTGCACATTTTATGCTGCAGGGATCTTGCAATGATGGCATGTCAGTGAAGGAAAAAGTGGTGGCCGTACATGTCAAGCACATTTGCCTTCTGAGGCAGGGCTTGCTGTGAGAGTCAGTAATGCTTTAACAGCACATAGCACTAGACAGAGTGCGTGATCAGAGAAACTAGGTTCTGAGGATCTCTGAATAGGCTGTTCAGACCAGGCTACTCCTCCTCCCGGATGAAAATGAGCCTGTGATAGCAGCAAAATGCTGCAGAACAGAGCCACCCCATCTGATTTCTCTTGGAGATTAATTCCTATTAGGATTGAAGAAGTATTCACTGGTTAAAAATTTTCTTGCCTCTTTTACCAGTGTGGAAGCACCCAGTAATCATCTGTGGTAAAGACAGCATGAATCTACATTTGTTGTGGAGTTTGTAATATTAGTTAAATTAGTACCTTTATTCTATCTGCTTTCTTGGAGCTGGATAAAATGTCAAAGGTAGGATTATGAGTAGCATACAAAGCACTACATCTTACTCACATAAGACAAGCAAGTCTGACTAGTTCTGCCTCTCCTACCAGACAAATTCTTGCTCAGCTTTCTCAATTCCTAAAGACTACTGTTTAAAAAACACTACAGGAATCCAGTCCATCTGGACCGGGCTCTGATTTTATTGATTAATGGATTCTGAACTCTATTGTAAAAATGCCGAGATCCAGAGCCTCAAAGGAATTTTGGGTACTCACTTGAAGTGATGTGAGATTAGTGAAAGCCAGTTCCTTAACACCTGAATACCTCTGTGAAATTGGCATTAGCTTTTGCACTAAGCTAAATGAAGCTCTGTGCATTTTGCAGGGTCAGGTTATTTGCTCTTATGTCTCCTTTTTGCACAGAATTAACAATAAGCAGAATGTTCTAAGAATGACAGTCCCATTTTAAAATGTGAAACTCACATTTTTTGTAACTACATAATTGAATGTGCTAATCCAATACAGTTAAAACATTTCTTCAAACTTTGCCAAATAATCAACATAATGTTGAAGAAGAAAAACTGCAGGGAAAAAAAAAAAAAAGGCCCTGCTAAAACAGCAGCTAAAAATAAACGTTGTTGTGCCTGCAACTGTTAAATCATGCACCTACTTTTTAGGAATATGCAAAGTGAGTATTAAATCTCTTACACTTCCCGATGCCACTTCCTATGTCTCTGAACCAGCATTTCCGCCCTCATTATGAGCAATGACTACTGGAATTTTTTACACATGAGTTTTAGGCTTCTCTACAATGAATCAGAGCTCAAGTGATACAGTTGATGTGCACACAACAGAGGTCATTACAACACCATGTTGTCAGACAAGTTATTGGTCACAAAAATATACTGCTGCTGTAAAGGAAAATTAACACCTATTAACCAATCACTGTAGTCTCCTTTATGTTGATCACCACGTGCTTCTGTCTAGCATGCCGGAATGCATAGTTCTCTGAGGCCAGACTTTGTATAGGAACTACATGGGTTTTTTTCCCCACAAAAGATATTTGAATTTCCATAGAACACCCTTCTGTTACCTACAGAAACATGATGTGTTTAAAACCCAAAAATACTACAAAGAGGAAGTTTTACACTATAGAATTGTTTTGCATTTTATATAGTTATTATTGTTCTGTTCATATTGATTGTCCCTTTAATTTACATATTGATGACCATTAAATATTACAACCATGTGAGAATGTGTATCTTAATTAGAGCAGCAATTAAAACAATTTTTATTATCCTGTAAGATGTAGATCACTACATTCACTCTGCCAATTACCAAGCAATTATTTTTAATCAGTATCATACAGTATCCAAATTGACATTGTGACCTAGAAGAGTTTCACAAGAAAAGCTTGATACTACAGGCACTTTGTATAATTTCCTTTGACCTCAAGAGAGTTTAATGCCTGGACTGGCTGCTGCTGCAAAATCTCGTCTTATCTTCATGTGAGAAACTGTTTTAGAGCTTAATCCAAAGGAGTGCTCTTCTCTCACTAAGTGTGCATGTCCAGAACTTTCATGATTTTTCATATCTTACAGGATTGACCCTTTGGACTTAACACCATCCCCTTCAACAAATGCTGCTTGTACCAAAATTCAGTGAATTATCTGTGTGATGACACACCAGTACCATTCCTTTTAGGTCATGGATTCATTTGTCTGAATTAATCTCTTTCTTTTTTTTTTTGTGCGTGTATTTAATTCTCCCTAGGTCTTGTTTTAGCTACAGTTACCTTGCTGAAAATCCTAGTCAGATCTTCAAATGATCTCTTTTCGTTTCTGTTGGTATTAATTTCTCTGGACTTCAGCTATAATACCTGGAGCCATAGGAAATATATACCAACAGATTTGTTGTTTTGTAGACACAAACACAAAACCTACCAAGTCTGGTGAAATTCCATTTCAATAAAAATTCATTTTCGCATGCCACTATGTATCTAGCTTTGCAGAAATCGGGTGCTCATATGTAGCTTAATACAGAATATATGCCAGCAAAGTTATGCAACTGATCAAAATGCAGAGCACGTATAATAGTCTGTTTGGTCACAATTTGCTTATAGAAAGGAGACTGGAAAAAGTGACAGAAAAAATCAGGGTTTTTCTTTTCAGCCTAGAAACCTGCAAATACAGACGAATCATGGGAGGTATTTAGAAATACTGTTGTCTCACAATATTTGCAAATGTATGTAACAGTGAGTTCCTGCTTAGTATTTCTTATCCTTTAGTTTCTCAGGCTTACCGCCTGAGGGAACATTTACGTTTAAATAACATGAAAAATACTGGCCGAAGACTAGGGGCCAATTTCAGCCTGTGTTTCAAGGTTTAGTTACACAAACATTTTCTTTAGAAACAAAGCTGGTGTAAGAAGTCCTCACCCATTCCCCTCCTTTCCAGAGCCTGTTGTCTTTGGCTGTTCCTTTCTGCTTCACATTATGCTTTACTGCCTCCTCATTTGTATTGCTACAATTGTTTGAGCGTAACAATATAAACCAGATTGCTGAAATAATTTGCATTTTAAAATGCTCCTTTGTTTTGAAAGGTCTTTGTTTAACCCAGATCATGTAAGTGACCCAAGTTTATAGCACAACCTACATACATTCTAACTAGTACAACAATATGGTGCTGAAATATAGTGTAGTGGGAAGAACAAACAACTGGGGATAGAAGAAAATGGGGTGAGAACTTACTAAACTAATTACCTGCTAGAGAGAATGTGTTGAACTATGCTTTCAGACTTAACTTATCAGCAACAAAATAAGTTTAGCAACTGTGACTCACCAATGACAAGGTTTTCTTGCAACATCATTTTCCCTCAGCTTTTCCATTTAGTTGAATTTTGAAGAAGTCTGAAAGCTTTATCTAAGGGAAAATAAATCAGATCTTAAAGACAATTTGCCAGAAAAACAATCAGAATACTTTTCCCAAAAGCTTGAAAACATACACAAGAAATTGAACACAATCTGTATCATTAAAATAGCTTCTGTTCTTTTCAGCTCCTGGGAGGAAAAGAAAACAGGTATTTTTGAAATCACATTTTACTTTTATTTCTCTAATATCTACAGAGTTGCCACTCCCTTTGGTGGTTTTGAGAGAGCATCAAAGCTGGTCAAATTCAAGGTACCAGATTTTAATCTACTGATGCTAAATGATCCCAGATTCATGATACTTGCAAACCCTCTTGCCACCAGAAGATCCTTCAATAGGACTCCTAAAGGATGGACGTCCGAGAATATTCCTGTAGTGTTCGTTCAGCCTTCGGATTCCAACACCGTTCCAGAAACAGAGGACCTGTGAGAGATGCTGCACTCCACATCATACAAAATGCTGAAAGCTGCATATCCCTGTATTTTTGGTCCAAATATTACTAAAGGCTACTGACAAAATTTCCCCCTGGCAGCTGGAATATAAGTAATAATGTCTGATGCAGTGTCTCTTTTCTGGCACCTACTTTCATCTGTAGACATAAATAAAGTAATTTGGCAAATGTAACCCAGATATTTCCTATTTGTGTTTACATGTTCTTCTTTCACTTCTTTGCTTCTCATTTAAGAACAAGTGTATTAAGAAAAAAAAAAAGTTACAAGGGATTTGATTTAATAGGTATGCTGATTACGGTAAAACAACCAAACAATACCACAACAGTGCACTCAGTGCACTGTGAGTACAACCTCTGACAAATCAACCTTTTTTTCCCAACCCTGCTTTCAGCCAAAGTTAAGAATCTTGTAATTACTTCAGTGACAGCAAGTTTAGGCCATTTCCTCCTTTCTGACTCTTACTCAGCTTTAATTATGGACGTCAATATCCATGTCACCTGGACTTGTTTACAGAAAATGCAGTAAATTTGGCAATGACAAAGATTACATAGTGGTATGAAAAAGCACAGAGGTATTTCCTGGATAAATCTAGAATGTTTGTGTTAATCACAACTAAAAAACTCACCAATGACTGGTTATGTCAAACGTACCAAATTAATATCACTGAGCTATATTACCACCAATGCTTTTGCTACTAGAAAGAAATTTCATAGACCTATTCCCCTACAGCCATAGTATATACTAGGATTTAAAAGCATCTGAGTTTTCTTACTCTTGATATGCTGGCAAGCTCTGACATTTTAGAAATATAAGTATCAGACTCTTATGAACTACACAGGGGGCAGGCAAAAATCAGTAAGATGGTGTTGTTTTTCAGTGTCTTTTTTCAGCTTACAATGACATTCTAGTAAGAGGCAAGCACCTGTTTAATAATTGCTTGCTTCTAAATGTTTTTGTGTTTGGGAAGTATTCAACATCTGCAGGTTGGATATTCTAATATACAATTTAGTTTGTATGCGTTTTGAAACAGGAAACCTAGTTTCAACCAATAGGCCACTCTCATATATCCTGGATGCTTCTCCAGGGCATTATGGTCTCTAAACATGCATGCAACATCCAACAGGTTTCTGGGTATCTCAGATACTATCTTTTTCTTTAAATCAGAGTATTCATAAAATTTTGCAAGCTCTATGTTAACATGTTAATCAAATTTTATCTCAAAATGAAACTCACAGAGGATGATGATGGTAAGCAAATAAAGTAACGTTGTTCCAGATATTTTCCTTATTAATGGTTTTGGTGGTGTTGAGGTACAAATATAAGTATTTCAGAAAGAATCTCAACATCTGAAGAAAAGAATGGTAGAATGAGATTTAAAGTGGAAAGATCAACAAAAAGTTTTGCCTATATTTTTGTGGCTGAAATTTGTGTCTGTAAAAACTGTTTCCACATTTGAAATCTGGTTTCAAGGCAGGTAGTTGACAAAGGAAATTCTGTCATCTATTTTCTTTAATTTACTTTGTCACAAAAACTGCATAAACAAATGTACAGGCCCTGAAAAAAACTGTGAAAGAAAAAAATAATCAACCTTACTGACTGAGAACACTTTCCTAGCAAGGGATAGTTAGGGGACCTTAACTGTGCACATTGTACAACATATATATGGACAATGACAAAAATATGGATTCATAAAGGCTAAAAATGCAAAGACTTCAGAAAAAAAACTATAGTGGGAAGCAATGTAAACAAATTCTGGAGGAATATGGTTTTTTATGAGACAACATAAGCATTCATAAGCCTATTTGAACAGAAATACGAGAAAATTGGTGCACAGCATATACACAGTGAGGACTGTGAAGATACATCACTTTTATTGCATACTCTGTAAAAATAACCTATACATGCAGAGCATGCCACCTTGCTTCTTACATAACACATATAACGGTAACTTTAGTTTCCTATACATTTATGGATCCACTGGGGCAAAATGGGGTCAAGGCTTAAGATGTACTGAGCCTGCTATGCATGCGTTCAGGTGATGGTCCAAGTAACAGCATTAGATGTGTCTGGAAATAACCGACAGCACTTAAGTCCTCAAATTCTGCCTGAGACTTCTGAAATGAGCTGCGTCACAGCAAAACCAATAGCTAATTCAACACTCAGCTACAGTTAAGTGCAGCAGAAGAACAAGAAATCTGTGCCTCCTGCTTTCCTAGCTCTGCTACCATAGAGCTACATATACACTAGTAAATCAGGTGTGCTCAGACAGCTCTTTTTAAAATGGGGGGCAGCTGTCAGAGAAGAGTCTGCAGCTATTTAATCTTCCCATACAGGGTGGCTTTTGCCAAACTGCCTATTGGGAACAGGCCCCTGATCATGCTAAACTCTTGAACCGTGCTTGGAAACTGTTCGGGAGAGCGCTAATTGGCAGAAGCTAGGACTGCGCAATGTGCTAAGTATTCAACAGCACAGAGGATCAAGTGCCAGTGTCCAGGAATGTTCCCTGGCTGCATCAGCCTAAAAGTAGCCTTATTGTGTAAGTCTCACTGCAATAAACAAATCTGTCTGCCAAGAACCAATTCCTTTGCCACAAAGGAAGATCCCTTGCTAAGGTTGGGAATTCACAGATTCTCTGTTAAACTTCAATGGGTTTTAGCACCTGCACTGATTTTGTGAGACACTTATATAGCACTTGAAACATAGCCTATAACTACAGGAAAGACTATTTTTGGGTGTCACTATTTTTGGCTTTGTCATTAATGATGAAAATCTTCATAGATCAAGATTTGTATTAATTTTTGTAGACAAAGAGATGACTCTAAAGCAAGAGAAAAAAAGGTTTCTTCAGTTATGGGTCTGGAAAGACCAACAAATACATATTTTTAAATTTTCAGTGGTGCTTCTGAAAGCTTCTATTAGCTGTAAGGAATACAGCTGAAAGGATAAATTAAATGGAAAAACACATGAGCAACAGCTTTACACAAACATGAACAATCACAGGCATGTAAATATTTCAGAAAATGTGCTTATAACATCACATACACTTTATCACAAGCCACCACTCACATTTGTTCCCAAAAGAGAAAGGGACTGAAGGGTATGATAAAAAGGCAGTAATGTGGTGGGAGTAAATACATAGTTTAAAATGTCTAGAAGTCTTTGTTCCCAGTTTTTTGGTCTCATTTTTATTTACATTAAGGTACCCATTGCAGCTGTATAAAGGGAACTTAAAATTCATTCTATGGTTACAGTATGTAAAAAAGAAACGAGAAATGTACACTTCTGAGTAGCTCCATGAATATATGTCTATTTTAAAAAACATACAAACCTTAAACCTCCTTTGACAGGTTCAGGGGGGTTCACAGCCTGTACTGTCTGCACTCTTGAGGCTAAATTGATATCAGCAGTAATAGTCATCAGAAGGAGCTCGTATTTTAACCCTAAACAGCTATGGCCTGAAACTATGCTTACTGATGTCACTTATGAGAGTCCTATTTCATATACTTTGGTCAGACTCATAAAAATCATATATTAATATTTCACTTTACTTAGCGAAGCTAATAGGGCAAATTACCCTAATATGCAAGTCCTTCACTGGCAGCACTGAAATAATTTCAGAAGTACTATATACAGTAGATAATTTGAAATTCATTCTTGAATCCAGCAGGCCAGAGTCTCTCTGACGTCGCTTTCTGATGATGTACTATTTGCTTATATACGTTTGCATGAACTGGATAATGAAAACCCCATATGGTCTCTCTCCCAGTTTCAACAAAGAAACTGCAGCTGATTAGTTTTCTTGTTGTGCAATAGAGATTACACATCAGTACCAGGAAGTGAACAATTCACGTTGTTTCTGTATTAATTTCCAGAAACATTTTGTTTATACCTAATCTTGTGCTTTGGATGTATATTTTTAACTGTGTACTCCTTTCTTAGATGTCTTAAACATGTCAGCATGTCTTGGCTGCTTTCCCTCCCGCATAATCCATACAACTGACAATTGTGGAAATAAATTATTATTCTATTGTCTCAAAGTATCTCTGTGTTTTAATTAATTTAGTATGCACTATCTCAACCAGAAGGAGGAAAAACACGTGTGAGAGAAATTCTGATCCCAGTGAAATCAAACAAGGGTTTTGGCCCTGACCTCCGTGAAGATAGAATTTCACCATTCATGGCATTTATGTGTATTTGTAATTGAAACTAATGCCACTACCAAAGCTCTATGTGCTCAGCATCAGAATGGATGTTTGGATTACAGAGCTGGACCTAACTATGTATGTAGTTCTTTTTTCACTGTACATATGATGAAGAGCAAACAACCCTAATAATGCCTCAGAAATATTCTGGGAAACTGCATGGAACTGTAGGGGAAAAAAATGAGCACATATCTACCAAGATTTTTTAAAAATTATTTTCAGACCAGCCATGAATAACCTGCATTCTGCTTCACTTCTTAGATGGCCTCACTAACCAGCAAAAAATATTCTAGGCCAAACCTAAGACAACAGGATAAAATATACTCCTTGAAATACAGTAAGACTTTGGAGCATAAAATCCCATATATGTTATATTAGAATTTCTCAATGTGGGGTCAATAAATCATTAGCAGTCTAAACAGAAATACCAGAAGACCCCCATAGGGCTGACAAGTCACATAGGGCTGGCTCCTTCATTATTCCCAGAGGCTACATACTGTTCAAAACCAAATAAAGTTCTCTAATTTTTTAATAAATAATATGTTTGCCACTGAGCTGTTATGTCATTGGGTGAGAGAATATAGATGATAAAAAATAGTTATAAAATGAAGTCAGCATTCTAATATAGTTTAAGAAATAAAAATTGCATATAAAATACTCTTACTAAATGGAAATTAAAAAGCAACTGAAAGGGTAAAATCCTTTCAAGGAAATAATATATTATTTCAAACAGCCTGCAGGCTAAGTGTTCAGAGTAAGTAAAAACTATTACAGAGCTATAACCCTTCCCTCCAAAAAAGATGGCATGGTTTAAGAGTAGAATAGAGAAGACTCAGAAAACAAAAAGACAAATAAAACTTCTCTGCAAGGAAACAATAATTAAACTATCTAAACACAAATAAAGGATGTTATGACAGAGGTCTCCTCAAATAGTATGTAGAAGACAAGGAGGGAACAATAGCACAGGAACAAACTGATTCTTAATAAAATGATAAGGAACCAACTTTAAATTAACAGAATAAATACTCTTTCAAGAAATGACTAGTTGTGGAACTTGGTGCTATAGGATGTCATGGGTCAAAAACTATTAATAGCTTAAAAACAGGATTAAACAAATTCATAGTTGTAACTATGCCTATTATGGATAATGGCTACTAGTGATCTGAATCTGGGGCGTATCAATGGAAAATAGAAAGTTGTGTGAGAAAGATCACCCCACATTTAGCTGATTTCTTTCTATATCTTCTACTGGGCACTGCCAAAGATCGATAAAAGACGGATATGGCAGTTCTATAAAATACTTTCAAGCTGTCTTCCAAAAATCATGTGTTAAAGTACCATGACAATTCTAGCAAGTGCGGTCAGTACAGATGTTTATTAATTTACATCAAAATACCCATTCTGGAAGCAGTTAGAAGAAAGCCAATTTCCACACGTGAATGAGAACACTTAAAGTTAGTTAGAACCAGAGAGAGACAGGGTTAACTTAAAACCTCCCACACAGAGTATGGGTGCCGCAGGGAACACAAAAGCCTGACCTCAGCTACGCCTTTGGCAAGACTCCTGGTCCTATGCAGTGAGACCTCACCCTCCCGCATCCACACTCACCATGTTCCACATGTTAAGGACACATCAGCTCACAGTATATCAAAGGAATTTTTCAGTAAGTTATTATTATTATACAAAGTTTAAGGAAAACAGATAAAAGAGAAAGGAAAGTTTCACTTTACTGATTAGAACACAGGAAGTGTCTTGGGGAAAAAAAGTCTGAAAAATCCAATCTTTTTACCCAGGTCCATCACAGAGTCATTTTGCACACAACATTTCTTCCTCAGTCTTTCCATTAATAAAATAGAAATACTAATGCAGGCTGTATAAAGGTTTTTTTTTCTTCCATTTAAAACAAGAAATTTCATGGTAAAAATAAGGAAAGAAAGTAAAAAATAGGTTTACATGGTACATACATAATATTCCAGGCTATGGTGCATAATGAATACAAGAACCATTACTAGAAGAATAACATTCTACTTCCACTTTACTTGAAATAACATATTTCATTCTACAGTGGTCAGATTTTAACTGATAAAAGTATAAACAAATTAGTACTTGATGGTTGTAAATAGAAAGATATAACTTTAGTTTTTAAAAAGTCCAAATCATTTTTCTTACAGTTATTTTTTAGCCAAAACTATGAACTAAATTCAAGATGAATTCACAAATATTTTGTTTACAGATGGAATTTGCATTTCCTGTGAACAAACTATTCATCCAAAACACCGGTCCCAGCATTCGCAATACTTCCCTACTTCACAGAGACATTGTGAGACAAAGTTAAATAACACTTGCAAGAGGCAGAGGATTTATAAATCACTGCAAGAGTAAAAATAATCCTGAATATTGTGATCCAACTATTCTTTCAAAAGCATACAGAGATTAAAACATTCGATGGAGTTTGTACAAAGAACAGCCTGAATTTTGCCAGTTCAGAGCTGGCTGTACTCATTAATGCAGGAAGGCCCTCAGGTTGCTTTGTGTGGAAGGTATGACTTAGAACTGGATTTCTCTGGAGTTCTGAAGTCAGACAGTCTGACAGTCATCTTCCAAAAAAAAAAAACCAAACAACCAAACCCCAAAACAAAGCTTCAAATCTTCTTCTCATAAAATGACATGACCCTTCTGCAAGAAAATACATCCAGTTCCTCTGATGTAGGAGTGGGAAAAAAATGGAGAAGGATTTAAAGAGCTAATGCAGGGAATGAGGAGATCTTGGGTGGCATATAGAGAAGCAGGCCAAGAATCCCCATGGTGGGAAGGCTAGCAGCCATGCAGCAGTCTAGACAGTATCACTCTACTTCCTCTCCCTTTGTAAAGTTTCTCTGCAGAGCCAAGTTACTCAAGCTAGGCAAAATATTAACTTTAAACAGTAGTTACCGTAGTCATTACACTCAAGATTACTGAAAGATGAATATGCAAGATAACTACAAATGATTATAAACAAACATTTGAGGCATGACAAGCTCTTCCTAGGCTGGCCTACTGTACATCAAGAGGCCAAGTAAGGCTGATTTCTGGCAGCTGAATTCTAGCAATATGTCATTCCTCAAGTTCTTAATGAGAACATTTTGACTATTTGCTGGCAAGGAAAAAAATAAGAACGTGATGTTCAAATAGGAAGGAGAAGAGCAAGCTGACCAGTTACAGCAAGCATTACTGAACTAAAGAAGGAACATGCTTATTTTCTAGCAGGGTTTGCAGTGATACAAATATATTTCATTAACATATTGTGGCTGAAAAAAAGTGTTACTACACATATTTCAAAATAAAACCAAAAAAGTGTCTCCATATATTCAATCACTCTACTTTATCATTCACTCAGATATGGCTTATAAAATAGGCACAGAGAATAGAAAATGAGGAAATCAGAAGCATCAGTGGGAAGGAAGCGGTAAAGCAGACCTGCAACTCTACACTTCCATGAGATGAAGACAGGAGGCATTTGCCCCAACCCTGCTGTCTTTTTCTTCTAAGAGGCAAGAGAAACCTCTAACAGCACACTCTGTTCAGCACAGTGCTTATATTTGTTACTTGCAGCGTAGTGGAGAAACCTAACAATTCTCTTTACCACGTGTATCAGTCTGGTTTAACCTACGGTTGCTTTAAGCTAGTATATATGAGTCAGTTCAGACCTGAGCATGCTCTAAGTACAGCTTAATGACACACAGGACAAATCAAGTTCCACTGTATAATGTGTCCCTTGCACATTATAGATCACTGTATCATACAGTGATGACATTTTCTCTTAGCATTGTCTAGATCCTTGGACAGTTAGAAGTCTTCCTTTAACTTCAATCTAAATTTATTCATACCTAGCTTAGAGTAATTTCTTAACAAAACTTTTTTTTCTAATTAAAACAAGCTTACTTTCCTGTCACATTTGCTTCAACTCATATATTCAAAGACTGTAAGGTCTTTTAAGCTTCACTTGTCTAAACTAAGCAATCCAAGTTCTTTTAGTCTCTTGTCTAGTCCTCTCTTTTTTAAAGGTTTTTAAATTTTTTTTTTTTTACAACTCTTCTAAGTCCAATTTCCTGCACGTGGATTTCCAGATCTGTTCTTAGTTTTAGAGAGAAAGTTTCATAAGCCACGTGTACTGCACATGGCACCAGTACTTCGTTATTTGTACAAGAAATATAGGGCTGAATTTACTTAGGACGGAATTTACATTTTCCACATAAAATCAGTGGCTCACAAGCCACCCTTTCTTTGGCTTATACATCCTGTTCTTTCAAATTCTCTCATTTTCCATGCAACAAGCTCTGAGCTTATACCAGAGAGCTTTTCCTACTAGTCCCTAAGCACATGACCTTGTACTTTATATTACTCTATTTTATCCCATTTTATTTCTCTACTCCTCAAGGTCATCCAGTTATTCTGGTATGACACCACCCTACAGGGACTGTTTCCCAACTTTGTGATGTCAACAAATTCCACTAGCAAGTGCTAGTTTTTATGCCAAGATCACTAATGAAAATGTTAAACAATACCAGTTTCAATATCAACATTTGGAGACAGCTCTAACAACAACCCCCTGCCATTCAGCATAACATATTGCCACCTTTTCCTCTGAGGTATTTCTTTGCCTGTCTGACAATTAATCTAGTTCCCCTCTTCTTTAGTTTAACAATTTTGTTTGTCTAGAAAAGCAGTTATTGTATCACAGAAAGAAAGCAGGCAAACCTGGCATGATCTGTCTATGGAAAAAAGATGTTTTATTCTGTTTACTTCCATGTCCTTATTTGGTTTTCCTCCTCTGGAATTTGTTTGTTGTTTTTTTCTTTTAATCTGTATGAGGAGAAGCTAAAAAGTGCCTGTCTTCTAGAAAGAGCCAGTCTGCCTTAGTGTCCATGTCCTGTCCGTGTTACAGAAAACAAGCCAGTTAAGATATTCATTTCACCTTTGAGCCTTGCCAAGAAAATCTTCACTTTTCACTCCAGGAGCAAGTGGTTTCTACTCCTCCTTTGCTTGTCCAGAAAAACAGTAGTGACTTGCTTTTACAACAGAATCAGTAACAGGGGACTAAACCAAAAGTCTTTACTAAAGGTTAGAATTGATCTGGCTTTAAATTTATCTGACAACTTAAAAAAAATATTCCCATACATCTCTCTAAAATTTAAGTAGAACATAGTACAGAAGCATTTGTAGCATTGAACATAGCTATCTCGGGAAACAGAAAAAAGTATGGATATCTCAGCATGGTAATATCTACAGTCATCATGCTCTCTGATTACTGGGATTTAAATTTTGTACGGACTAACGTAATTTATATTAAATTTACATCTGCAAATAACTCACTAGTTTGCAATTGAAAACCAGCTGCTTCTGTGCACAGAATCTAAATATTTTTATATTACACTATAGACTATATTCTGGGAGCTCTGAAGACTTCAGAATGGACTGAAAAGATAAAAAAGAAAAAGGATGAACTAAATCTTGAAATGCAATGACCACTGAGAACATTTAACAAACCAACTACCTTTTTTTTCTGTTTTTGCAATCAGCCTATTTTATAACACAATCCTGTTAAATTTTACTTAGGTATAGGCTGAGGTGTGGACTCAACTCATATTTTAAATCAAATAATGTTCAGTTTCTCACACAGGACAAAATTAGTTTTTTACATACTTGCTAATGTTTTTGCATTCTATGATCTGAGGTATTTCATGTATTTTCAACTTTTAATGAGACAGAGTACGTATTATGTAACATCAACCACTGTATTACTCTTAATTTTATATTCACTGAATACTGCTCTTTTGTCTTAGTTTTATTTCATGTTGCATTTCACCCAAAAAGCTCCATTTAGCCACAGAAATTGCCTATGTGAATCCAAAGAATGAGCTTTCTAAGGGAACCTCTCAGTCTTTTTTTTTTTTTTCTGTTGCAGACATCCATTCCTATTGGCTTATGTCCTAAGAGAAAGCAATAAACCAGACCTGCAAATCTGAAAAGATTGTGCAAGACTGATGCAACACAAAGATCATCATTAACACTACGTTTTCAAGAGCACCCAGATGAGGACACAGTTTCAAAAAAATGCCCGATACATACAGCATGCATATAACTTTCTCATATTTACACTGTTCCAGGAACTAACTTTAAAAACAGAACAGCCTAAAATAGGAAAGGATTTCAGTTGTATTGTTGTTCCACAGAAGTATATTATTGGACTGGAAACTGGCTTATCCAAGAGGAAAAGTAGTCATTCTCAAGATTCACGCAACCCCCACCCCTTCCCTCGTTCCTAAAGAATGAACACAATCATGCACGCACAGATCTTGTTCCAGGACCATTATCATCAAAAAGTCTAGAGAAGAATGAAAACCAATGATTCTTTTTCTCAGGGTGAAATTCTAGATTACTTCAATGAAATTGCTTTTGCCATCCCATTGAACATTTTAGCACTTGAAAAACTACTGGGATAAATGTATAATCAGGATAATGTACATTGAATAAGCAAGAGCAAAACATACTGTGTTTATTCCTGCATCTAAAGGAAGAAAACTTAAAAAATAGTGATTATGCTCTATGAAAGTGTGTCTAATTGAGAGGAGGAGGGAGGAGGAGAAGAAACTTGAACAGAAATGATAGGAAGTTAAAATCTCAGCCCATGAGTCAGAATGCAGCAGGCTCCTCCCTCTGAGTCTGTAATGCCCCTTTATTTAAACTCTCTTGTATTCTCTCCAACACTTCTTAACACTCTCATTGCTTCTGAAGCTTAATTTAGAGCTTTTTAAGATGAAAAAAGTGATGCTTTTTCAGACAGTACTAATTTTCTTCTTCTTTCATTCATGGCTTCCTATGTCCTCATTTTCTTTTTCCTTCCTTCTCCTCTTCTTACCGCTGATACTAACCCTTGTTTCATTTCTTCATTCTTATTTTTCATCTTTACTTTTGTCATCACTATTCCATATCCTCCTCCTAAATTGTATTTCTCAACTATCTCTGTCTTGCTCTTGCTTAGCCCTTTCTCACAGACCCAGGATGCACGGAGCAGGCCTGCACCATGTCCACAAACAGAAGCACAGTCAGAAAGGCCATGAAGACAAAAATACCTTTTAAACATAGTGTACCAGATAGGATGAAAAAAGGAGTGGGAAACCAGCTGACTGAACACGTCTGCCTGAACGAGTCTTTAAAGAAATGCTCCACTAGCCTGTTTTGAACGAGAAAATGGATGTGGATATGTGTATAAATTTTAGACTCTATACAGGATGTGGGAATGAGAGCAATCAGATGACTAAGCTTCATGTGACTGCTTGCTGCAGACTACATAAGGAAAACTTTGCTGGAGTATGTTTAAAAGGAAAGGCTGTGGGTACAGGTACACATGCTAAGGGACACTTGAGGACTGGAATATAGTTAGGTAAAGCTACCCACAAAATAATGTGCCCTCACTTAGCTTACTGCAAGCTAAAGAGATATTTTTTACCTTTTCTGCTCATTTTGGATCTTTTTGTGATAATACAGCTGAGCCTACAACCTAGAGAAATTTGAGTATAATGTTGTTACGGCTTCCTTTCAGTCCCCCTTGCAAATGGATACAATTATTATTTTATGTTGCAAATAATAAAACTACTATTTACTTTTTCTCTGGTTCTTTTACTCCTTTATGGCTCTCCTCCCTTCCAATCTGTTTTCCTTACTATGGGTAACTCTTGCAGTATCATGGAGAGTAACCACTCAGTGAAAAAACACTGCTCCTGAAGACAACTATAAGAGTCTTGGAATTTGAAAGATTTGTTTTCCTCCTTTCTGGGCAGAAAAGTTTAAATATATGATCTGACGATACCCTAAAGGCTTAGAGAACATGAAAAATCACTTATTTTTAAGCAATTTAGCAATACAACATCTTAAGTAACCCTTATCTTACTCAATCAAACTTTATCCTGCTACTGTCTATGCAGAATAGGGCCCAGTTTCCCTGATATCTTTCGAATTGCAGGTTCTTCTACAAGAATGATTTTCTTCATTCTTTTTCTTCTGAGCAGAGTAGCATAGCCTCAGACACTCTCTTAAGAGCTCAATAATTATTTCACAAAATCACAACGGCAGTTTCCAGCCACTGGAATTAAACATACTTTTCAATAACGGGAATGTCCCACAACTCCCTTAAAGTCAATGACAAATGGTACTTCATCCCATAACATTCTTTGCGATACGCTGGTAAAACAGAATGGACCATAACAGGCAGTATAATGTCTAGGGCTGAATGTGAAAATACTTTAAAAAAAGATTTAACTAATAAACCACACCTTAAATTCTGCATTAGCTTGTGGAATTTTCTGCCTCAGACCCTACACATAATTTGCTAATTTATTTTTTGCAAAATCCCCATTAAGTACAGACACAGTTCCTGTTAAGTATACAAAGTTGATTTCACATGATTATCAGCTTATAAAGAGGAAGAAAGATTGGTGCAGAAGAACCAGAGCAACAATGAAAAAATCAATTTGTTACTGAATAAAACATTAAACCTACAAAATTTAGCCTACTACCTCTTCGATTTGAGAAGATCTGAAGAAGACATAAATTTCTTTATGAAATGTTTAAACATGAAGAGGATAGTAACTGTTTGAAAAGGTTGTTGTAAACCTGTTCCAAGTGTTAAGAAGAAATATGAAAGAAAACAGAAAATAGAAAACAGGTGCTCCAGTACAGCTACAGGTATGAAAATGTTCATAGAAACACTGTATATATAAAACACATGATACAATAAAATTATTTCAGAGGAAGGAATCAGAATTTATTTACAGATCAGCCAGTGGCAACAACCGTATTAATGACACTGGAACAAAAAAGTTCTAACACAAAAAAACCCACCCCGTTTATGTACAGCTGTGAAACACATATTTGCAGCTCATTCATCAATGAAAATTATGTATGATACCTGCAGCTTTGAGAAAAAAAAAATTAATGCGACTACTTTTAAACCCTTTGATGTCTCCTATGTTAAGATTATTTTTTTGGTATGTAACTTTCCATAAATGTGTTTTACCGTGGATTGGACATGTGCAAAACCCCAATCCCCTGGCTATGCTGAAGGATCTGGATATGGTCCACCTCCATTCTCTTTCAGCTCTGTGTTTCGTGTCACACCCCCACCCTCACCCCATCAACCACTCTGCTACATTGTTCTTTGTTCCTTTTGAAAATCTTAATACTGGCCTGTTAGCCTAGAGCCAAGCTGAATGGTTGGATTACTGAGCAGAACTCAAAAAGCCTATTTTACTTTACTCTGGATCCCTCTCCTCCGAGTTTAACACCTTTTCATGCCTCCAGTCAACTCTCCAGTTTAGCAATCTGTGTTACTAATACTACCAAACTTTACATAAACATTGGTACTAAAACCACGTAAACATTCTTCTGCATCCCTGCATCGTGCATAGCACATATCCTGTACTGACAATAACTGCAACAGGAAATCATTTGCCCTTGTAGCATTGTTCTGTACTTGCACCATTTATTCTAATTTTAAAAATCTTCTTTCAGCTCATTTAAGGGCTTCCTGTGCCACACCTGTGTCATTCTCTGTCTGAACTGTGTGGAAAACTATTAAGATTCACTGGTAGAAAATCTTAAAATACACCATAATTAAAGCTCACAGACTACACTTACTATGAAAAAAAAGGAATAGAAGAAACGTATCTAAATCCCGAGGGACTTCTAAAAGATTAGCAGTGAAAAACAAATCTGTGCTGAGGAAAGGGCAGAGGCAAACAAGAAAGCAGAGTCCACAGAGAAACAAAAATATCAAAACGAGGTCATAATCAGAATGAGGTCATAATCCTACTTTGGGATTCACAGATGCCTTTGCTTGACTAGCTTTGCAAAGAAGTAATACAAGGATCAAGGACTAAACTGATACTAACCAAAATGATAAGCAGAATGTTTTTTATAAATATACAATAAGAGGCACTACCACAAAACTAGATTTTTAATGGTAATGTTATCATACTGACTTTTAACATGCTTTTATCTTAAAATTTCTAGTGAGAACTAGAAATTCAAATACCTATCAATAAATACCTAAGAAAGAACTACACAAAAAAGCCCTAAGAATGCACATTGTGCCAACATACTATATCTTAGGACACTGAGAGAATCAGATATTTAATTACCTTCAAAAATCACAAAATCTAGGAAATTTTTCAGAAAACAAGAGGCAAACACACACAGTATCTGTTAAAAAATTAAAAAGTATATACATGTCAATTACTGGCCATTGCATCTGAAAGTCTCAAGTAAAAGCACTTTATACAAATCTTGTAACTCCAACTTGTGAATACAAGATGACTATCCAAATCATTGAAAAGTGTGGTTAGATATATATAAAGCCTGTAAATTTAATTAAAATGTCCCCAAATAATTTTGGGGTTTTTTTTGAAGTAAAATGTTGGCCATTTGATGAAAAATATTGGAAAGTGAAACAGAAAATTGTCTTTGCCAGTGGGCTTCTTACATTGGCAATATAATGGAAGAAACACTACCAAAAATAATCTGATCAAAATGTATTAAAATTGGTTTTTAAATGAAAATGGATACAAGAACAACAAAAGTGTAATTTAAGTAAGGCAGCGAACTAATTTTATGCAGTGCCTTGTGTTCCACATAGTCAGTTCTGGACTGAAATGTTACTGCAATCTGTATGACCTAAAGGACATGTGGGAAGGGAATGTTTCAAGGAAGTTATTTACTATTGCAAAAGATGCTATTGGAAAAGTATACATGCTTTTATACACATAAGCACTGTTCCAGTCCTGAAAGACCATGGAAAAGTCAACTGGAAAAGTTGCATTCAGCAGCACGCACTAAGGACTGACGTTGGGGGTGGTAATACTTAAATATATCATTACTAATCTAGAAATGAAGTGTGTTAGTGAAATCTACATGTTTATCCAGGAAGATGATGATAATAACAGTGAAATATAGAAGGTACTTGAGCAACTAGAAATATAAGTATTCATCAACATATAATTCCTTTTGCAAATAACAAAAGGAAACACCCCTCCCTCTCCAAAATAATAGACCAGACAAAAATCATAGGGAACATGACTTTGGGGAAATGACCCTCTGCCGGGTGCTATATACCATAGGATCTCTCTGGGCAACACGGAACTCAAATGCAATGCAACTTTAAGATGTATGTACACTTGTTCAGGGTTTGGCTTCAAAGCTACCTTCACTCCATCAGCCACCCGCATGCCTGTGCTAGGTCACGGGCATCTTAAGTGAAGCCAATGTGCGTAGACAGATATCCTGAAATGAGCACTGGAAAACAATTGCTGGAAAAACAACTGCTGCCTTGCTCATTTTAATGGGTTATTAACTCGAAAACCCAGTGGTTTGGAACAGGCCCAACAGAGGCCTCCTGGGCTGTGACTGGACGACTTCGAGAGCTGCCCCCAGTTACCTGAGGTACAACCACAGCAGATTTTACACTTGGGACAACCGCGCCCTCAGGCAGCCATAAAATGGGCTGGAAGGACACAGGGGTGGGGTGGGAAGGTGTGCGGAGGGTGTGTGTGTTGCGGCAGCCCCTTACCTTGCTACATCTCCCCCAGCCCTCCGCCTTCGGCAGGCCGCAGGGACCCCCCACCTCGCTTCACCTCACCTCCTGCCGCCCCACCGGCTGAGGCGCGGTAACGGTCCCAGACCCCTCGAGCGCGGGCTGTTAGTGACGGGCAGCTGACCGCCCGCGCACCCACTGCGCATGCGCAATCCTAGCCGCACGCGCGCCCACCTACCGGGCTTTCCCCTGCCAGAGCGGGAGGAGGCGGCGCTGTGATTGGCCCGGCCCTTCCAATCGCTTGTCCCCCTCCCTCAGCGTTCCCTCCCTCTTCCTGGCACCGGGCACGCTCGGGAAGATCCGGGCTACTGGAGATGAACACGGCCACCCCACTGCGCAGGCGCACCGCCCGGCGGGAGG